>OZ017739.1:130374031-130774031 GCA_963969285.1 Odontomyia ornata
ATATTTTTATTTGAAAACCAAAAGTTATGAAATGGTAATAATACGAGTTCTGTTGAATTTAAGTTTTCATAAATTTAAAGGGATTCGGCAATAATGATCATTGAGGATAATAATTTTTTGTTGGCAATGTCTCTTTTCTACTCCACAAAAGTCTTGGTACAGTTGCAGAAAATGCCCTGTTATTTGTAAAAAGGGGAGTCCCCCAAGTTCATATTATCAGAGTGAGTTAATAACCGTAGGCCGCTGTCTTTAATATCGCGTCCGTATTCGTGGTGTATCTTTTATTTAATAAAATTTTTAAAAAATGAGTCGAAAGGAGTTGAGTATTAAGGAGTGTGAAATAATTATTAATCTGCATTCAAATCAGAGCAAATCATATTCTGAAATAGCTGAACCAGTGTTGCGAAGTCGGTCAACCATTCAAAAAGTGATAAATCGATTTAAGAAGGAAAATAGAGTGGAAAATGTGCCCCGAACAGGTCGTCCATCTAAACTAAGTGCAAAGGACAAGAGAAAAATTTCGCGAATGGTAAAACAAGATCCATTTCTAAGCTGTAGAAAAATCTGCGATGTTCTTGGAATTAATGATAAGAAGGAGGTTAGCGCAGAAACTGTGCGTAGAGCTGTCGTAGAAGCTGGATTTTCATCTCGTACGCCTAGAACAAAACCTCTTGTAAGTTCCATAAACAAACAAAAAAGAATAACATTTGCAAAAGCATAACCAATAACGTTTTGGGATAATGTTTTATTTTCGGATGAGTCTAAATTTTCTATATTTGGTGTAAATGGGCATAAGAGGGTCTGGCGAAAAGTAGGAGAAGCATTAAATCCCAAGAACACTATTAAAACAGTAAAACATGGAGGCGGTGGTGTTATGGTTTGGGGTTGCATGGCTGCTGCTGGAGTTGGAAATCTGACATTCATCGAAAATACTATGGATCAGAACTCTTATTTAGAGATTCTACGAAACAACATGAAACAAAGTGCAGCCAAATCAGGTATGCGAGAAGATTTCTTGTTTCAACAGGACAATGACCCTAAGCACACTGCGCATAAAGTTCGAATGTGGCTATTGTACAATACTCGCATGCTTGCTACACCACCTCAAAGCCCTGATTTGAACCCTATAAAGCATCTTTGGAATGAGCTTGAGACAAAAATCCGAAAAAGAGTGATATCAAGCAAGGCGCAGCTTAAGGATGTTATATTGGAAGAGTGGGCCAGAATCAGCAGCGAATTTACTAAAAAATTGTTATATTCTATGCTTAAAAGACAGAAGTCAGTAATTCAGATGAAAGGATATCCGACAAAATATTAAGAAAAGTATAATTCAAATAACCATGCATGACTATAATTACAATTTGTATCATTTTTCTTTAGGTGTACCATGACTTTTGTGGACTTCATTCATTGACTTTCCAACACATCATATGTAATAATATATTAATACGACAGAATTTCGTTTTGTTTTACATGAATTTAAAGTGTAATGATTATAGTTGAAGTAATACAAAAAAAATTTTATCACTATAGGTTTTTTAAATAATAATATCAAACAATTTTCATGATATTTATCACTGTACCTTGACTTTTGTGGAAGACTGTATATATATATATATATATATATATATATATATATATATATATATATATATATATAACAGCTGCCTAATAGTTCTAAATTGCATGTTTCATGACTAATCAACTATCACCTACTGCGCTCTCAACAATGTTTGAGTTTTTTTAAATTTACAATTCTTTGGTGGTCCTTGTATTTCCGCAAAACTGCATGCACCAATATTTTCTCTTTTTGCTGGGACTTAACACTTCTCGCTCACAATACTCCGTAACATTTAAATAAGCTATGACTTTACCTTGTCGTCTCCCGCACTGCCATACCTTCTTTCCACATCATGGCTGGTGAGGGTAGTCTTGAACGGGTTCCACATAAATCCTGTGTTCGATACCTCGGTGTTTATCTCGATCAGTATCTGTACTATACTGAACATGTGAAAATCATGCTCAGTAAGGCACTTAAAGTAGTCATGGCCCTTCGAAAACTCTTTCATTCCAGATACATTGATCAAAAGGTCAAAGTTATCTGTTACAAGACACTGGTTAGACCAGTTTTGACATATGGATGTCAGATTTGGTACAACCAGAGCGCTAGTACTATGGAAAAATTAAGAGTTTTCGAAAGGAAATGTCTTCGTGCATGTACTGGTTTGTACAGAAAGCCTGAGACGGATTGGAAACATTATATATCGAATAGAAGAATTTATCAAACTGCTGAAGTGACAAGGGTCGATATCTTCATATTGAAACTTCTTCGGAATCATATCGTAAGATCTGTGACTGTGAGTGAAAACCCTTGGATTTCACAGCCGTTCCACCCTACAGACGGGTATATTGCGACTTGCCTCGCTACTGGCTTCATTCCTCCAGAAGCATTCGTGTATTTGGACATGAATCGATATGTTTTTGATTCTCACGGCGTCCCAGTCATATATCACATACATCGACGGGCCACCGATAAGAAGATAAAATATCCTCCTAATTTGAGTTCATGAGACCAACGATTTCAATGGAGATACTCATTTGCTAGATTCGTTGAAGCTGATCGAGTTGAGAAGGGGCAATCTAGGTATTGGTGGCTGAATGACAATGTCTAAATTATTCGTGTTTATTTTCAGTTTTGGTGTTCTTCGTTATTTAGTTTTTGAGTTTCAGCTCATTATTGCTACATTTAGTGTTGTTACTTATTTTTGTTAAAAATAAGGTATAGGTTAGGTATATGTCATGTTTACTATATTCCGTTAGAGATAAGATTAAACACTTAGGTTAGGAACATTGTTATTGATTTTTTTAGTATAAGATAAAGTTTTTGATTGTATTTTATTAGAAATAAGTTACAACATATTAGGTGTAGGATCAAAGTTTCACTATTGTGTTTTGATTATAAATAATTTTAGGATAGTGTTGGTTGGTTTTTTCTCCTTTTTCCAATTAAATTTTAAAAATATGTAATAATCGTAATTAATTGAATTCGCTATAGTTTTTTTTTTTTGATGATATGAGTTAACGATAACGTACAAATTTAGAGAGCCATTTGGGCCATTAAGTTTTTTGATTGTTATTGTTTGGAATTTGCTTTATATTCTTTTAAAATTTATAACGATTAGTATTAAATAAAGCGCTTTTGACCTTGACCTTGAAGCTCTTTCATTCAGTCTACGTCTAGCACTCGTTGCGTGTAGACGTGTTTTTAATTCGCTCCTGTCAAGAATTTTTATAAATTAAAATAATTTCTAAAAACGTCAATTACAAAGTAATTTTATAAAGAAACTTATTACATCGTCGAACTTTTCGAACAATTTATCGAGTATCTTGACTTTACCTGCGAGAAAGTTTCAAGAAAGAAAAAAAGTTTTTTTCACCGGGGGGATGGAGGAGCCCGACGGCTTCCCACCGCTGGGGGACCCAGAGCCAGGCATTTTGAAAATTACAAATGATAAAATAAACAAGCGGAAAAATGAACAAGACAATTGTGAGCATGGAAAGCGAATTACGATTTCAAGCGAAGATTATGAAAAAGTAACCATGGAGAATGCAAGAGTTACGAAACAAAATGACGAATTAAAACTCCGGATACAGAGTTTGGAAGATATGGTCCGGACGTTGTCAAATGGAAGCAAACAAAAAGCGAAGCCACAGAATACGTCCGGCAAAGAAGAGCCGATACTAACTAAGAAGAATGAAAAACAGGAAACAACAAGCAAGACCAACGGGAAAGGAGTACCAACATATAAAACGAAATCGCAAGATATGAGCAAGACAATCCATGATGCGGAAAATATCCTGAGCGCAGGAGGAGCGAACGACAGCGCCAATTATTATGCGGTGCTGTCTGCAATGCACGAAGAAATGGACGTCGAGATAGAGAGCAACGATAAGATAGGTAATATTGATAGCGATAATAATTTCATTAAATATTTAAAATTAAAAAATAAGCAAAAGGAGAAGAAGCCAACTGGTGTGTCTGCTGGTCCTCCTAATAAAATTAATGTGGTATATGAAAAAGTTCCTCCAATAAACGTTTTTGGGTAGCGTGGAGGAGATATGGTTCGGTTATTGGCAGCCGAACATAAAATCAAAAACTTTGAAATTAAGAGAGTGACCGGTGATAAGCTCTCGATCAAGACAAAGACATTGGCTGACTTCAAACAGGCGAAAGATGCTCTTAATAGTGTCCAAGCTCCCCACTTTACATATACGCCAAAGGCGGAAAAAAATCAGACCTTCCTGTTGAAGGACCTGGACTGTGGGGAGAATACAGTTGATCTCCTTGAGATGTTGCAGCAAGCAGCACCAGCTGTTAAGTTCATGTGTGTGAAAAATTTTGCTACAAGGAGATCAACTGTAGAAGGTAAAATATTACCATTTTATTTGGTCCAAATTTCCAACGACAGCAGTCCGAGTGCCCTCCAACAGGTAAGGTACTTAAACTTTAGAGTTGTGAGGTGGGAACGCCTCCAAAAAACTGAGGTCAACCAGTGTTACAGGTGTCAACGATTCGGTCATTCGGCTGCCAATTGTGCAATGCACTATCGCTGTGTTAAGTGCAAAGGTATCCACGCCCCCGGTGAATGCAAATTGGCTCAGATGGAGCCAAAACAAAAATTGTATTGTGTTAATTGCGGTACATTTGGTCATCCAGCATCATACCGAGGATGCCCTCGGTATCAAGATGCAAGAGCTAAATTTTCCCCAAATCAAACCAAAGTAAATCACAGTCTGTTACCTCCCAACTTCATCAAACCCAGGGTATCATTTGCACTTGCTGCCAGAGGACCAGCAGACAACAATATAAATAAAATAAATAATGTAAGTGGCAATAATGAGCTGCTTCTTAAAATCTACCAGCAACTTGAATCGCTTTCAGATAGAATTAATAAGCAAGACCAAAAAATCAATTTCGTTTTTCAAAGTTTAGGTCAACATGCTCCAAAATAGTTTGTCATCCAGTCACATTCCCATGGATAGGATTCGTCTCATCTCGATCAACGTCAACTCCATTGTTACTATACATCGGCGTGATTATCTCCTTGAATTCATTGTCAGACAAAAGCCTGACATCCTGCTTCTAACCGAAACCCACCTCAACTCATGGCACTCCATGATATTCAAGGATTTTGAATTCGTAAGAAACGATAGGGTAATAGGTGATGGAGGAGGTGGCACTGGGATATTGGTTCGAAGACCCTATCGTTTCCAAAATATTGAAAAAGTCGAATTCAAAAGCTTTGAATCTCTTGAAGTGTCCGTTATGAAAATCTCATTGCCAGGTGGGGATAACCTCTTCGTTATCTCTGCATATGCAACTGGTGGAACTGTTCTCAAGCTCAAGGAGGAACTCAATTCCTTGTTTGAAATACTCGAATTGAACAGGCTGCATAACTATTATATTCTTGCTGGTGATCTGAACGCCAAGCATACATCATGGCTGAACGTCACCAATAATCCAAGAGGTGTATTCCTGAAATCATGGATAACAGAGAACCAAATTGAATACAGGTGCAATCTATATGGGTCGAAGTTTCCAACATACCCTAGGACAAATTCATATTTGGACCTTTGCATTGCTGACGCAAGACTTGAATTCAGCTTTAATAGTCCTCAACGGAAACTGCAGGGACTTCCTTATGATAGCGACCATAACGCAATCGTAATGAAAATCAATCATCACAGGGATGATTTCTTCCTCATTCCAGTTCAACACGAAAATTATCGATTGAATTTCAAAAAAACAGACTGGGGAAAGTTTCAAAAGAAGTTTAATCGGGAGTACCAGAAGCAATGTCCCCCTTCTGATGGTGGCAACTCTTGCTCAATGGTTCCTAATGACAGGAATCTAACTAACGATGAAATAGATCTGTATTTGTCGAAGTTAGAGAAGCTGACGTTGGAAACGATTGAGAAAGTATTTCCCAAGGTTAAACATCGAAACAATATGGAAGGATATGAAACACCAACCATCGCAAGGTTGAAAAGATTGAAAAGCCTCCTTCTCACACGCGTCAACAATATTTATCGACGATTTTTGGACTACAACCATCCCTCGTTGTCTTTGTTGAAATTACATCTGAAGAATGTCCGGAACTTAATCCGGTCATACTTCAGGAGTGAGGTCAGCAATCAATGGGCGGAAAAATTGAGGGGTATAAGCCCACAGGACCCAGACGGCGTGTTCACGAAAGTGAATAGCATATTCCGCAAGAAGTCTCGAGTGAAGGTATCGAATCTTGAAGTCACTAGTGATGAGATAAATCTTCTCGATAGGGCTGGTATCGAAATTGATAGTACGTCTCCGGATAGAAATGGAAACAGGATTATTTGTGAAGGATTGGATAAACTTGCCCTGATTGGAACACATTTTGAATTGGTTCATCTACCAAACCCTGAGAGAGGGAACGAAATTTTTTCAGAGGTCATTGAAGCAAAAGTTTCCGACTTCAAATCAAGCCTGAACAGCCAATCAATTCTACATTTCAATGAAACATTAACATCTGACCTCATACCGAGCTTGAATCTTATTGATTATTTTGTCAGCTATGAAGACTTGTGTTTCATATTTCGCAAGATAAACAACAAGAAATCATGTGGTACTGATGGTATTCCAAATGTAGTTCTCCGACATTTGCCTGAGGTTGCTATTAGGAACTATTGCATATTGTTCAACAACATGTTGAGCAATTCATATTTCCCAAATGAGTGGAAAAAAGCTAAGGTATTTCCGATCTTCCGATCTTGAAGATGTTAGGCAGCAAGCTGATTGGGCTATCACCCAATCAGCTTGCTGCCTAAATCAGCAAGGTGTTTGAAGTGATACTCAACAAAGCATTAAACGCCCACATTGTGCAGTGAATTTTGAGTTTCAAAACGTGCGTGAAGGACTGCAGTGATGTTCTGCTGCCTCGGCAGAAGAAGATGAAAATATCTGCCGAGAATGCCCTCGTCTGGGGATGCGTGAATGCGCTGGCAGGCTAGCATTGCGGTGTCGTGGGGCGGGTTCATTTCCCCAGCACGAGGACCCACTACAAAAAAATTTCGCACTCACGAATTTGGTGGTCAGTCGATCAAGAGGCGACCGAAGTCGCAAAAAGTGTAGATAACTACACCGAGAGAGAAAGTACTTGTTCCGAGAACAAGTGGAACCTGAAAAAAAGGCGGACTTGGGGTAACCTCGTCGTTACCCAACGAAGCTCATGGCTTACAAATGAAAGAAGGGCAACCGGGTGGTGATGGAGCCCCTTTGCACCCACCCGACCGGAATAAATCCATATTTTGTTGCAGTGGCCAGGTATTCCTCTTCTGAGTGGAAAACTCATACAACTTGACTTGTATAAACTTTCCCATCAGAAGGGGAGTACCCCGGTGACCAATTTATGCCATAGAACTATACAATTCGATTGCATAACGCTATGCCATAAAGAGGCACTCTGCTTGGGCCACTCAATCCGCGATGTCACCTGAAACAAAGAAAAAAAGGATTAAATTGTACCCAGCGGCTGGCTCATGGTTTTAGGGGGCAGCCTGCCACCGTACCGAGTCCTATACCCGGTCAGAGTTATTGGAAAGGAAAGACCGATTTAATTTGTAAGTTACAAATTCATTTGTATTTTTATTCACGCAATAATTTCAAGATTTAAGATCGATACAAAAAAATCTCAAGCACAAGCAATATCAAGTTTGAATTCGATCGTAATGATTTATAACTAATAATAAATCTAATCTTCTTCTGTTACTATTTAAACATCGATGTAAAGAATTAAAGGGGAACAAGGGAACAGAAGTGTGATTCTATTAATGTCGATGTAAGAGATTCTTTCCAAGTATTCATAAAGTATGTCACACCCCATCCCTATGAATTTTTGTTTTGTTTCCAAAGCCCATTATTGTATGTAGAGGTAAAGTAAAGTGCATATAAGGTTTGAAATATGTATAAAAAAAGCATTACATGTATATAGAAAATTTGAAACGTCTGTCAAAACATTTTAAATCATTTAAAAGAGTACTTACCCATCCTTTCCGACGACGAGTGCTCGTTGACGAGGTGGAGTGCGTAAGTCCTGGCTTGCAAATTGAACATTTACAGATATATTCATTAAGTACTGGGCTTGGGACACTCGCAAAAAAATTATGATAATCCTCTACGGTACAATTATTGGCAGAGCAAGTTAAATCAGAATCGCCAGATACGGTCACCAAACAATTATCAGCATATGTTGCTAACGAAACAGCCTTGACATCAAAATATTCCGTGAAGTCAATTTTCGCAAATAACGGTCCACACAAGACAATAAAATATGCCACGTCAGCGAGAATTTTTTCCATAGAATCGATGTTCCAATTGCCAGAATAACATTAATCACAGGTCCATCTGGAGGCGCGTGGCAAGTTATGTCAACTAAGAAGCAAACAAAGTAACGGTAAACCGCAAAGAATCCACAAATAACACGTCCCAAACACATGAAAAAGAAACAATCGCAAACGAGTTTTGTTCCTCCTTCCTTATCGCCGCTATGAAGTGCACTTGTAGCAATAATTGCACTCAAACCAAATCAAATAATCAATTTCCCAGAGCCACAACATTATGTATCAGCACTCTACACGGTCTTAGCACGCACTCGATCCTTAATTTGCATACAAGAAATAAATTCGTTAGAGTCGATTTATTTTGTTTATTTTTAACACAAAACAGGGCAAACAAGAAGTTACGGTATATTACTCGGGTCAAAGTGGCGCGCACAGAACAATTGCACAATGTTCTTTTAATCGCGCGAATCACTAAATGTCTTACCATATATATCGTAAGAATATGCATGGAAATCAGTTTGTAAACTCCAATGTTCTTTCAGAGTTCCTGTTCTGATCATGAAAATTCAATCGGCAGCACCGTTTAAAAGTACATTGAACGTGGGATCGAGGGTTAAACGGGAAATCCGAACTAAAATTCAGCTTTCATGGAGGTAATTTTCTTTTTTTTTGTTCGCTCAATCACTTTTCCACTTTTTCTCTAGTATTGCAAATTAACTTTATTAATTTTCACTATCAAATTATTCCGCGTGTGTTCACCTCGAACACAAGATCTCAACCCCCCTTCACACACACTTGGATCGACCGCCGTCGAGAACCGTTTTTCTTATTGGGACATGAAACCGTACGATTCACGACACTCCAGTTGCCTTTATCCAACTTCAACTTTTAAATAATTCGGAAAAACTTCCCAACAAGCATTAACTAAGATGCGATGTTAATAACTTCACACGGCACCGATTCAAATCGCGACAATTCAACCAAAACTCTACGATTTTCCTTGGTTCATCCCGATCTCCCGTCGAGCCTCTTTCTTCTCGCGTCGCGACGTGACCACCGTCAAGGTGCATTTCCGACCCCCCGTTTAGACCACAGTCGCTGTCTCTCTCACCGTCAACTTCCCCACCGAAAAGTTCTAGCTGATCAATTCTCTGATAGTTTTCCCTGTTACGTTTTTTGTAGCAATAAGCTGATTGGATTGTGGCAAAACGGACAACTGAAGTGAATCTTCCGTCTCACACTCTTTATCAGACTGCTTCACGCGGAACTTGTCTGGATATAAGCCCTTCAAGCCACTAACCCCGTCTATCTCCCTGAACTTGCTATCATCGCTTAGCGAGCAAATCGAAGATGCTGACGAATCTTCATCTGATAAGAAGGTATCAACGCGGATGTATTCGAAATATTTCTCTGATTCTACATACAAACTACCCGATTCTGACCTTTTGAATTCAACATCATCTAAACTCCCTGATATATCGAACTGATCGCCGTCCGCATAGTTCTGCTTAATTGGCCGAAAATGGGTGCGATATGAAGTGAGTAAATTGTCATCATCATCCAGAGGAGACGAGGAGGAGGCAGAGGAATTATTTACTGATGACTGCAACGAAACACCTGAGCAATCTACAAGCCCAGGTGGGGCAAGAGAACTTGCTGAAGCTGTTAATGGCATTGCAGCTCGATTTTGGTTATTTGCAATCGTTTTTCGATCAAATTTAGGGATTTGATTAAATTGGAAAAGTGACGACGAAGATTTCACAATGGAATACTCTATAAATCCACTAGTTTTTGAGTGATTAGTAAGACTTACGGTGCGTGCCGTGGTGGTGGTAGTGATGGAGGAAGTGGTAGGGGCGGCGATTGCTTGTTGTAACTGTGCCGGAATTATTGCTGATGTGATCTTGTGATTATTTTCGCTTGTAAAACAGTATAATGATGAGCCGTAATAATCTGGTAATGATACCGGTTGGGAAAGTTGATGGTGCGCATGAAGTTGAGATGTTTGATGGAATAGGTTATTCGGGCCTACAGTCTTATTGGTCGTTGTACCAGCTACTGCATGCTTGAAACCTCCGCCATACGAATGTTTTCCTTGGCCAGCCAAACCTACGCTCGTGGGTGCATTTAGTACCGCTGAAGTTGGGATAAACGGTGTTTCAAATGAGCATTCAGACCATTTGGAGATATTGAATGCATTGGGAATTTCCTTCTCATCATACGTATCCGTTGCCTGTTCTAATATTTATATCCTCCTTTGCAATTGAATTATTTGGCACTCCATGTTTGTTAGATAACTTATTCAAATTATTTGTAGCATACGCCATATTTGAAAGAACTTTACTATTATTTGCAACAGCTGCCATTTGATGTAGATGATCTGAGGACTTCATATTATTCTCTTGGTTTGTAGGCTTCATACGCTTTTCCGAATTTTTCTCATAAACAAAATTTGAGGCATCACTTTCCGATATACTGCGATTGCGATTCGTTTGTGACATTAGAAATTCCTTGATAAGGTCTGTTCCCATTTCCCAATTGCCTTCAAAGTCCGTATCCCAGGTTAGAGACGAGTTTCCGCCGTATGAGTTCTTGTGGACACTACTCATACGTCCTTTGTTCAATGCTGAAGAAAATGAAAAAAATCTTATTTAAGGAAAGGTTCATATGAAACTTAGTTTTGAAATTTTAAATCATGTCATGCTGCCATCAAACTAGTTACAGACCTTGATTCCTTCGTCGTTTATTTTTGCTTTTTATATTTGCCTTGTTATGTTAAATAACTTGCATTGGATAATCACCAGTAGAATTAAGTTAAAGTTCTTTTACTACTCTACTCTGATATTTTAAATTTACAGCGCAAACTCCATTCAGCTTATTAGTTAATAGTTCTAAATCCATTATTGATGAAAAGGATATTTAAAAATTAAGTGCATCACACGATACCAACTATCCGGGGCTCTGTTTTCTTTTTCGAGAACGTGCTCAATTACTACAATTGAGGAAAATGAGAATTCGGCATGAAAATGAGAATTCGGCATGAATTGCCAATTTGGTTTTCGTGCCAGGCACTCGACCACACATGCAATAACGAAAGTAACCTCAGACATCTGTTGGAAACTAAATGATAGACAATGTGTTGGAGCATGTCTCATTTATATGGAGAAAGCCTTTGATACGGTATGGTTAGATGGACTAAGTTTTAAACTCCTTCAGGACAAGTTCCCCAGACACCTTGTCGCCATGATGTGTAATATGTTATACGGGAAATCGTTTGTTGTAACCGATGGAAATCTGACAACAATGCGCGAGTTCAAGGTCTTGAATGGTCTACAGCAGGGAACAGTTACTGCGCCTCTGCTCTTCTCAATCTTCATTCGCAAGCTATTGAACGGCTTTGATTTTAACGTCTCGCCAACGCGATCATTGGTAGCGTTTGCTGATGATCTGATCATCTATACGGCAGACCGAAAAGCTACAATAGTTCAGAGCAATCTCCAAAAAATGTTCAATGATGTACAGCTGTACACTGACAATTGGCGAATGAAAATCAATGCGCAGAAGTGTGAAACAATCTTGTTTCGGACAACGCTGTAGGGGGTCAGTCAAGACCTGAAACGTAATTGGAAAGATTTCCACATCATGGCTGGTGAGAGTAGTCTAGAACGGGTTCCACATAAATCCTGTGTTCGATACCTCGGTGTTCATCTCGATCAGTATCTGTACGATACTGAACATGTGAAAATCATGCTCAGTAAGGCACTAAAAGTAGTCATGGCCCTTCGAAAACCCTTTCATTCCAGATACTGTAATGAATCATGCGACGCCACTAGCGACCACTACTAACACACTTTGCTGCTAGGTGGCTTGTCATTTCACGTTGGTTGCGACGAGCGCACATCCCACGTCAATTTTGTCGTGGGATGTCATGGAGCAAAGTGTGGACGTAGTGGCCGTCACACATGAAGAAGTCCCGGCGGGTGCCAGCAAGCTTCAAAAAGGTTTAAAATTAACAGGAAGAAGATCTTTCCTATAAATTGGTCATCACAGATATCCATCGACTATTCAAAAGTAGTGGTAAATTTATCAGAAATTGGAATTGGTAAGTCGGCGAATGCAAAGTTTGTTTTTCCGCTTCGAATTAAAATAACGTTTTTTGTAATAGTTAAACTAACCGCGGATATCATCAATCAATCCATGCAGAGAACGAAACTAGATCTACGAGGATAAAAACACCGCAAATAGAAAGTTTGGGAGCTACACTGGACCAATTCGATACAATAGACTTCTCTGATTATGATCTACGCAAACGTGATGGATGTCCGTATTTGCCTAGATTAAAGTGCCTGCTATTAAACAACAACCGGATAATACGAATGGACGATGACTTGCATGAATCTATCCCCAATTTGGAGTCAGTAGTTCTTACTGGGAACAATATTCAAGAGTTGGGCGATTTGGAACCACTCACGCACCTCAAAAAGCTGGAAACATTGTGCTTGCTTGTAAACCCCGTATCTACAAACCCATATTACAGTGAGTATGTTGCATATAAGTTAAATCCGATCCAATCTGAAGGACTTATGAAGTAAACTTGCCACTAATGTAAAGAACGATAACATGTCGGAAGTCTCGCGGAAGAGTTTCTTTAGTTGATATCGGAAAAAACATGAATTTATTGTTGCGTTTCCAACGAAATTCGAGCGTTTCCATAATCCTAGATATATACATGTCATGTATGAAAATATGATCAACATAGACGGTGCAAGTGAAACATCTTGATCGAAAGAAAAATGTTTACGATGATATCCATAGTGTGTGTAGAAGTGATATATTCCGTGGAACGTACAAACGGGGTAAAGTAACAATGTGAACAGTTTCAATTTAGTAATCAAGGACATCCGATTTATATTATTAGTACCGCAATTTTTAAATAAAACTTTAATAATCCTCAAATTATATTTAATATCATGCAATTACTATTAAATAAAACACAAGCAAATTACAATAATGAGAAAAATGGTGATGCGAGTGATGACCGAAGAAAAAAAAACACGATATCATGTATTAAGAGGAGTAGTGATTTACTTAAATTCCCGGTCCAACGATATTCAGTAAGGACTATTCAATTTTTTTTATTTTATATGTTTGAAATATTGGATGATCTTGCCTATTTACTTTTAAAATCTGAATAAGCACAATAATTTTACCCAAATGCAATAATATTTATACTTACGATGAAAGAAAGAAAATATCTTTGTATTTGTAAATTTTTCCACTTAGGAGGCGAAATTGAATTTAATTAAATTCTAAGATATTGCTAGGGAAATCAATTAAATTTGAATCAATTTGGAAGCTTTTCGAGATTGAAAGCGATGCACATAAATTAATATTACCTTTTTATTCATATATCAAAGAAAAAAAAAGGAATGAAGAGAAAGACAAAACGCCCCAATAACATAATTATATAAAGCTGTATTAGATTTACACTTTGGAAATACTGGCATTAATATATAATCATCCATTGATATTTGAATTAATAACTGGTAAATTTTTAGAAATTTTAATGAAATTAAGAATTTATGACTGTCATATTTGTAATGTTGAAGCTTAATAATAAATAACTCATAATACAAATAATAATGCAAAATAATTTGAACACTATAATATTGTCGCGTGTTTTGGTTCGCGGCCAATAATTTAATGTTCCGGGAAAGTGAAAACGCAATGTCTTTTAAATTAAATTAAAAGAGTTTATTTAATTTGTCAAAAATGCACAGTCACTTCACTAACAATTTAACAAATTTAATTTTCACTATTATAATTCAACCTTCTACTTGTCCATAAATTTCTATCGCAATTGTCTACTTTAAAATCACTTCACACTCAAACAATCAATATCGCCTGTACTTCGCGTATCACAGTTTTCTATCGCGGTTGTAATGAATGAATCTCCCCATTCATTCAGCTCGCCTTTATATAGGGTCTCTTATCATTCAGCTCAGTTCTCGTACATTGGTGAATTAGCGGGAACATTCCACCAGTCAATGAATGGAGCAGTGACTCACTTTCAGATGTTGTTCATGCTTGTTGGGTTCTCGTGGTTTCGAGTAAATTCGTGTTCTTCATTGTTGTGAAAACAATTGCGACAGTAGCTCGCAGAATTATTTGTACATGTAACAATATCTAACAAATAATACTGACAAATAATACGAACAATCATAATAAATAACCAATAATAATAAGACCTAATACTAAGCATGTTAATGAATACCCAAATAATACAAACAATGATAAGGCATAATAGATATCATAATAATAAATAGCAACCAAGGATACAAATAACAATAATTGAGATATTGATGAAAGTCAAATTCAGTATTTTTGCGAGTCTTTTTTTTCTTCTCTTCATACTACAAAATAAAGTACAATAGTGTGTAAACAAACTACCGAGGAAAATTTGTAACCTTTAAAATTGAGAAATTGAACAAAACTATTGAAAATAATTTTTGGGCCGCCACTTAGGTGCAAGAAAGTTAACACTTGTTAACTTTGATTCTTCCGGTTTTTTTTTTCTAATTGAAAACTTCCAGTCAATGACCCATTAAAATTTCCAAATTCGGTCACCTTTGTATAAATTTCAAAAGGAAAGTGTCCTTACGCGAAAATTATCTTCAAAGTAATTTTTAAAAGAGAAATTGAAGGTTTATATCGGAGGTATATGAACGTACATGAATTGATTTCCTACATTACTTGCAGTGAACGAGGCGGTTCAATGAACGTAGTTGCTAAATAGTACAATCTTTTTAAGAATTAACAAAAAGTTTTATATTATATCCCTAAAACATTGATAATTATACCCTATTATTGTTTACATAAGGTTGTAAGTAATTTTTGTTAGAAACCAGTAAGGAATTTGTTCGATTAACTATAAATTGAACAGGTCACAAATTTAGTATTGAGATGCAAGAAATAAAAATAACAAAATGAATTGCTAATAACAAAAAACACGACTTTCCTTTCCAGTGGTTCTTCCTTTCAGCGGGAAATGAAGTGCAGGGTAGGTATGCCGTCGCAAGGGTAGGGTTCGAGAAAATCCGCTGAGGTCAGTTTCGCGTCGCGCGCGGTACGCGGTACCTTTGTTGTTTTGCCGTTTTATTAAAGTAGCTTTCGTCGGGTTGAGTTAGCGTAGCATATTTTTCGGTACCGCGCCGGAAATTCGGGAACGCGAAGTAAAATTAGATTTTTGCTCTTGACTGGTTGATGAAGAAATACGGAGTAACGTAAAATAGGTTTCCTCTCCGTATGGTTTTGGGTTGTGACGCGTTTGAAAACGGGCATGTATTGGTGGCTGAAGATTGTAAATGAGCGTAATCCATTCGGGGACCTGTAATGATTTTACGTCTACGTGCGAAAGCGGAACCGACCTCTCATCGGTTCTAGACGTTAAGTCTGAGTAGTGCCAACGGGTGGTACCAACCGGTCAACCAATCCGTGCACCGTAACCCATTCACGCGGTGGCTGCTTGTCGGCCAGCTAGATCGGAGAGGATTTCGGTCGCGGGTCTCCGAATGGGTTATGGTCATTTACATATTTCAGCCACCTATACACGCCCGTTTTCAAACGCGTTACAAAACAAACCCATACGGAGAGGAAACCTATTCTACGTTACTTCGTATTTCTTTATTTATCAGTCAAAGATCAAAATCTAATTTTTACTTCGCGTTCCCGAATTTCCGACGCGGTACCGAAAAGTATACTACGTTAACTCATCCCGACGAAAGCTACTCTAATAAAACGGCAAAACAACAAAGGTACCGCGTACCGCGCGCAAAGTGAAACCGACCTCAGCGGATTTTCTCAAACCCTACCCTCGCGACGGCATACTTACCCTGCACCTCATTTCCCGCTGAAAAGCAGAACTACTGGAAAGGAAAGTCTATTTTTTTCGTTAGCAATTCATGTTGTTTTATTCATTTCAATATTATTTTAAATTTATCCTACTATAGAAAGCGTGATTAATGTAATATATATGCTGCGTTAAACATTCAATTTTTAAAATTAAATTTGTAATGTTAATAAAATAAGTAAATTCATTTGTAAGTGTAAATGTTTTCGATGTTAATATAACATTCGCCTTATTAAACGATTTTTTTTCTTTCTTTCATTTGATTTTTATTTTTCCAAACGTCGCCTTTTGAATTGGAGCATTTAATGCAACAGGTACAAACTAGTTTCTAGTGAAATGTAAATCTAATTTTAGCTATGCAAAGTAAATTTAAATGAAGAATTGGATTTGCTGGGCAATATTTTCAAGAAATTATTATAAGTATTCAATTACGTTTGTTAACTTTCTAAATTCGATAAAAAATCTTTGATTTGATGTAACGTACAGCGAAGAATTATATATTCCTTTGCTTCAATTCGAGGTCAGCTTGAAAAAAATTTGTCTTCAATAGAACTGCGTATGATTTGTAGCTTAAAAATTGGTAGCGGAAAATTTTGTTGATCGTTGGGTAATTTATTTTAGCAGATATTTAATTATTCAAGTTATATTGACGAACATAAAATATCTTCTGGATATGCAGAATTAAACGCCACCTGACGAATATTTTCGCGATTCCCTCAAATAAAATGCCTACTTTTTTGATCAAATTTTGTAATTTCTAAGAATCACTAAATAATTTTCAGTTTATTATTTTAAAAGACAATCTTTCCTCGAAAGTATAGACTCCACAAATGCCTATAGTATACTACGCAGGTTCAATTGCAGAACCAACTATATTAAAAAAATATAAATTGTTTTAGGAGACACTCTATACTTTTAATCTATCCAAGATAGTTAGATTGAATCTAACTCAATGTTTTATGCACACTTGAGTCATATTTCATCTTCAAACGTATTATTCAATAATTTGCAAAATTTTTATTATTCTGAATAAGTTTTGGTACGAAAATATTTCATTTTACTTTCAGATGTTTCTTTTTTATCAATTTTGTGCTTTAATGTGCGTACTGCAATATTTTTGTTATGGTATTTTTTTGCATTTGAAATCAGGCGGGCAAAGGGACTTTTCAATTTCTAATGTCCAGAAATTTTCAAATTGGTACCAATTTTGAATTTAATGAATTTATAACTAAGGGCTTATGCCACCATGTTGCTGTGAAAGTGTTGTTAATTATTCTGACATCCCTCAAATTTCACAATATTTCAGAAATATTTTTCTCATTTGCTTTTTTCAATTGTAAATCGTATAAACAAGTTGCAAATGTTAAATAATTCTTCTCTTTCATACTAAAACAAATTTACTTCGCGTTCTCGAATTTCCGACGCGGTACCTTTGTTGTTTTGCCGTTTATTTAGAGTAGCTTTCGTCGGGATGAATTAACGTAGTATACTTTTCGGTACCGCGTCGGAAATTCGGGAACG
Organism: Odontomyia ornata; assembly: GCA_963969285.1. Lineage (NCBI taxonomy): Eukaryota > Metazoa > Arthropoda > Insecta > Diptera > Stratiomyidae > Odontomyia > Odontomyia ornata. The sequence continues at coordinate 130,391,838 of OZ017739.1, forward strand.
CGAAGTAAAAATTAGATTTTGTTCTTTGACTGGTTGATGAAGAAATACGAAGTAACATAAAGTAGGTTTCCTCTCCGTATGATTTTGTTTTGTAACGCGTTTGAAAACGGGCATGTATAGGTGGCTGAATATTGTAAGTGAGCGTAACCCATTCGGAGACCCGCGACCGGAATCCTCTCCGATCTAGCTGGCCGACAAGCAGCCACCGGGTGGATGGGTTACGGTGCACGGATTGGTTGATCGATTGGTACCATCCGTTGGCACTACTCTGACTTAACGTCTAGAACCGATGAGAGGTCGGTTCCTCGTTCGCACGTAGACATTAAATCATTACAGACCCGCGACCGAAATCCTCTCCGATCTAGCCGGCCGACAAGCAGCCACCGCGTGAATGGATTACGGTGCACGGATTGGTTAACCGGTTGGTACCATCCGTTGGCACTACTCAAACTTAACGTCTAGAACCGATGAGAGGTCGGTTCCTCGTTCGGACGTAGACGTAAAATCGTTACAATACATTGATCAAAAGGTCAAAATTATCTGTAACAAGACACTGGTTAGACCAGTTTTTGACATATGGATGTCAGATCTGGTAAAACCAGAGCGCTAAGACTATGGAAAAATTAAAAGTTTTCGAAAGGAAATGTCTTCGTGCATGTACTGGTTTGTACAGAAAGCCTGAGACGGATTGGAAACATTATATATCGAATAGAAGAATTTATCAAACTGCTGAAGGGACGAGGGTCGATATCTTCATATTGAAACTTCTTCGGAATCATATCGCAAGATCTGTGACTGTGAGTGAAAACCCTTGGATTTCACAGCCGTTCCACCCTACAGACGGGTATAGAGCGACTTGCCTCGCTACTGGCTTCATTCCTCCAGAAGCATTCGTGTATTTGGAAATGAATCGATATGTTTTTGATTCTGACGGCGTCCCAATCATATATCACATATATCGACGGGCACCCGATAAGAAGATAAAATATCCTCCTAATTTGAGTTCACGAGACCAACAATTTCAATGGAGATACTCATTTGCTAGATTCGTTGAAGCTGATCGAGTTGAGACGGCGCAATCCAGGTATTGGTGGCTGAATGACAATGTCTAAATTATTCGTGTTTATTTTTCAGTTCTGGTGTTTTTCGTTAATTCGTTTTTTTTTGAGTTTCAGCTCATTATTGTTACATTTAGTGTTGTTGTTTATTTTTGTTAAAAATAAGGTATAGGTTAGGTATATGTAATGTTTACTATATTCCGTTAGAGATAAGATTAAACACTTAGGTTAGGAACATTGTTATAGATTTTTTTAGTATAAGATAAAGTTTTTGATTGTATTTTATTAGAAATAAGTTACAACATATTAGGTGTAGGATCAAAGTTTCACTGTTGTGTCTTAATTATAAATAATTTTAGGATAGTGTTGGTTGGTTTTTTCTCCTTTTTCCAATTAAATTTTAAAAATATGTGATAATCATAATTAATTGAATTTGCTATAGGTTTTTTTTTTTTTAAATGTGTTTAATGATAACGTACAAATTTAGAGAGCCATTTGGGCCATTAAGTTTTTTATTGTTATTGTTTGGAATTTGCTTTATATTCTTTTAAAATTTATAACGATTAGTATTAAATAAAGCGCTTTTGACTTTGACTTTGACCAGTTTTGACATATGGATGTCAGATCTGGTACAACCAGAGTGCTAGTACTATGGAAAAATTAAGAGTTTTCGAAAGGAAATGTCTTCGTGCATGTACTGGTTTGTACAGAAAGCCTGAGACGGATTGAAAACATTATATATCGAATAGAAGAATTTATCAAACTGCTGAAGTGACGAGAGTCGATATCTTCATATTGAAGTTTCTTCGGAATCATATCGCAAGATCTGTGACTGTGAGTGAAAACCCTTGGATTTCACAGCCGTTCCACCCTACAGACGGGTATATAGCGACTTGCCTCGCTACTGGCTTCATTCCTCCAGAAGCATTGGTGTATTTGGACATGAATCGATATGTTTTTGATTCTGACGGCGTCCCAATCATATATCACATATATCGACGGGCACCCGATAAGAAGATAAAATATCCTCCGAATTTGAGTTCACGAGACCAACAATTCCAATGGAGATACTCATTTGCTAGATTCGTTGAAGCTGATCGAGTTGAGACGGGGCAATCTAGGTATTGGTGGCTGAATGGCAATGTCTAAATTATTCGAGTTTATTTTCAGTTTTGGTGTTTTTCGTTATTTCTTTTTTTTTGAGTTTCAGCTCATTATTGCTACATTTAGTGTTGTTGTTTATTTTTGTTAAAAATTAGGTATAGGTTAGGTTTATATTATGTTTATTATATTAGGTTAGAGATAAGGTTAAACGTTTTTGATTGCATTTATTAGAATTAAGTTGAAACATATTAGGTGTAGGATCAAAGTTCACTGTTGTGTTAAGATGTTAAATAATTTTAGGATAGTGTTGGTTGGTTTTTTCTCCTTTTTCCAATTGAATTTTAAAAATATGTAATAATCTTCATTGATTTGAATTTGCTATAGTTTTTTTTTTAAATGTGTTTAATGATAACGTACAAATTTAGAGAGCCATTGGGGCCATTAAGTTTTTTATTGTTATTGTTTGGATTTTGCTTTATATTCTTTTAAAATTTATAACGATTAGTATTAAATAAAGCGCTTTTGAATTTGACTTTGACTAATATGCGTTACTTCCCTCCTTTGTATGAGTTCCACTCAAATGCCGGGGCTTCAACAATCCCCTAATGTTTATCCAATTCCCTAAGGTAGTCTAAAGAGGAAGTTTTCCCGTTCTTTGCCAGTCGAATTGCCCAATTTCCTAGCTGGGTCTTGCGTCCGAAATACCAACTGCCATGACCATCAGCATCCAATGAACTTCCCTTTCCAATTGGTAGACTTCGCCGCTGTTGAAACGCCCTTTGCTGTGAAATTAAATATTGAGTTTCCAAACTTCACGAAACACCTAGTTAACAAAAATTTTTCTTATTTTTATTTAGGCACTCAATGAGTATAGTATATACACAATAAGAACACAATATTCTTAATAGGCTGGCAAGACACGTAGTCCTACGATGATTACAAAATTACACAATTGGCATAACATATTTCGCAACAATTCATTCTGATTCTTTGTGTTACCTGTGAATAATAAACGATTTAATATCCATCGGACTAAAACTGATCTCATTAGATTTAATAAGCTGTCCCTTTTTTACAAACGTCAGAGATGCTTCGTAGATTTTGTCATTTTCATTCAAGTTAATGAGTTGACGAACATTGGCCTGTAATGAATAGAAGCTTTAATTTCACATCAACGTATTTAGTTCGAAGTTTACTTTATCAGTTTTAGTAAATGCATCACAACTATCTATTTCTGTGCGATGTAAAATTAATCCTCTACGGGCAGAATTTTTTTGATCATCATTTTGATATATTTCTGGCAAATTTTGAAGAAACCCGACTTCGAAATCACCTTCCAAAGGAATGTGATCCATCCCAAATGTCCATTTCATTCCTGGCCAACGTACTCCTTTGAATATCAATTTGTCAACGGGATGTGAAAGTGCCTTGAGCTGGTTGTGGGCAAAACTAGTCAGCGAGCCACCAGGGTAGTTAGTTTTTAACAGGCAATTTTCACGGCTTTCAAGCAATAAACGAAATATATGCAATACAGGTTTGTTATCCGCAACACCCTCACCTAGACCACGCCCATCGCTTTGCATTAAGCGGCGATCTTGCATAATGTCGATTTGCCCGGAGGTTAAAGACGATCCTCCAAGCGGTTGAGCGCTGAGTAAAGTTAAGCGATATAATTCATCTTCAATGTAAATAGCTGACGACACAGGATAATAATGGGCTTGCAGAGGAAGTTTGTCTTGTCTGACTCTTTTGGATATCTGGAATAGAAACATGGTTTGAGCTGGGTTAAGGCTTAAAAATAAAAAGCACTAATTTATGATCTATGAATAAAATATAAATACTTTCCAAAGCCTCAAACTGAATGACGAATAGCTTAAAAAGCAGTATTTGAGTACAGCAGAAAAATAGTGAAAACTAAAAACTAGAAAATTACTGCTGCTTTTGTATGTCCAGCCATCAACCACCATTCTTTCTACAACATCCATCATTATTCGTCGTCATTCGCTATCAACATCCACCATCGTCTAGCATCATTCACCATGGTCCGGCACTATCCGCCATTGTAAAACATCATCCAAGATCATTCGCCACCTTCAGTCATCATATGGCGTCTTACACCCACATCCTCGTTATCAGTCATCATCCACCATCATCCGCCATCACCAGCCATCATCCGGTATGATTCGACCTCATCCGTCATCATCGACCATGATTCGTCAACATCTTTTCTAATAATTTGCTTCCTTATTTTGCTGCTTGGATTCACTTAATATTTGTTTTGAATATACTCTAGGTAGTAAGTAGTTAGTTTTGATTTTAGTATCAAATTTTCTTCATTAAGGGGTTACATCTTTATTTTTTACTGAAACCTCAAAATCATCCAGTAATTTTTATCCCCAAAACATGCTAACCCTCTTAAAAGCACTGAAAATATAACAAGTTTGGTGGGTAGAACTATGCGCTTCTTAGAAGGGTTTAAATAATTGTTTTCAAAGAAAAATCATTATTGCTCCATTTCAACCGGCCACCACTTTGTTACTCTATAACAGGTAGCCTTAGCATCTTAAAAATATTTATTCCATTCATTTTACTTGATCATTTTCAGAAGATCCAATCAAAACTGCTGGTCCGGATCAATTGTAGTAATCGAGGACTATGGCTCTAAAAGCCAGCGCTGCCACAGGCACACAGCACAAACTCAATTTAGCAATGAGTGGCCATTCGGTCGCCTTCCCCATCGCAACACTCGTTTTTTTTTAAGTTTTCATTTTTCGTATTAATAATTATGATGTCATGTGTTAATTCTTTACAGTGCAGAGTATAAATGCGAATTTCGAAATAAAAATTTAAAGAAACAATAACTTTGACTTATAGAGCATTTTCAAATATAAATTCATTTTAAATCGTTTCTCTGCATTTTTCCCACTTAATTACGCCTAATCATCATAAACGAAAATTGCTTTCAATTGATAACTTAAGCGAATCTACAAAAGACGACGTAGATTTTAAAAACAACCGAAACGAGTGTGCATTATCACCATCGCGGATCCACCCATAGATGTCACTATTAAACGAAACTTTTCGCGATTTTCCATTGCTGTTTCGTTGCTCGATGGTTCGGCCCCGCCATTTTTTGGGGAACTTGAGAAAAACACGAGGGAGTTTGCCGGCGGTCTGGATAGAACGTTATTCGGTGTTGTAGGCAAGAAGTCCTGACTGAATTGTTTTAAGTTTGTTTAGTTATTTATTATTGCAGTTGAGTTTAAATAGAAGATAGTGGTGACTCAATGATGTCGAAGGTCTTGTGAAGATTTCGAGAAAATTCGTGTTCGTTACTTCTCTAGACTTGACGCCAACGTTTGTCAAGTCTTTCGCGCCTAAATATTGCTTCCATCGGAACTTTTGGGAAATTGTGCTATTTTGTTTGGGAAAATATCTGTTCTGAGGTATAGATATTTTCGAATTCTCGATTCAATTTTACGAAGCAGCGGCGAAACAACCAAATGGAAAACGGAACTCTAAATGCCGCAATAGACAGTTTTATTGTGAAACATTATAACAGGTTAGTGAAATAGCATGGAATAATACAAGTGATTTATTTTTCCTTATCAAGGGCCAAGGATGTGTTCATATTCTACGCTACCCCTCATTGGAGCTCCTTCATGTATTAAAAGCACATCCGGAATCAAGATACGTCGGGATAGGGAGTGTGTGTGCAATGCGAAATGTGAACTCTACTGTTATTTGTATGGCAACTTTTTGTAAGTATTGATTTCCTTTATTGTCGCATCGTTGCGAACAAATGAAAACTTAATTAGTAACTTCGAAATTTGATGGAAATTCCGGTTGCGTTTGTAGTGGGTCCTCGTGCTTGGGAAACGAACCCGCCCCACGACACCGCAATGCTAGCCTGCCAGCGCATTCACGCGTCTCCAGACGAGGGCATTCTCGGCAGAAACCTCCATCTTCTTCTGCCGGGGCAGCAGACCATCGCTGCAGTCCTTCACGGAATTATGAAACTTCTAAATCACTACAAATGGCGCCCAACGTGGGGCCCGAAATGCCCGGCTGTATCATCAGTCGTGAGCACGAGACAGTCCATCGTCTCTAGGTGTCCCCACTAGGTGTTAGATTATTGGCGGGTAGATAACTCCCGAGGGTAATTGCACTGATCGTGCCCCAGTAGCCTAATAACTTTCGAACGTGTGTTGTCTTTGGACATTAATATCGTTTGGTCCTGCTTTTGAATTATACTTTGGTGGTTTACCACCATTGTATAACTAGTAAGGCCAAATGATATTAGAGTCCCTTTTTGTGTTCGGAGGTTATTATCCCAACAACTTTATGCGGAGGATTCTGATTCGCTCCCCAAACCAGCGGTGCCTAGGTGTCTTAAATTACATGGATTTTGATTTCATGCGATTGGTTGATTAGCTAATCCATGACTATCCATGACAAGACACGCGCTGCTTGTGGATTAGAATCCCACCCTGGGCTAACAAGTTGTAACTTGAGAAATTTGCTAATGAGGGATCACTTCTGAACCCTGATTTTCATGGTGCCACAAGAGAGTGTCCCTGAAACGCTAGAGAAGGATTGTGCCATGGTGTCCATACTTGGGAGGAAGGCCGGAAGGGAAAGACCTATTATTTTTTTTTTGAAACTAATAAAACTTTTGTCATACCTTGCGGTTTTTTTTGTGAAGTTCTTTTTATAGTTCGCCACTGACGGCCACTTTAAGAATTTTATACTTTACATTGGTTTGCATATTTTTTTTATTATCTATATATATAATATATACATATATTTATTTAGATATATATTTTTTTTCTTTATATATCTATAGTTCTGTTTTTTTTTGCTAATCAACATTGTAACAGGAATGCCCACCAAAAGAACCCCAAAGAGGAGGAAGTTGCGGTCAGATGCCGGACCAGCGCTCTTGTGCTCCATATGTCATGAGGACATGGATGAGCTCACCAGTCAGAGGTTGCAGTGCGGACACAGGCTACACCAGCTGTGTTTGGTCCAACTGCGGCAAACCTCATCCACGTGCTCGCTCTGTCGTCAGCCTCTAGAAACCGCCCAGCCAGCAACAGAACGACCTCAGTCCTCCAGTGCAAGTGGAACTGTGCCCAAAAGCGGACCCCTTCCATCCACGACATTGAGTGCACGAGAGGAAGACCACCGAGCCGAGGCAGTTCCGCCTGCGAAAGAGGCGAGACCCACTGTGGCTGTGGAAGCGACAGTTCTACAAGACCTAATGGTGCTCATGCAGGACCTGTCCACCCGGGTAGCCTCGCTGGAAAGCCAGAAAGAGAATCCCGCACCACCTCGGCCAAGAACGCCTCCGATGTGGGATTCGGACCCAAATCCGTGGGATTTTCCGGTAGACTCGCGGCGCGATCCCGAACGCATCCGGCCAGGTGCAGCAATGAATCCGTTGGCTCCAGTGTACAGGCCCCGATTGAGCCAAGCACCGCCACCAAATCAGGTTCCAGTGATTCCGCCGGACCAACGCTTCCATCCACACGATATGTATCGGCTGAAGCCGACACAGATCCCCAGCATCATCCAGGGATGGAATCTGCATTTCAGTGGGGAACCCAATACCATAACGATGGAAGTCTTCATAAGTCGGGTGGAGTCGCTGATTGAGCAGATGCTAGCAGGAGACCGCACGGCGCTCGCAGGATACTTGCCAATGCTGCTTAGGGGAGCAGCACTGGAGACATATTGGCGAATACATTCAGCCCCACCATCCATACGCTGGTCACGGTTGAAGGAGGTACTCCGCATGGAATACCCTACGGTCGACATGGACTAATTAGTACTGGACAAGATGAATGCCAGATGGCAGCGTCCGGACGAGTCCTTCCATCAATATCGGGCTGATATCCTTCGGCTGAATGACCAGTTGTCAGAGCCGTTGTCTTCTACCCAAATACTGCGCCTGCTAAAGCACAATCTAAGGCCGGAGATTCGTCGCCATATCGTGAACTCCGATCCACAGAGTATGGAGGCCCTGCTGAGAACTGTGCGTCGTATAGAAGGGTTTGAGGAAGATCTACGGGACCGGCCATACTTACTAGCCAGGACGGGTCCTCGATGAGGAATCGCGGAATCGGCCCCAGATTATACCACCATGGATCTGGAGGAAGATTTGGACCCAGACCAGCTTGCTGTAGCCGCAGTGGGAAGTCTTACGACATGCTGGAATTGCCATCAAACCGGACACCGGTTCATCTCATGCCGAGCAGAGCGTAAGGTTTTCTGCTACGGTTGCGGCAAGCCGGACACTTACTTCCCGGACTGTTCTGAATGTGCCGCGCGAAAAAACGGCCAAAAGAGTACCCGACCACCTCAGCGGTACTCGAAGCCCCCGCAGTAGCTCCTCAGCCAGCTGCCCACCCCAACAAACCTGACGTTAACCCACCAGCCATGACCACTACGACTGCGGATGTTCACTCTCTTCCGGAGACCTCGCCAACAACAATCTTGAAGCGACCATCGCAGTTACTGCCAGAAGAACCGCGGCAGCCTCAAATACGCACTCTAAAACCTTATCATGTTAGACTGCAGGAATATCGGGTGGCTCGAGAGCGAATATTTGCTTTTGAAGTAGTCACGTCCCGCCCGCGCACGACAAAATGGTCAACCCGGCATTGGCGAGATTTCCGCAAGAGAGTGCGCACCTGCCGCCAAACCTTAAACTCGTGTAACATCTCGGAGGTTGCTGAGAATGAGATCAGACCTTATCATCCAATTAAAGTGTTGGGCGAGACCGTGTTTGCATTGATCGACACGGGTGCCAGTATCAGTTGTCTTGCCTCGAGCTTTGGCTCGAAGGTGCTCCAAGACTATCCGAACTTGATTAAATCCTGGCGCACTGAAATCAGTACAGCTGATGGCACCAAACACCCTATACGAGGTAAACTAACCACACCCGTGACGTTCAGGGGTCAGACGAAGGATATTACGTTCTACATTATTCCGTCTTTGACTCAGAATGTATACCTTGGTGTCGATTTCGTCCTTCGCTTTGGACTGGCCTCAGATTTATTCACAGGTTTGTCTTTAAAAACCAGAAATGTCAACGAATTCACTTCTAGTCCCGATAGGCATGACCTGACGCCTAACCAACGGCAACGCCTGGAAGCATCCATTGCTGCTTTCCCATCTTACGCTACCCAAGGCCTTGGCCGCACCACCCTAGTCTCACACGCCATCGACGTTGGCGATAGTAAACCGATTAAACAGAGACACTACGCCATCTCACCGGCCATGGAGAAATTGGTGTATGCGGAGCTAGATAGGATGCTCGAGTTGGGGGTCATAGAGGAGTCCCAAAGTGCCTGGTCATCACCGGTAACCTTGGTGGTGAAGCCAGGTAAAGTCCGCCTCTGCCTTGATGCCCGTAAGGTAAACGCGGTTACCATCAAGGACGCGTACCCTCTTCCACTCATCGATGGAATACTAGGGAGACTGCCGAAAGCCAATTATATCACCAGTCTCGACCTAAAAGACGCCTTCTGGCAAATTCCACTCGATGAGGGCTCGAGGGACAAGACTGCCTTCACAGTGCCTGGACGACCATTATATCAGTTCGTCACAATGCCCTTTGGCCTGTGTAATGCGCCGCAAACGATGACTCGGTTGATGGACAAGGTCATCCCACCTCACCTAAAACACCAAGTGTTCGTGTACCTCGATGATTTGTTACTCATCACGGAAACGTTCGATCAACACCTCCTACTTCTACAAGAAGTAGCCCTGCACATCAGTAAGGCGGGACTCACCATCAACGTACAGAAAAGTAAGTTTGTCATGAAAGAAGTCCGATACCTAGGACATGTCATAGGACATGGCACTATCAAAACGGATCCAGACAAAACTCGTGCGATTGATGAGTTCCCCTTACCAAAAACTGTGAAGCAGCTACGACGTTTCCTTGGTGTGTGCGGTTGGTACCGAAGGTTTGTTCGGAATTATGCAACCGTTTCAGCGCCCCTGTCAGACATGTTGCGGAAAGGGAAGTTCGTTTGGACCGAACTCAGCCGAAAGGCATTTGAAGAGCTTAAACAAGCCCTCACATCAGCTCCTGTCTTGCACAGCCCCGACTTCACGAAGCCCTTCTCCATTCATTGTGACGCAAGTCAACATGAAGTAGGAGCCGTACTGGTGCAATTGACCGACGAAGGAGAGGAAGCTCCCATCGCCTTCATGTCCAATAAGCTGAATTCGGCCCAAAGAAACTACACTGTTTCCGAGCAAGAATGTTTGGCAGCGGTAATGGCTGTGAAGAAATTCCGAGCTTATATCGAGGGCCACCAATTCGTGATCATCACGGACCACGCGTCACTACAATGGTTGATGAACTAGGCAGATTTAAATGGACGCCTAGCCAGATGGGCTCTTAAACTGCAAGGGTTCAAGTTCTCCATCAAACATCGGAAAGGGACCCAGAACATCGTACCCGACACTCTCTCACGGATGTTTTCCCCAGAGGGAGCCGAATTGACAATAAATGACGAGGACACCATCGAAATAGATTTGGACAGCCCACATTTCGAATCAGACAGCTACAAAGAGTTGAGGCAAACCATAGCGACCCAACAATCACAGCTGCCTGATTTGAAGGTAATAGACGGCTACGTGTATAGACGAAATGAATACGCCACTGGTGATCCATGTCAGGAAGAAGAGTCTTGGAAACTCTGGGTACCGGAGGAAATGACACAACATCTGATCCTCCGCGCACATGACCATCCTTTAAGTGCCCACGGAGGTTACGGTCGAACATTACGGCGACTCAAGAAATACTTCTTTTGGCCTAAAATGGCATCCCAGGTCAAAGACTACGTGAGCGCCTGTGAGACCTGTAAAGGCACCAAAGCGCCCAACCAGCCTCTTCGACCTCCTATGGGTCAACTCAACGTCCCAGAACGCGTGTTCCAGCGTCTATACATCGATCTACTCGGTCCATATCCTCGGTCTTCCATGGGACACATCGGAGCTATAGTCGTTCTAGATCAGCTCTCAAAGTTCCCAATGGTGGAACCTATCCGTAAATTCACAACTCCATCGATCGTGAAATTCTTAGAGAACCGGGTATTCCATGTGTTCGGTGTTCCAGAGAGTGTGTACTCAGATAATGGAGTACAGTTCCGGTCTCGGCAGTTTAAGAGCCTACTTGAGCAGTATGGCGTTGAACACCAACTGACGCCCATATACTCTCCTCAGTCCAACGCATCAGAACGGTTGAACCGCACCCTATTGGCCGCGATCCGTTCCTACGTCCACCCATCTCAAAAGGATTGGGATCGGCGATTGTCTGCCATCACATGCGCCCTGCGATCCTCGTATCATTCCGTCACCGGCGTCGCCCCTTACTTTGCCGCCTTTGGACAGCACATGATTTGCCACGGTAAATCATACCGGCTGTTACGGCAATTAAAGTGTTTGGGAGACCCCGTCGTTGCGCTGGAGCCCCACGAACGTGGGGCTCCGCCAACAAATCGGACGGAAGATTAAGTCCGCAGGAAGTGCAAATGAAGCGCAGTACAATCTCCGGTCACGATCTGCTAATTTCAAAGAAGGAGATGAAGTTTTCCGGCGAAACTTCCGCCAAAGTGACGCCGCGGGGCATTACAACGCCAAGCTGGACAGGCGATTCTTGAAAAGTCGCATAAAGAAGGTAATGGGACCTAACCGGTATCTGATAACAGATCCATCGGGAAAAGAAGTGGGGATATACTACGCGAAAGACCTGCGCCGATAGATAATTAGGCACGTCTGTTTGTCCGTCCGCATATATTTTCAAAAAAACGCACAAGGGTTGTATACTTCCGGCCAAACATAAACATAGGTCAGTCCGTCCGTCTGTCAATTGTGTTTTTCTTTTATTGTCCGTCATCTCTAGTCCCGACGCCGAAGCCAACCCATGATACACTGAAATATCCTTCAGCTCCTTTTTCGCAATCCGCATTGCTTGGGATCGCGAGAAAATTAGCTGCCCTGTAGTAATCGAGGACTATGGCTCTAAAAGCCAGCGCTGCCACAGGCACACAGCACAAACTCAATTTAGCAATGAGTGGCCATTCGGTCGCCTTCCCCATCGCAACACTCGTTTTTTTTTAAGTTTTCATTTTTCGTATTAATAATTATGATGTCATGTGTTAATTCTTTACAGTGCAGAGTATAAATGCGAATTTCGAAATAAAAATTTAAAGAAACAATAACTTTGACTTATAGAGCATTTTCAAATATAAATTCATTTTAAATCGTTTCTCTGCATTTTTCCCACTTAATTACGCCTAATCATCATAAACGAAAATTGCTTTCAATTGATAACTTAAGCGAATCTACAAAAGACGACGTAGATTTTAAAAACAACCGAAACGAGTGTGCATTATCACCACCACGGATCCACCCATAGATGTCACTATTAAACGAAACTTTTCGCGATTTTCCATTGCTGTTTCGTTGCTCGATGGTTCGGCCCCGCCATTTTTTGGGGAACTTGAGAAAAACACGAGGGAGTTTGCCGGCGGTCTGGATAGAACGTTATTCGGTGTTGTAGGCAAGAAGTCCTGACTGAATTGTTTTAAGTTTGTTTAGTTATTTATTATTGCAGTTGAGTTTAAATAGAAGATAGTGGTGACTCAATGATGTCGAAGGTCTTGTGAAGGTTTCGAGAAAATTCGTGTTCGTTACTTCTCTAGACTTGACGCCAACGTTTGTCAAGTCTTTCGCGCCTAAATATTGCTTCCATCGGAACTTTTGGGAAATTGTGCTATTTTGTTTGGGAAAATATCTGTTCTGAGGTATAGATATTTTCGAATTCTCGATTCAATTTTACGAAGCAGCGGCAAAACAACCAAATGGAAAACGGAACTCTAAATGCCGCAATAGACAGTTTTATTGTGAAACATTATAACAGGTTAGTGAAATAGCATGGAATAATACAAGTGATTTATTTTTCCTTATCAAGGGCCAAGGATGTGTTCATATTCTATGCTACCCCTCATTGGAGCTCCTTCATGTATTAAAAGCACATCCGGAATCAAGATATGTCGGGATAGGGAGTGTGTGTGCAATGCGAAATGTGAACTCTACTGTTATTTGTATGGCAACTTTCGTGAGTATTGATTTCCTTTATTGTCGCATCGTTGCGAACAAATGAAAACTTAATTAGTAACTTCGAAATTTGATGGAAATTCCGGTTGCGTTTGTAGTGGGTCCTCGTGCTGGGGAAACGAACCCGCCCCACGACACCGCAATGCTAGCCTGCCAGCGCATTCACGCGTCTCCAGACGAGGGCATTCTCGGCAGAAACCATCTTCTTCTGCCGGGGTAGCAGACCATCGCTGCAGTCCTTCACGGACATTGAAACTCTTCTAATTCACTACACAATATAAAGCCCATATAGTATGAAAACCTTATTTTGTAATCGGAAAAAATTTAAATGGCTATAACTTTCGTTAGTATGACGCGATTTTTTTGAAACTTACTAAATAGAAGGAATTTCCATAGAATAACACAAGTATCATGTTTTGTGGAGTTTAAGGACGCTCCTTACCGCAGGAGGAATGCTGGCCGACAGGAATAGCCAAACAAAAAAACGGAGATGAATAGACAGTCTTGGCCAGACTGTATTCCTGCGGCATTTAGGCGCAGCAAAAGAATGATGCAAGCGCCAAAGCGTCCTATAAAGGAAAGGCGGGAAAGTCTGTAGAACGCGTTAAATGTTCCAGCGGTCGAGGAAAATATAAAGAACATCGAGAATTCGACGGTCACTGCTGCGATCGCTACTAAAGCGAGGGTCGTAAATCCCGATATAATAACGAATCATCCTGAAGTCCACAAAGAGATTGCGGTAGAAAAGGACAGGATTGATCAGATAAAAAATGCGACGTTGTGTGATTTCATCACCAACGTCGAAAATGTGATGGAAGTACTGTATTCGGAAATGGAAGCCGATAATCTCTCCCACACATTGTCCCCACTTGCTGCTCAGCACATTCAACGCTTGCCTGCGGGACGGGGTTTTTCGGGTACGATGAAATGCGGACGGGCGGTCCGGTGTCGAGCTGGGACGATTCTCGTTGGGGTTTTTTTGGTAGGGAAGTGAATGCCATTTATGCACAGAGTGTGGGACTCCCATGCTCGCAAGAAGGCAACATCTCCCCGGTTAATCTGAGAACCCAACCTGGAACCGGTTGACACATTACTTCGGGCCAGGTCTCGTTTTGTTACGCCATGAGGCACCTTCAAGCTGGGGGATCCCTTTCCTAGCGAGAGAGCAGACGGGAAGAGGAAGTGCTAGACAAGGGATCCCCCAGCCCCAACGCCCCCGGCTGCTGTGCGTCCCATTTATCTTTTAGGACTGTCCGAGCATAATGTGTGACCTAGTTCCATTTGTCAACCGATTTGAGCATCACCACAACTATATTATCCGGGGTGAGCTCTCCCGTCTCCCTGTAGAGTTCCCTTCGCAGCCTGACCCATTTTGTACACGCAAAAAATGTGTGATTGTCCTCCTCTCCTGGGCAAAACGGACAATCGGGGGACAGCGACTTACCAATCTTGTGCCGGTAAGACCGAAAACACCCATGCCACCTCAAAAGCTGGGTCAGATAGAAGTCAGTCTCACCCTGCCTTCGATTTAGTCACGGTCTCACATCCGGGATGAGGCGCACAGTCCACCTTCCCTTCGTGCAATTCACCCAAGACTGCTGCCAATCGTTGAGCGAGCGCTGTCTCTCCTCGCGGACAACCGTCTCCCTCGCATCCTCGTTTCGGCGCAGGTAAATAGCGTGGCGTGCTCTAGCAAGGAGGCTGACTAGTATCACGCCTGCAATAACTCTCATCGCCGAGTCAGAGACTGTCGGATACGAAGATGCAATCTTCAGTGCTCCTCTTCTCTGTACCTGTGCCAAATGTTTTCGGTATACCTCCTTATTGAGAGCGTTGCCCCATACCTATGCTCCGTACAGTAGCACTGACCCTACAGTACTCATCACGAGGCATCTTTTTGATAGGGTGGGTCCCCCTACGTTGGCCATAAGTCGCCGTTGTCCTGATTTGCTCAGAGAAACTCATCTTCGAGTCGATCAGTAGCACCAGATACTTCACCGATGGCTTTGATTCGATTCGTAAGTCGCCAATACTGATCATCCTTACTCTAGGGATTCTCTTTTTTGTCAAGATGACCACATCGGTTTTCTCCAGTGCTAAACTGAACCCACAAGCAGTCATCCAGTCCCTCACTCGGCGCATTAGAATACCTAGCCTAAGTTACGCCTGTTCAACGGTACGTCCAGCGACCAAAGCCGCGACATCAGCCGCATAGCCGACCAAGCCCGACTCATCTGGCATCTCAAGTCTCAGTAGCCCGTCGTAAGACACGTTCCATAGGTCCGGACCAAGGGTAGATCCTTGGGCAACACCCAATGTAATTTCCATCCTTCGTTGGCCCTGTGTCGTATCGTAGAGCAGGCTTATTCTCGTTGGGTTGGAGACAACCTCGAGCTCGAATAACGCAAAACCAGGGTTGTCGATCTCGCACTTCACGATCCTCTTGAGTTTCACTGTTTTTTACTGTCAGGCCCTTCCACACACTGGGCAGAGTCTCTGCATCACCCGGGTTGGGTACCGGGCAAACTTGACGTTTCACGGAAGCGGAATCAGCTCTCGGCCAGGTTCAGCTGCGAATATTGTTTGGAAGAATTTTCTTGGACCTGTTTTCACTTTCGGGGTTAGAATAGAGCTCAACTGATCACACAACGAGGTAACGAAAACAATTTTGCACGATCTCCATACGATCATTTAAACCGAATGCCTGCTAGAATTTTTCACTCTTAAACTTTAGAGAAAAGCACAAGGGACTGTCACTTCACTCAGTTGAGAAAAACGCGCCTCAATCAGCCCAACCACCTCACTCGGTTGTTCGATTCCGACTCGCCATTTGTTGCTCGTCGTCGGCTTACGGGACCGCCCAAAAACCAGTCGGCGAGCCACCCATCCACTTTCCATGGCATTGCGAAAGTGCAATCGTAGAAGAACACCGTTGGAAAGGGGGTTGCCGTGTCCAGATTTCAATTGCAGATTAAAATGATGGACATTTTTTTAAATTTACAATTCAAATCTGGAGCAGCAATATGTTGGTTTTTGGAGCAGTTTGCGTAGGCGTCTGCTCAATTATCACATTTTGTTGGCAACTTTCGATTGCTTTTTCAAATTGAATATTTCTATTTGTAACTCACACTCAAGAATTCTTCTAGAAAAGTTGAATTAAATTAGAGTTCTGTTCATATCTTCAAATATTGTTTATTTACTCTATTTGAATATCTGCATTCATACATAAAGATGCTTTGGAATACGCATTTAAAGAAGCATCGAAATCGTTTATTTGATTGCCGATTCTTAAGTTTATGCAACATGAAAGCTTTTACATTAGAATTTCTAGCATTGGAAAAAAACAATGTTCACGCAATAGATTCATTCAAAGTTCTATCAATTCCAGTTTCTCTAGTAGTTTTCTTTGCACATTTTGTTCTTTCCCTAACTTTTATTCCTAGCAGTAGATAGAAACATTTATTTAACCATTTTCTTTTAACAGATCCACTCAAAAGCCTACTTTTTAAGGCATAATTTTCCTTACTAATACGAATTGCATAAACTCTTGCAGTTTTAACGTTAGACATGTTCCTATTGCATGTGACCACCCATTCTTTAGATAGCATGGACAGACGGAATCTATGAAATTGTCCAGTAAATTTATTTTTCAACTTTCTGTGATTACTATTCGTACACCCACTAACACTACAGGAAGCCATTATTTTGTTTAATTTTGTTTTATTCCACAATTCCACAATACACTGAAAATTCACATTCAATAAAGAACTGCATACAAAACTAATATTTCACCCATCCAATATTATGCAGACTCCGACTGACGTTACAGTGGCGGCAGCACTTTTTGGAGCGAGCATACCTTGTATTTTTTGTTTTATGCCGTGCACCCAATGCAATGGATCTATCTAGTTCGTCCCAAAACGACTTAAGCCCTAATTTCAGTGGCTTAAATGCCTAATGACATGCGCTTATTTTAAAGATTTTTTTTTTGTTATTGTTTGCAGTTGTAAACTTGACACTAACTGGTTCATAGATATTTGCTATTCAGGTTAGGCTATGGACATTATCACTATCACAATTCTTCCAAGGCACAAATTAACTGATACAAATACATTTCAATGCAATTCAATGCAATTCAATGGTGTGTTGTAGTAATCGAGCAGTTATACCAGCAAACTGCTCGAAAACCCTTCTATCTCCTATCTAAATTGTAATGGCAGATTTAAAGTAAAAATATGTAAATTTTTTCTATAATTGTAGTTTGTAGAAAAGTTTTCTTCTCATTGTTATTAGTAAATGTAACTTGATATTAATTTTCCTCTATATTAAAATTTAAATGTTCTCGTTAATTTTTTTTTTTTATAAAATTTAAATGTTTATTACTATTTAAAAAGTGAATTGAAGATTTTGAGTGTCGAAAAATGTCGGTTTAAATTTCTGGGCATGTTGTGGGGACGTTTCTGGTGTTTGTGCATTCCCATTTGCCTGTGATTGGTTTTTCTTTCGTGAACCCTGCTGTTATTAATTTTTCGTTTTGTTCTGAACGGATGGATTACCCGAAGGAGCGTTTTAATGCGTTTGTTTTATCAAAATAATTAAATTGACCAACTGTTAAATGTATTGCAGGAGTGATTACACTAGGGAGTATTCGGGAATCATCGTGCCGCAAATCGATAATCTAATGAATTAGTGATAGTATAAAATCAATAATAAGAAATTTCCTGGACCTGCCCACCTTGTCAACGAGCGCTCGTCGAAAAGGCTGGGTAAGTACCCAATTTGTTTCCTTTCTTTTAAATTTTTATATATTCAAACATAATTTCTTTAATTAATTAATTCATATATTATCATTGATTAATTTCGTTATTTTTTTTCTATTATTTAATTACAATTTTTGAGAGTGGGTAGTTTTTTTTTAAAGATTTTTTTCTTGAATTTTGGTTTTTTTTATCGTTCTCGCATATTCAATTTAAACTTGCACCAAAGCAGGTGCGGCAGATTGTTAAAATTCAATAGAATTTTATTCGAATAAAAAAATGAATTTTTAAATTGAACCGTCGATCTTTCCATTCCGTCGGATCTGACCGTTATAGGACCCGGTACGGTGGAAGGTTTTCCCCACCAAAAATGAGGCAGCCATCGGGCACGCTCTAAGCTTCTTTTTGTTTCAGGGACTTTCGCGGGTTGAGTGGCCTCGAGCAAGGTGCCTTTTTATGGCATAGGGTAATGTGATTCGCTCACATAACTCTATGATATAAATTGGTCACCGGCATATTTCTTTTCGGACGGGAAGGCTCATACAAGTTAGGTTGTATGAGTTTTCCACTCAGAAGGGAAATATATGGCCCCTGCAACGTTAATGGATCTTGATTCAGTTGGGCGGGTGCGAGGGGGCACCACCACCATCCGGTTGTCCCACTCTTATTTGTGGGCCATGAAAATCGTCGGGTAACGACGAGGTTTCCCTTAATCCATCTGGTTTCACTCGTTCAAATTGTTCTCTGAACAAGTCATTTTCCCTCTTTGTAGTTACCTACAATTTTTCGACTTCGGTCGCCCGTTCTTTGAGACTCAAGAATTCGTGAACACGAAATTGTTTTTGTAGTTTGTCGTTGTGCTGGGGGAATGAACCCGCCCCACTATACCGCAATGCTAGCCTGCCAGCGCATTCACGCATCCCCAGACAAGGGCATTCTCGGCGGATATCAACATCTTTCTTCGCCGACGCAGCAGACCATCGCTGTAGTCCTTTACGGACATTTATACATATCTATGCACTGCAGCGTGATAGAAAACAATACTACATTGAACATATGAAGAAAATTAATCTTACCTGCAAACCATTTAAATCCGTATAAAATACATTCCCACTGTTTATGTTTGTCGTCATTCTCATCACTATTTCGCTGTTGTCCATATCTCCAATATCAACGTAATTACGAATTTCCAAGGCGTCACCACGTAATATTGTTTTGTGAATAGCGAAAGGCAATCCAGAAGTTACACTTGATTCAATTTCGCCTTCACTAATGACCACTGTAGGATTGAGGATTTCAAACGGTTCCGCGGGGCCTCCAGGTAAAAACAAGTATGCTCCACTTCGTTCATCTGCAAACCAACTTTTTGTGCCATATTTCAAAAACTCCAAATGTATTGGAATTTTCGGGAAATTATTTCTTCCTGATAAGGTCTTGAGAAAACCATTTTTATTGAAAGATATGCTACCAAATTTCCCCGGAATTTCAAAGTTATCACGCGCTTTAAAATCTGCTTCGAGAGGATAATTCCAGGAATCCAGAGAAAATGGAACTTCCGTCATGATTGTTATGTTGGCGAAACTTGTGGAGCTGCAAATAATATTGTAATTGATGAAGGTATTTTATTTTACAAATATATACTTACCCCATTATTTCTTCGAGCGGAGCATGACATATCACATAAGTGCTGAGTCCTAACGGAGGCACTTTCACTTTGAAATTGAGAATGAACTTTGAAGTGGACGCTTGCGGATTTAAAATATTATAATACAAATTATGCCAAGACCAGCTTGGTGAAATCTGGGCGAGGATAGACTCATTTTTTGCATTCTGTACCTTAACATAACGTGAGGATACTTGCAGTTCAACTATTTCCTCACGCCATTGTGCCAAAGAATTATGAAAGATTGCTGTTCTGCAAGGTGTTTTCTTACTGAAGTTGATCGTAGTTCTTCCACTATCATCAAGACCAGGCCAATTGGACTCGTCTAGTTCGAAATATGTTCGCTGGTAGTCGACTTTATATTGCTTTGAAAATGTTAAGAGAGTATGTTGCACATAATTTTATACTTTTCACGCAAATATACGAGTACCTTGGAATCAGTCAAAAGTCTGTAAGCAGCTTGTTGCATTACGAACTTGCAGGATGTCACGGCAAAATTCAACATCCTCTCATAATCTTTGACTACATGTTCTCTCGCAGTACCGGTGATGCCGTCATGGTGCTGAAACAATGAGAGTGCCTGCGTAGCATTTCTCAGCCTTCTTGATAGTCTAGTATTCCACTGCCATTTATTCCATGAGTACATCATTTCTGCTGATCTCAGATAGTGCAGCAACGCGCGCTCCATTCTCTTATGATACGGTCTTGATGTGTAGTATCCACTCCAGTAATGGTCATCCTGATCAGAATATGTAAAAAAATCACCACTGAGAGAAGGAAAAGTGACGTTTTCGTTGTGGACTGAAATGAAGTATTCTTCTAATGTGGCGAACTTCGCTTCAATATAAAGCTCTTTCTTATTATTCAAGTATTTAAATAATTTTTTGTAGTTTTCGTACTGATCTTTCCATTCTGTAGTATGAGTGTAACGAAAGTCATCACCCAATGGGATGAGAAGGGAGTTAGTCCTATAGAGAGTTGATTTTTTCCGCCATTGGTCAAGGAGCAAGTGTGCTCTGTACAAACAAACGAATTAATTTTACATTGATTGCATTCCTGGAATAATGCTTCAGTAATAATTTGTAAATGGATACCTTACTTTCTCTCTACGTTTTCATTTGTAATCTCTTCAGGAGGAATCCCCCACTTGCACTTGCGACCCTTCCCTGGTAACCTTTCGAAATCAAATTGACAACATATTTTTGGGTCAGGACCACAACTATATGGTGCACTATAAGATACAAAAGGCATCATATGCGTAAACATGTCATATTTTTTGGATTTATCTGAAAATGAATGAGCTTTACTGTTAGAAAATACTAAGGAATATGTTGTTTTAATTACCTACCCCAAATTTGCCTCCAATGAAACTCCAAGCAACTTTCCCGAGCCAAGTACTTCTTCACCTCATAGTGTGTGCGTTGAATTAACATATTTTTCATGTCTGATTTTTTCAATAAGTAGGACATTGTTGAACTATGACCAAAAGGATCAATACCCCATCCTGATCTAGGGATAATATTAAAATTTTTCTTTAGCCAATTTTGTCCTTCTGCTAGTTGTATTGTAATTCCCAGCCAATGGGAATTGGCTTCATCAGGCATAACCCATCCACCAGTAACAAACTCTAATTGACCACGGTGAACTAACCTGTAATATAAAGACTCTTACTTAAATACCTTTGCTTTGGAATAATTTGTTGATTACGTTTTCACTTCGTCCTTCCAATACCCTTCTGGTATACTATCATAAAATCTTGAAAAGTAGGAAATTTCCGCCCAAATAAATTTCATGTCAGGATGTCTGCTTAAGAAATTTACTGCCGCATAGAGAATATGCCGAGTAACGCGCTCGTAGTACTCATCATACGTTCGAAGCCATCCTAAGGACAAGTAATTACTAACAATTTTTCTACAGATTGAGTTGAGTATTGTATGAACTTGCCTGGATCATTATGTGAATGCGGCACAACGAATACTTTGAGTTTGCTGTGTTCATTGAAAGTGTCATTATTGTATTCGACTTTCCAACCTTGATCCCATTCTCCACCATATTCATTTCGAAATGGAATCTTTTCATAAAGGTCCAGCATCTGAAAAATTGTATATTCAAAGTAAATAATAATTTAGAACCTATTACTTTAACTTTATTTGAAAAACCTTCCGAGTAAAAAAATCGCTTATCAAATTCATGGCCCAAACAACGCGCACAATGTTATTAGAGTCATATATTTTGCAAGGCCCAAAAAGGGCGTAAACATGGCCTACTTGCAGGATATTTGGCCGAAAATAGGCCCAAACTAAGCCCAACTTACAATCAATCCAGTCTAAACAAGGCCGAAAATTGGGCTAAGCTTGGCCCAATTCAGTATGAGTTAGGCCCAAAAGTAGGCTAAAAGATACCTAAAAATGGACCCAAAAATATCGGGTATCCTTTTTTGTCCATACAATTTATGTGGCCAGCCCATTGCAGCTTCCGCAGTCTTACAACCGATGAGACCTCCGGTTTGTCAAAAATTATCGAACTCGCCATTGGTACCGTCGAGCTTCGCTCCGCTTATTCGCCTCAGGAAACGTCGCTCAAAGGTGTTCAATATATTTGCGGATGCTTGGGTTCGGGTCCATGGTTCACATCCATAGCATAACATAGGACTTATCACAGATTTGTATACTTGGTGCTTTGTTTTCCTATGTACTCGTATGTAGTAATTGAACAGTCACACTAGCAAACTGCTCGAAACCCTTCCTATCTGTAGTAATCGAGCAGTCATACAAGCAAACTGCTCGAAAACCCTCCTATCTCCTATTCAAAATTGTAATGGCAGATTTTAAAAAATATGTTATTATTTCCATTACAATTGTAATTTGTAGAATAATTTTTCTTCTTATTTTTATATTAAATGTAACTTTATATCAAATTTTCCTCTATATTAAAATTTAAATGTTTTTCTTTAACTATATTTTCCATGAAATTTAATTTTTATTACTATTTAAAATTTTCATTTCCTTACTTCAGTTAAATTTCTTCACTTCATTTAAATTTTCTTTGCTTCATTTAAATTTCCTTACTTCATGTAAATTCTTTAGTTCATTTAAAATTTCCCTACTGCAGTTAAATTTTGGTTTTAAAAAATTTAAATCTACCCATTACAATTTAGGATGTGGAAACACTGATTTAGTGCAGGCCAACGGTGCATTACATGAAAAAATGCATTCGAGTTCAGCTGAGTGGGCAGCTGATGGAATTTTACCGGTAGCGACACGGGAAAAAAGGAAGACAAGCTTTGCTTACGGCAGAGCATATCTACTAAATAGCAGCTGCAATTAGACCAAATTTTATTTCCTACGGTACTTATGGAGTAGAGAGAATTAGACTAAAAGTGTGTATGTATGGTAAACAAAAACTTGAATTTGCTTGCAATTTTACCAACACAAGGTAAACTTTAATCCATCTTTTACACGTTTATTTGCCTCTCTTTTCATTTTGACAGCTCCTCGATTGCAGGTGCTAGTTAGTATATATGCTCTGCTTACGGATCGGGGAGTCTGCTTTGAATCGCGACAGCGATCACGTCGGGGGGGAATTCCTTTTATTGGTGATGCCGGGTGGATTTTGATTTTGCGTTTTGTATGGCGTTGGAGAATATGAGTGAATGGCGATGAATTTGGAAATTTTATCATATGTGCGTGATATTGTCGGATGAGATTTTTTTTTCTTCGAAGAGCATTAACAAGTTGCAGAACGCGAACGATTGGTAAAAACAGCCTTCGCGTGCACCTATTCTTTGCGATAGCGGGATTTTAGTGCTATAGGATTAACTGGTTTGAATATATTGTGGAATAATGATAAATTTTAAAGCATAGCAAAGTAATGCTATGTGACTGTGAAATATCCCTAATTGAAACTTTGAAAGTAGTTTGCGATTGAAAGTCGCCATACAATATGTTAGGCAGAGTATGATGCGAACGGTACATGCCTATTGTTATCGCTAGCGGTTCTATTGCGTCGCATTTAGTTACGGATAACGGGAGGAGGAGGTGCGTTGGCAACAATTGGACGCGGTGCGATGTGTTTTGCGAAGATCACACGGATTACTGAGATTTTGTTATTCAAATACCAACATATAAATTTCGGGGAGTTATTTTGGTGCATTTAAGTGAAATGGATTTAAATTATCAATCCGATTCCTTTGATCCCTGATTTGAAATTGCAATAATGAACGCGGTTCGTTGCTTCCACTGAAGAAGTTTGTTGAAATTCAAGAACGTAATCGAATCGTCACCGCGCGTTTGCGCTTGTGTTTCACCTTTCCAAACTAATCAATTAGAGAGTGTGCGCGAATATTACTTGCACATCAATTCTTTCAAGCGGAAGAAATTAATGGAATCGACTTTTGAAAAGTGTAATTCTGTTGTGGTTCTGAACAGTGGCGCCTTCTATAATCGCGTCTTTACGTCTGCTCTCTTCACAATAACTCGAATTTCATTTCGCCGCACACGAGTATACTTTCCATAACGTGACTTATTTTCTATACATAAAAGTTACCTTTCAGGCTTAGAAAAACCTAAAGATATGAAGAATTAAAACCGGTTTCAATCAGATTTTTCGTCTGAACGGGTGTTGCGACAAAAAGGATATCTGGAGTCCTGGAGATTAAAGGATAAGAGAAAATTAAAAACAACGCGGCTTAAAGTGATGAGGAAATGTTTTTTTTTTAAATTAAAATAATAAAATTTTTTCTTGTGTGAAAATTAACCATATTCAGAGTTGCAGATGTGCCCACTCCATCTACGAGCGCTCGTCGAGGATGATGGGCAAGTACCCGTTTGATTTCTTTAAATTTGTTTACATGCATTTATATTTATACACATACGAGTATACGTACTGATATTCATTTATATATATATATATATATATATATATATATATATATATATATATATATATATATATATATATATATATATATATATCATCATCATCATTGTCAGCTTATCAACCATGTATACGGATCATGGTGTAGCCTCCCCTACGTATTGGCTTCTCATTTCCCTCCACTTTTGTCTGTTTTTAGCTATACGTGTCCAGGTAATGCCAGCTAGCTTTCTTATGTCATGGTCCCACCTAAGTTTCGGGCGCCGTCTTGGTCTTTTGACTCTCCTTGGGTACCAATTCATAACTTTTGTGGTCCATCTATTGTCTGATATTCTTGCCAAATGTCCAGCCCATCGCCATTTGAGACTTCTGATTCTATTGATCACATCCGTTACCTGTGTTTTTGCTATATATATATATATATATATATATATATATATATATATATATATATATATATATATATATATATATATATATATATATATATATATGTATATATATATTGATTTGAAAAGGAGAAAAAAAGCTCACACGTTAAAATAGGTTACCGTTGTCAATTCCTATAAAAAATATGTTAGAGAGTAAATATGCATATACGCCTCAACGGTTATAGAATGTTTGATTAAACAATAATAAAAATGTTGGAGTAAATTATAAAATCGGTCTTTCCATTCTGTTCCTCTGACCGAGTATAGGACCCGGTACGATGGTAGGCGGTTAACTGAAAATGGGCTAGCCATCGGGCGCGCTCCAACTGATCTTAGTTTCAGGGGCTCTTGCCGGGTTGAGTGACCTTCCGCTCAAGTTCCCTTTTTATGGCATAGGGTTATGTGACCCGATCACATAATTCTATAACATAAATCGGTCACATTTATAGTTCTCGGTTGATGGGAAGGCTCATGCAAAGTATGTTTGTATGAGTTTTCCACTCAAAAGGGAAATATATGGCCACTTAAACATTTCGATCTTGATCCGGTTGGGCGGGTGCGAGGGGACACTGCACCTATCCGGTTGCCCCACTCTTATTTGTGGGCCATAAGAATCGTCAGGTAACGACGAAGTCCCCCCAAGTCCGTCTGTTTTGACTCGTTTCAACTTATTCTCTGAGCAAGCGATTTTCCCCTTCGTTAGTTACCTACATTTTTTTGACTTCAGTCGACCTTTTTGAAACCCGAGAATTCGTGAATGCGAAATTCTTTTGCAGTGGGTCCTTGTGCTGGCTGAATGAATCCACCCCACGACACCGCTACGCTAGCCTGCCAGCGCATTCACGCGTCCCCAGACAAGGCTATTCTCGGCTGATATTGCCATCCTCTTTCGCCGAGGCAGCAGACCATCGCTGCAGTCCTTCACGGACATTTTTATACCTACAGTTCACTACATATCTCCTTTTCGAAAATTCTCATGGCAGCTTCGACCTCTCTGACAGTCATTGCGCCCTTTTTCAATCAAACGGATATCCTGCTCTAAAAATGAGCAATATCGAGTATAATGAGGCTACATCAAAGATTGTTTGATTTTGAGACACACACACAAAGAAGTAAACAGGACTTTGTTTGTAAGGTATAGAATTCTTATACAACAAAATACAGAACGAGAAGGCGTATTTTTTAAAATTATATATATTTATCAGTAAAAACCCCTGAATATTCATTGGTGGCGGATATGGACTGATAAGTTTTGATTGTTTGGACAAAGTGTTTAGAAATGGAATCGTATTCAGTCTAGAGAAGAGTGAAATTAGTTGATTTGGATTTATTATCAGTGATATAGCATAAAAAGGCGGTGAATCATCGCGTATTTTGTTAAGTAAATGAGCGAAGAAATCGGCGTTACAAGCAGTTGATGGCTTCAACGACCATATTTTCCACTTGGAAATGTGCTTCGCGGATGGGTTTTGTTTTTTTGGAATCATTTGCAAAAGTTTTTTCTGACTGGGTTTTGCATATCATTCTGAAGCTAGTGAATTTGTCGCAGAGGGTTTTATTGAAGTATATAGATCTAATACTTCAATAAACTGGTCACTTGCTACATTTATTTCGTAAAACTACTACTGCCATGTTTTTTCAACAAACCGTGTACTGAACGTGCAGAAATCTTCAAATTAGCATTTATGTGTCCACTCCTACAGCTCGTCAACTTAAATATGTTTAAGACTGGTGTAACAACTGTCCCGCTACTTAATCCAAGTAATTTATCACCAACTCATATCACGTCAATATCTTTGTTCACAGAAAATGTTCCAACCGATGATCAAGATTCTAAATTAACTTCTAAGCTAATCACAACCAAGAACCCGTTCGCTTTGAAAAAGCATCAGATTTACTATAAACGACAATCTGATTGTTGGCAACAAAATGAAAGCCCACCAAGTTTCGAAGCAAATATAAATGAAGGAATGATAAATACTTCATAATTCCATAAAACTGGACAGAATATAAGTGCAAAAAAATGTTTCCAAATTCAAACATTCTTTTTTACAAAAAAATGAAATCGGACACAAATAAAATAATGAAAAATGTTAATACGCCCAATTGAATCTCTATTCGTTTCATCGCAAATACGAATAACTCTTTCTGCTCCGCCTGGATCGCAAAATGCTACAATTCATTCTCATAAACAATCCATACTCCTCACAGCATCGCAAATTTAATTAATCGTGAAAAACGTGCAATATACAATGCAACGTCCGACGGTGGTCTTTCATGCTTACATTATTACTTACATCGAGTACGGGTACTAGCACTACTGGAAGTGAAACTGCAGATGCGTTTTCGATCCAGCTAACGGCAAGATAATTTTAGCATTGGGTCGAGTGGATATTGAGATCAATGCAAAGGGAACTTGTTTATACACGTTAAATAGAGTTGCGTTTTCGATCCAGCTAACGGCAAGATAATTTTAACATTGGATTGAGTGGAGATGAATGCAAAAGGAAAAAGGAGAGGATGAGAAAAAGCAAAGGGGAGTCGAGGTTCTGCATTGCCAACGGTTGGACGCGGTGCGGTGTGTTTTGCGTATCTCGCACGTATTACTGATATTTTCACCTAAATACAAAGGTAATAATTACTTTGGTGCAATTAAGTGAAAAGGATCTAAATTATGAGTGCGATTCCTTTGATTCCTGATTTGAAATCGCGATAGTGGACGCTGTTCGTTGCTCCCACTGAAGAAGTTTTCGCTGGAATTCAAGGAGTGCTATTTGGCTGAGCTGGTCATTTCGCCATTGCGAGACGACGGCGTCGTTTTCTGATGTTTTGAGGGATTTGTGGTCTATAACGGCTCGCGGCTGCGACCACTGGATTGCGCCGTATCAACTCATTACTTCCAACTGGAGGAATTGTGATGTAAAAGAATGTTTCTTGGATTAATCGCAACAGCTAGAATAGTTTTGTTGCAGTTTTCCTTTAATTGCCGTGCGAGTGTGTAAACCTTGGAACGTGTTCAGTGAATAACGGTTTGCAAATTTCCATAGAAATTGTTCTATTTGACCGCTCACGCAAAACACGATCGCATCCAAGTCGGCGGAATTAAACGACGGAATAGGGTTTGTGTGGTAGCAAGCTGGGATACATTCAAACGCCAGGGGATGTGTGGATGTCGAGTGGGTAAAAGTGCTTGCGATTAATCCCTATCGCTTCGGGACTTTTAAAATTTAATATTGTTTCGAGTGGCTTATCTAGAATATTACTGGCATTTAAATTCTTTCAAGTGGATGAAATTAATAGTATTCGACTTCTAAAAAGTGTAATTCTGTTGCGGTGCTGAATTGTGGCACCTGTGTGAATATTGCCTTCTATCATCGCGTCTTTACGTCTGCCCGACTCACAATGACGCGAATTTCATTTCGCTGCAAACGAGTATACTTTCCATAACGTGACTTATTTTCTATACATAAAAGTTACCTTTTGTGCAATGGAAAAACCTAATACAGGGACACAACCTAAAGATATCATCATTTCTGTGAAAACTTAAAGCTGATTTCAATCAGATCTTTCACTTGCTGCTTACTGTAGATCTGAACAGTTATCGTTTTGTGTTATATTGCGTCAAGAAAAACAGCAAATTCAAGATTCAAATTTCGTATTTAACCTTTTTCAATGATTGTTTACAAATCCATAATTTACATATCCTTAGCTGAAATGTGAGAAATTTATTTTTAAATTTTAACACAAAGAAAAAAAAATATTAAGAGTTACAGATGTGCCCACCCCATCTTCGAGCGCTCGTCGAGGAGGATGGGTAAGTTTCTTATTTTTTTTATAATTGTGTATTAAACATTTGTTTTGCTAAATATTTATATATTGAAATTTAAACAGAATAGTAACATTTAGTTCAACTTCTGCGACAAAAATGAAGTACATTATTGTGGTCTCTTTTAAAGAAAAAGTTAATAAACACAGAACTAAACTAATAGTAATATTATTTGATTAAATTCTTGCATTTTCTAGAGAAGCTAGTACAATAATATTGTACTATTGTAATAAATGTATTCATGTATAAATTTAATACAAGATGAATTAATTAAACTCACTCTGCGGTCTTTCCATTCTGTCCCATCTGACCGGGTATAGGACCCGCAACGAGGGTAGGCGGTTCTAGGAAAATGGGCTAGCCATCGGGCGCGCTCCACCTATTTGTAGTTTTCAGGGGCTCTTGCCGGGTAGAGTGGCCTTCCACTCACGTGCCCTTTTATGGTATAGGGTTATGTGATTCGATCACATAATTCTATAACATAAAACGGTCACGTCTAAATTTCTCTTTTGATGGGAAAGTTCACATAAATTATGTTTGTATGAGTTTTCCACTCAAAAGTGAAATATATGGCCACGTCTACATTTGGATCTTGATCCGGTTGGGGGTTGCGAGGGGGCACCACATCCACCCAGATGCCCCACTCTGCCATAAGAGTCGTCGGGATAGACGAAGTCTCCGCAAATTCGTTTGTTTTTATCCGTTTCAACTTGTTCTCTGAACAAGCAATTTCCACTCTCAGGTAGTTACCTCCATTTTTCGACTTCGGTCGACATTTTCTGAGACCCTGGGGGAATGAACCCGCCCCACGACACCACGACGCTAGCCTGCCAGCGCATTCACATGTCCCCAGACAAGGGCATTCTCGGCGGATCTTAACATCTTCCGCCGAGGCAGCAGACCATCACTGCTGTCCTTCACGGACATTTTTATACAAACTTTTCACTACATCTTCAAGTTCGTCATAACTGAAAAAGATATTTTATCTGCGAGCTATATTTTTCGGCATATTTCGTATCTTTTATTGGTGGTTCTCGTTATTTTGACGTCTAAATACACAAATTTGCTCACATTTTCGATATTGTACTCGCCAAATGGGATATTTTGTGTATATGAGGTACTTTTCCTCGACTGCGTTATGAGTTTTGTTTAATGTTCATTGATTTGTAGCCTTAATAGTTTTGTTTCGCTGTCAAGTTTCAGGAAGAGTTCTTTGGCAGCTGTTAATGACTTTGACAAAATGTTCATGTCGTCTGGATAGGCTACTACTTGGCTTGCCTTGTATAGACATGTCCCTCGTGTATCGACAGGTAGCTTCCTTATGACGTACTCCAGATCCAAATTGAATAGCAATGGGGCTTTAGTCCGATATTTGTGTCAAAGGCATCGGTGAGTTGGTTATTGTTGCGGGACTTGGGAGGTTGTCGACGTCATTGTCATTTTGGTAAGATGGACTAATTTGGCTGGGGTGCTAAGGCAAAGCATTATTTCGTAGAGTTCGTTTCGATCAATACTGTCGTCTGCTTGCTTAAAGTCAACGAAAATCTGTTGTTCGTCGATATTGAGCTCCCAGAATTTCATAAGTACATGCTTGTCTGTGAACAATAGGTCTACTATCAATTTAACTGCTCTAAAACCACCTTGATACTCCTCAATAATATTATTGGCGTATGATCTGATTTTATTTTCTTAGATTTTCGATTTACATAATCGTGCAATTAAAAAGTAATAGAAGAGCCAAAAGCATATTTGTATCAACGCGACGTGTTACATACAATGCATTCATTGAAAAGTGAAAAGATAAAAATGAAATTCTAAAAGAAAATTCAGAATCGGTCGTCTGCTTTCATCTTTGAACGGGTATGGGGTCAAGCCCGTCTTTCCCACTGAGCACCAGCCCAGGGTTCTGCGATCGATAGGAGCTCCCTACCGATATTTATTACGGAGAAACATATGTCAACGGTCAGGGTTTAAACTAAAACGCGAACACCAAGGTCTGCGATTATGCGTCTTACTTTATTCAAGGACCGTCATCGACCCTCTAACAGTTTTTACACAGATGCATATAACAATGAAGAAAGATGATATTGCCATAGTTCATATAGACGTTGGGTAGCAAAACATTTATGGTTGACAGTCTGCCGCTCCTGACAATAACTCACCTCGAGTTAAATGGATGTGTCGAATTCATCGTAATTGTCATCGATCTCCGGACATAATTTGCACCAGGGCTTTATTTTGTCACTGCTCATCATCGAATTGAATGGTCACTGTTTCTGATGTGCTTCGCTCTCTTCTACAACATATCGAGCATGCTGCAGAACTCTCTTGATGATACAATGGCCACGATGCATAGCCTCCAACTTCTTGGCCTCACCCGTAGCTGGAATGGCCCTTTCCACCAAGACCAACTCTCCTTCCTTGTACTGCCTTGGTTTCTGATGTCTCTCATCGAACCGCTTTTTCCACTTAAGTCTAGCCTCGGATATATATTTTATCTCGTCTTCTCTCTTGTCTGTCATCGATTTCTTGTCCAAATTAGTATGGTGCACGGCTGTTAGAAGCCAGTTGCCGCTGATGTCCTTCACCGGATAGTCGAAAATCAGCACGATTTGAGAATACTTCGTCGTTGAACTCACCCGTGTATTCAGCGTCCATCGAAGTTGTCGTAGTTCGTTATCCAAGGTGCTCGGTTTAGCGGATGACATTTTAAGGTAAGCCAGTATCGATTGGTTGACTCGCTCGGCAATACCATTCGCTCGAGGTGTTCCAGTTGCAAGTTTAATGTGGGTTATGTCGTTGGCATTTCAGTAATTTCAAACATATGCGAGGTAAACGCTGTTCCCCCATCGGTGACCACCACATGCGGGAGACCAAAATACATCGTTAGTTGATTGACTGCTTCGAGGGCAGGTTTCGATTTCATTGACCTTGTTGGATTGACGAAAAAGCAATGAGTTAACGCCTCTACCATGACCAGCACATACTCGTTACCGCGGCGACTTCTCAAAAATGGATCCAACTGATCCATACCGACTTTTTCAAATGGTAATCGGGGAATGTCTATACCATGTAATTGACATTCCTTTATTCTCGGCTCTCGCACATAGCTACAGTCCTTGCATGTCTTCTCGTAATTCTTTATAAAGTTATGCTTTCGAGGGAATCAAAGACTTCATTTCATTTGCATCAGTGTACCATTTACACCCGGATGTCCGGCGTCATAGCGACATAGCCTCCAGCATATGCCCTTTGAGACAACGAGCATTTTTTCCCCTCTTTATCAACTCTGAAGAGACGGCTGTTCTTTATAACATACTCCTTGAGAATTTGCTCCCACTGCTCAGACTTCGCCTTCATCTCGAGAACGTCCATGATGCTTTTCACGTCTAAATCTTGTCGCTGTAGAGTGCGTACCCAATGCTCCATCGACAAGTTGACACTACCAACATATTCTCTTCTCCACTCGGTTCAGTCGGTGGCTCCACAGGCGCTCGACTCAATGCGTCGACGTGAGGCATCTTTATTCCGGAACGAAATACAAACCGGTAATTGAACTCTTGTAGTTTCAAAAACCATCTCGCCACTCGTGGAATGAGAGGCTTCATCGCTTTTAAACTGGCAATGGCTTGGCAATCAGTTGATATTTCGAACTCTTTTCCCAACAAGTACATTTGGAACCGTTCACACGCCTCGACGATTGCGAGCACCTCCAGCTTGTAGCTATGGTATCGGCTTTCCGCTGGTTTGCACACACGGCTATAGTACGCAACGGGATTCATCTGCCCCGATCCATTTTTCTGCAACAAGATGCCTGTGAGGTCCACGGAGCTCGTATCGGTGTACAACTGATGCTGTGGTACCTCGTCGTAAATGATTAGGGTGGAAGCCTCAGTCCACAACCTCTGCAGCTGTTGATGTGCCTCCTTGCATTCGGTTGACCAGTGGAATAGCACATACTTTTTTAACAATCGCGTTAGTGGCGCGGTTATGATGGGATGATTTGGAATAAATTTCCTGAAGAAGCCGGAGAGCCCAAGGAAACGTCTGACTTCGGTAGCATACTGTGGACTAGGAAATTGTTGAACTGCCACGGTTTTTATCTTCCCGGGCCTGATTCCTTCAGCCGTTAGCTCATGTCAAAGGAACTCCACTGTGTTCTAGAAAAATTAACACTTGGACTTGCGCAACGTTAGTCCTTCGCGTTTTATGACTTCTAAGAATTCCTTCAAGTACCCCAGCCTATGCTCGACAGTCTCAGATAGAATGATGACCTCGTCCACATAGATTATCGCCTTACCATTCATAGATGCTATGAGCCTTGCCATAAGTCGTAGAAAATTGCACGGGGCATTTCAAAGCCCAAACGGCATTCGATTGAATTCAAAGTCACCATGGTGAGTTATGAACGCCGTGTACTGTTTATCTTCTTCCGCTATCTCTAACTGGTAATAACCAGACTTCATGTCAAGTACGGTGAAGTAGTTTTTCCCACCAACGTTGACAAAACGTTAACGACCACAGGCTTGGACCATGGCTCTTTTTGGGTGACCGCGTTTAGCTCACGGAAGTCGACACAGAGTCTGTCTTCGCCATTCTGCTTTCACACCAAGACAATGAATGAAGCATACAGCGACATCGACGGGCGGATTATGTCAACTTGGAGTAGCTCTTTCGCGATGCTTTCGACTATTTTCCGTTTAGGGATGAGAATATGGGCCGGTTTTTTATTCATCGGAATGTCTGACGTCAAAACAATGTTCATTTTCATAATACCACACTTTCCGAGGTCCTTCAACGTTTCCACGAAACAGCCACGATCTTCATGTAGTAACGCCTCGACACGCTGTTTTTCGAACTTGCTCAAAGTATCATTGATGTTTTTGCACACATTATTAATTACATAACATTCGCCCTTATCAATCACTGTACGGCCAAGCGAAAGTACATTGGCACCAATGATGATGTCATACACCGAGATTGGATTGTCTATTATCATGAAGTCACACACAAATTGCTGCTCGTCAATTGTGACTGTTAATGTTTTCATTTCGCGGCACTCCACCTGTCCACCGGCGAATCCTATCATCGTCTTGTTGCGCGGCTTAACTGTACCGACACATTGATCCACGATGCTCCGTTTTATAAATGAGTGGCAACTGCCCGAGTCTATAAGTGCTTTGCACATGGTATCCTTCACGGTGATGGTCTTCGTAACCGGATCACCAGATGGTTCACTGATGGAGTTCACAGAATTGTCATTGTTCTTTTTTCTCGGCCGTTTTGGGCAATCGTATGAAATGTGTCCCCGATTACGACAACCAAAACATACAAAGCCATGGAAGTGTTTTTATCCCCGGTTGGACAATTCACGACACTAGTCTTACTGCCAACCACAGCGCATGCGCCAATGCCCGAAAACGATTTTAACAGATCAGTTCATCGCGGAAAACACATGACCGACAGTATGCAACGCAAATTATCGTCTGCCAGCCTGCTAATCATACCGCGGATTAATGACTGGTCGTCGACACCACCTTGGCGTCCCAACGAAAGCATTCGATAATAGTACTCCACCATCGATTCAGCCTCCAACTTTTTTCACCTTCAATAATTTCATATGCACATTGGCGGCACATATGTGAAGCGAAAAATCCGCCAAAAAACCATGTGGAATTCCATCCATCTACGAAACAATGGTCGCGCGTTAGCCCACATCTTTGCCGTGCACTTAAGTTTGGCTATGACAGCTAGGAGTAGCAAACGATCTTCCCATCCATACCCCATTCGCGATTGCTCGACTCGATCGATGAAACGTGTTGACGTAATGGCACCACAACATCGATCAAATACAGGAACAATTGACATTACGTCGGAAACATGATGCCCGTTTGTTACAGGAACGATTGTGTTCCATATTGCAGCATGTTACTGAAATGTTGCAGGCGGCACAGATGAAACTGGAACTGCTGCGTCGTTACACGCATACACGTTGGTGTGTGTTGGTATGCTTGGCGAGCATTCGTATGACGTAGATGCTGACGCCACGCTGGTTGCCATCTTCGGACACTTTTCAACCTGGACATTCGACACCGCTTTTAACGAATTTATGGTGCCGATGGTGGAAGCTAGCTATTGTGATAGTGTTGTCTATTACTTTTGCAGTTCCCCTACATCACCTCGCAGCTTCTCGACTTCCTTCATGCCATCTTCGTTGACCTCGTGGAACAACTGTACTTCGCCTTCATGGTTCCGCAACCCCGTAATAAGCTCTTCCTTCGTGTCGGACACAGATAAACTGGCTTCACGAAGTTTTTCACGTAGCTCCGCCACCGTCAGATCGCCCGTCGCCATTACTACACTACTTTTTCAGAAAATAACTCGCGAAATTAGGGATTATCCCACTTCTGATTTTGTCAACAGTCAGGGCTTAAACTGACACGCGAACACCAATGCCTTTGATTATACGTCTTACTTTATTCAAGGACCGACATCGACCCTCTAATAGTTTTTACACACATGCATATAACAATGAAGAAAGATGGTGTTGCTATAGTTCATATAGACGTTGGGTAGCAAAAAATTTATGGATGACACATGCTTATTTCGAAAAAAATCTAACGATAATGACTGACTATAATATCTACTTGCTTAATAGCTTCTGAATGCGTGAAGCTATTCTACTCTCGCCCGAAAATCAAGCTTTCCGGTTTAAATATAAAAACACAATTTAACGGTATACACAGTACGTACACTATTTTAAAGCAAAATCATCAGTGAGCTAGTTTTTCATGTACTTAGTTCTTTGTTGGTGTGTGAAGCGCCAAGTTTGAATTAACCAATTTATTTGAGAAAATTGATTCAAAATGTGTTTTACGTTAGGTTTGAAATTCATGTTTTCATCAATCATTAGCAGTTTTATACAAAAAAATAATACCTTTAAAGAAACCAATGCACAATTTAATTAAGAAACCAAGAAAAAATTGGTGTGTGTACTTATGTACAAACATGAGAAGTTATATTTTTCGGCATAGTTAAAAAATACTTTCTAAGTGGATGCTAATTAATAATTACAATTAAAATAATGAAAACATTGGAGTGCGATAATCAATATGGTTGACAAGGTTTAATTTAAATTTTAAAAATTAAATAAATCGACCTGAAATCAATTACTTCCCGATTTTTTGAAAATCATTGATTTTCATAGTGCGAAGTTAAAAATATTTGTTGCAATATTTTTTCGGATTATTAATTGTTAACGAACTGAGGTTCTGATTCTCGACAAAAGACAGCGCTAAGATTTACTCGCAGGATCCATATTCACTCCATGCATGACCGTGTACTGCACCTTCTGTGGTAAAAAAGAGCCAGTTTGTAAAATTAAACGTGGCCAACCGACTGTAACACTGATCTGTATTCTACACTGGATAGGGTATGCGATTAAATGACATAATATTAATAGAAACATTTTAAACGAGGAAAAAGCGCATTGATAGTGCGTTTTGGTTGGCTAATGACTATCAGCTGAATCAAACTGACAAGACAAACGCTAACATCTGTCAGTTATTATCACTGTTTGTTATTGTTTGTAGTACAAGTTAGTTTGAAAGAAATCGGCAGTTACAAATAAAATAGTTTGAATGTGCTTTTACTGGAAGTTGCTAGTCACTATTTTGGTAAGTACTAAAAAAATGTGCAATAGTAAAAGTAAGTAAAATATATTCCATTTATAATTACAACAAACACTCAACTAAAATAAATCGACTTGCCTGAGTGCGTGGAGTTTGCACTCAAAAGATGGACCCATCACCGGGTTCACCAACTGACGGATCTGTCAACAATTTGGGTGCGGAGAAGTGTAGTGATCTAGCAGTCATACAAGCAAACTGCTCGAAAACCCTCCTATCTCCTATCCAAAATTGTAATGGCAGATTTTAAAAAATATGTAATTATTTCCATTCTAATTGTAATTTTTAAGAATAATTTTTCTTCTTATTTTTATATTAAATGTAACTTTATATCAAATTTTCCTCTATGTTAAAATTTAAATGTTTTCCTTTAATTATATTTTCCATGAAATTTAATTTTTATTACTATTTAAAATTTTCATTTCTTTACTTCATGTAAATTTTTTCACTTCATGTGAATTTTCTTCACTCTTTTTAAATTTCTTTACATCATTTCTAATTTCTTTAGTTCATTTAAAATTTCCCTACTTCAGTTAAATTTTGGTCTTAAAAAATTTAAATCTGCCCATTACAATTTAGGATGTGGAAACATGCATTCGAGTTCAGCTGATGAAATTTTACCGATAGCGACACGGCGAAAAGGAAAAGAAAGACAAATTGGACGGAGCCAAAAGAAAAGAAAACGGGAAGTCTGCTATTCACCTTCGCGGCAGTCACGTCGCGACGCCCAAGAGAGGAGTCTGCTTTGAATCGCGACAGCGATCACGTCGGGGGAGATTTCTTTTGTTGATGACGCCAGGCGGATCATTTGATTTTGCATTATTTGTATGACAGTAGAGAAATGTTATGATTGGATTGCACCGTTTAATCTTACCTACGGCGGAACATCGAATGAATTGATCGATTGCAAAACGAGCATGAACGTGTTACCGAACATTTGAATGATTACTTAATAATGATTTCTGGTTTTAAATAAGAAGTGCCTAACAAGGAAAAATTTACAGCGCAAAGTGTCACAGAATACCCATGAATCGTTCAATGACCCAAGTGAACCAGATAACCAGTCAATAATCGAATTCCTGTATGAATCATTAGTGATCGAAAAAATTAACGAAAGTGGGATGTTGCTGTTGCGGCTCCTGTTTCTACTTTGTAAAATAATTTGCGATATATTATTCAAGCGGACGGTTTTTTTTTGTGAAAATATCTCGCACGCATTGTGACATACTATAAGATTAAAAATTCTGCCTAAAGGTCGTGCTGTCTAGTGAATTAGCGAAATATATGCGTTATGTTTTACATTGCGAAGCAAACTCAAAAGCCATTTAGGACAGAGCAGACTTTATAACACAGCAATTGTGTATTTTTAATAGAGGGAACTTACCAGTGTTTAGAATTATTATATTCGATACAATTTGCGTTGAACTCTGAATGAGGTGAAAGAGGTGCCGGTGAGGTTAAGTGCACTTTAAGTCTAATGAGTGTAAATAACAAAAAAATAA
Source organism: Odontomyia ornata (assembly GCA_963969285.1). Classification (NCBI taxonomy): domain Eukaryota; kingdom Metazoa; phylum Arthropoda; class Insecta; order Diptera; family Stratiomyidae; genus Odontomyia; species Odontomyia ornata. The sequence continues at coordinate 130,429,881 of OZ017739.1, forward strand.
AGAATTACTGTGCGCCTTTTGAGAGGGTATAAATATTCTCATTTGAGGGAAATCCTCTGTGTGGATTGTGACTTAAAAGGCTGTGTAGTGAATTGGTAGTTGGTGCATTAATGACCAATGGCTCGTGGAATGTTGAGACAACAAATAGGTACGATTGAAGAATAGAGATAGTTTGGCCCAGCGTGGAAAAGAAAAAAATATTCGTGGGCAATTACGCATTGTTTGGCTAAAGGCTAGATTTTCATCCGGCTCTATCGGGGAGTACCTTGTGATGATTTCGTTTATCTCGATAGTGACTATGCCTGGCGATTTTGAGCTCAAATTTATTATTGTGTTAAAATTTATAATTTAAATCAATTATTAAAATAATATGAAATTATTTAAATATTATTTCCATGAATTTTTGAAATTAAAAATATTATTTTTTTATGAAAAATAGAATTTTTTTATATTTCTTCTTCTATCTTGATATATTTTAATTTTTTGATATAATTAAATAGATGGAAATGGTAAATTAAAATAATACCGTTGGTCTTTCCATTCTGCCCCTCTGACCGGGTACAGGACCCGCCACGATGGAAGGCTTTCCGCATGACATGGGCTAGCCATCGGGCGTGCTCCATCCATTTGTCGCTTTCGGGGGCTCTTGCCGGATTGAGTGGCCTTCCGCTCACGTGCCCGTTTTATGACATAGGGTTATGTGACCCGATTACATAATTCTATGACATAAATTGGTCACATCCATATTTTCCGTTGATGGGAGGGCTCATACAAAGGAGGTTGGTATGAATTTTCCGCTCAAACGGAAAATATACGGCCACATTTGGATCTTGATCCGGTTGGGCGGGTGTGAGGGGGCACCACATCTATCTGGCTACCCCACTCTTATTTGTGGACCAAGAATCGTCGGGTAACGACGAAGTCTCCACAAGTCCGTCTGTTTTTACCCGTTTCAACTTGTTCTATGAACAAGCAATTTCCACCCTCAGGTAGTTACCTCCATTTTTCGACTTCGGTCGACCTTTTTCTGAGACCTAAGAATTCGTGAATGCGAAATTCTTTTGTAGTGGGTCCTTCTGCTGGGGGAATGAACCCGTCCCATGACACCACAACGCTAGCCTGCAAGCGCATTCACGCGTCCCCAGACAAGGCCAATCTCGGCTGATGTTACCATCCTCTTTCGCCGAGGCAGCAGACCATCGCTGCAGTCCTGAACGGACATTTTTTATACCTCCTTCACTACAGAAGAGAACATTCATCTGTTCTTCAACACGCGACCGGTGTTTCTGAAGGAAGATAACCTCCCAAAAAGTGACCGGGGAAGTAAAAGGTGAGATAACACGCATGAGGTTTATTGATAAAAACTTATTTAACCCGTTTGTGCTTGCAGGAAACGATTGGCCAGTTGCCGGGGGCAATCAAGACAACTGTGAAGATATGGTTGTTGAACAAGAGAAAATAATCGGTTCATATGCTCAATTGATGTGCAATAGGGCTCGAATGAAGACATACAGTCAACCATCGAGGGGCAAACCGTATGGAAAACAAGTGAAGGTCTTGTAATGAATCATGCGACGCCGCTGGTGACCACTACCAACACACTTTGCTACTAGGTGGCTTGTCATTTTACGTTGGTTGCGACCAGTGCACATCCCACGTCTATTTTGTCGTGGGATGCCAACAGAATTTGACAGCCACATGGAATTGAAGTGTGGAGGTAGTGGCCGCCACGCATAAGGAGGTTATCTCGAGTTGCCCGGCCGCGATTTAAGATTCGCCGGGTGGTTTAATATAGTTAACCTATTTGAAACGAACTCGTCTCAGGGAATTACATCGTAAACTAGTGCCCATGAAAATCGCCAGGTTTTTTTATATTTACTTTCTTGTAGTGTATTGGATGCACACCTGTAGGCCGTTGGGACGACTTTATAATAGGCGCTTCAACGGAGCAACGTAACCTTATCATTAACACATCCAGCCTTACAAGTGTGCAAATCCGCTAAGAAATTCGAAGGCAAAATTCCAATCAAGAAGCCATCCGATTCCCTTGATAGTGGGATATCGTCGATACAATCGTCATAAACTTCTACGAGTATAACACCATCCTCAACGCCTAGGTTACCCTTGTTTGCAGGAAGCACTAGTCAGTCATCGCTATCCACGCCAACTTCATCCTCAATGGAAACGTCCACACCTGATATGAGATCGTCAGCATCATCGCTGGTTAACAGTACTGCGTTTACACCATTGAAAAGTACCCAGGTCACGTCTACGTCGCTGCGGGACTCATTTAGTATGCAACGCCGAACCTAGGTAAGCATTCTGATGAAAACCCTAGCCAAATTGGTGCTAAAGTAAATAAAATAATAAGATAGACAGTGACAAACGAGAATGAGGGAGAAAATTTGCCAAAAGTTTTGCACGAAGCACTGACTAGTTTCGATCTCTACAACGGGAATCCGAACAAGCATAAATAATTTAAATGTATTATTACTAAAATTTTATCTAGAACTAATCAAAACGAAGAAGACTAGCAAATGCATATGCGGTACAGAATATATTATGCAGAGAATTTTACTGAAATATTGAATTGAATGATAACAAGCAAATTTTTAACTAAAGTGCGGCCGTTATTTGGTTATGAACATCATGTCATATGCAATCCAATTTATTCGTGTCATGTTCTGTTTTGTAGTCAATTTATTCCTAATACTTTTTCTTTAGGAATTAATTTAGTGAGAGTTTTTTTTACTTTATTCGATTACATTATCTTTCGATAATTTTAGCCGTTATATTAAAAGTATATGCTAAACTTTCATACTATATATGTAGCATGATATATGCATTGATGTGTATCGTTACGTGTGAATGGATGTAACTTGCAAGTTGGATTCCTGATTGTGTACGTTTATGTGCATATGCGACCTTTGATTATTGTAGATATTTTTTCTTCTTAAAAGTGATGAATCGATAAGAGAGCTAGAACTTAACCTGTTAATATTGTGATAACGATATAACGACGCACCTGTTATAGACGAGAGCTAGGTTTGTTTGTTTTCCTCCTCAAAATATTTTTAAAAAGAGAATTAAGAAGTTGTCGGATTAGAGTTAAGCCATACATATTGCTATTAACATCTTTGTAATGTTGATCCGATGACAAGATTGATTTGAATGATAAAAGAAGAGAATTAATTGATTGATGAAAAATAATTTGATACTTTTTTATAAATTTAAATGAAAAACAAAAAAAAAATCTTACGAATCACAATAAGAATCCTAATAATTTCATTTATAATATTGATTTCAATCAATCAAAATTATCAACAAACGAAATATGTAGACTGTACATGTAAAACATTACAATGAATTATGCCATATTTTCGAAAATTGAATCGGCAATGTTATTTTTTTGAGAAATTTCATTTGACTCATTTTTATGAATGAACGTGTCTATTTATTGATCCTTCTTCTAAATTTAATATACAAATCATATTCTTAATATTGAAAGATTTAATCTTGCGTTTACTTCCTTGAAACATTAATTCAATTAGTACGAATCGAACTGTTTCGTGCCATAAAGCATTGTTACATAATATTATTGCAAGGCAGCATTTAAATGGCAACCTTCAACTTATAATTTCATTATAATTTATACTACGCTGCCTGAATTAAAATTTACACGCATTTAAAATGTATTATTATCTTTTTTCCCATGCGATCCTCCTAAGAACTAAATCATGCTCTTTAAATATGGCTTTCGCCGTAATTTATTTGTATAATATCTAGTATGAAGTGTCGTAAGAAAAAGAAAAAAAAAACAAAATAAAAAAGTAATGTACTTATCAAAATCGGGAAATCCAACACAAGGAGAATAGTATATGTCACATAGAATTATCGAAGGTTCCTAGATTCCAGAAAATATCTACTAATATGTGGATGTTTTTTTTTCTTTAAACAATACACCACACTACACACGACAATAAGCAAACAAATGAAAAATTAAGGAAGCACATATTTATGTTCTTCTTTTGATTTAGGCATATAATTTATAATGCTTTTGTATTTAACAAAACGAAAGGAAAGAGTTCATTCGTCAATATTTAGTCAAAAATGAAAACGCACAGTATATACAAAAAGGTCTCAAACAACTTGAAAATTATGTTATGAATATAGCTGCTGATTTCAATATTTACCCCTTAGTTTAGTGGTTATATCAAGTCTAACTTATATAGAAATGAGCACATTTGGATAATTGATTAATTATAATCTTAATAATTTGATTGATTTTCAGCAGATATAAAATTATTATCTGTTTGAGAAAAAAATACAGCATAAAAACATGGACTTAATATTCAAATACCAGAAGATTTGCAATTAATCTTAATTCCCTAAGAAAAACTAAACTGTTTAATTTCCATAAAAAAATAAAACATTCAGCTAATAATATAACATCTTAAATATTCGCGTCTGAAGGATCGACAAATTTATAAACACATGAAATGCTTAAATATAAAAAAACTGTCATTGCGAAAAAAAACTAGAAAGACAATTATAGGCTCGCATGATAAAAAAAATTATTGAAATGAACCCTACCAAAAAAATATAAATTGTGCTAGTTCAATACGAATGTATACTTAATACCAAATTTAGTTTAGTTTGAATTAATATAATTTGTTTTTTTTTTTAAATTTCTTGAATTAGGAATGTATTTCTATAATTTAAAATATTAATAATATGAATTGCTAACGAAAAACACGACTTTCCTTTCCAGTGGTTCTTCTTTTCAGCCGGAAATGAGGTGCAGGGAATGTATGCCGTCGCGAGGGTAGGGTTTGAAAAAATCCGCTGAGGCCGGTTTCGCGTTGCGCGCGGTACGCGGTACCTTAGTTGATTTTGATTTTTCTTTAGCGTAGCTTTTTTCGGAATTACGTTAACGTAGTATACTTTTCGGTACCGCGTCGGAAATTCGGGAACGCGAAGTAAAAATTAGATCTTTGTCTTTGACTGGTTATAGGAAGAAATACGGAGTAACGTAAAGTAGGTCTCCTCTCCGTATGGTTTTGTTTTGTAACGCGTTTGAAAACGGGCATGTATAGGTGGCTGAATATTGTAAGTGAGCGTAACCCATTCGGGGACCCGCGACCGAAACCCTCTCCGATCTAGCTGGCCGACAAGCAGCCACCGCGTGAATGGGTTACGGTGCACGGATTGGTTGACCGGTTGGTACCGTCCGTTGGCACTACTCAGACTTAACGTCTAGAACCGATGAGAGGTCGGTTCCTCGTTCGCACGTAGACATAAAATCATTACAGTCTCCAGGAAACATCGATGGATACCCCCAACCTGTGTAATCATTAAGAAATTGCCTACCAGCACCCGACATTCCAGTGAGCTCCTAGAAAAGTGAGGATCGTCATTGCAAGGACACACCTGAATTGGTGACATGAGTGGAAAGCTAAAAAACTTCAAGAAAACAACGGTATCATATTTGCTAGTAAGATTAAAGTGTTGGAATCTGACAATTATGTACGCATTTCCTACTGTTTATCTAATATAAAAACAAATGAATCAAGTTCCGGACTCCGCGGGCTATAAAAAAAATGACACAAAGAATAACTATACATAAAAGTCCGAGTTATCCTAATATACTCGTAGCTAAATCTCTTTTTTTTTTATGACAGCAACAGCGTATACATTGTTTTGGAGCTTTGTAAAAATAAAGGACCTATGATAGGATTTCACGCCCGTAGGAAGATTATAACCTACTACGAATGTCGTTTTTATAATTATCAAATTATTCAAGGAGTTAAATGTCTTCATGACAATCGAGTAATTCACCGCGATCTGAAATTGGAAATTTATTCCTGAATGACTTCTGATCAATACGAATAGAATGAAAATTAAAGGCAATAATTTTAAGCAGGTTTTTTTTAAATAGCTCGTTAATTGAATAGTATGATGTATAAATTGTTTGATGAAAACGTACCACAGATATTTTCACAAAGCAGTCTTCTGTACAAGTTTTTAAATTTACCTTCTGCTTAGGTTTTGAGAAAACAACCTTTAATCAAGCATGATTTGTCATAGCTTTGTCTACTTTGACTTTATTTTTAGGACTATGTCCTTATTTCTTGGTTCCCTTAGGGTGCGTTACCCTTATAAATGAAATAAAATTAGTATCACTGACGGAATATTGTTTTTTTTTTGTTTCTAAAATTGTTCATTACGAGAATTGAAATTTTCTTAAAATATACTATATCAATGCATTAAGTCCCAATCAGTATTTTGGAAAATTACCAACTCTCATAATAATCAAAGTTGTAATGGTCAGGTGTTTCTAAGCATGTATAACATAAGTAACAGAATTGAATGTTATGTTTTAGACTGTATTGTATATGGAGGAGGTTTTATTTATTGATTAAAACTTTATAATGAATTGCTGAATTAATCCAAGTCTTCTTTTTCCAGCAAAACCCTTCCCTTTCAGCTGGATAATTACGGTGAAAGGTGAGTATGCCACCAAGAGGGTAGGGATCCAGTAATCGGCGAATGGTTGGTTTCACGTTGTTTGTATTTACGTGTTTTTATTAGAGTAGATTTTTTTTAGTTTTGAATCCGAGTAGAGTATTTTGGGCACTGCGTCGGTAATATTTGGGAGTGCATTTTTTTTCAGCAGTTGTTTTTATTCCTTTTCTCCGGAATGAAGATACTTAATTTAGAATAGAGTCGATGGAAGTTGTTCGATGCGTTTTAAATCGGGCATCTGAACCGGTGGCTGAGTTTTTGTATTTCGGACTTAGTCTGCTTGCGTAAGACCTGCGCTGAAACTCCTCTCCAAAGTAGCTAGCTAGCCAGCAGCCACCTCGGAGAAGACTAAAAGTGTCCGGACTTGTCGACCTGATGGGTACAGTCCATTGTCACGTTCCAAGACTTCACGTGGAGAGCCGATAAGAGGTCGGTTAGACAGGACCAATGGCAAGTTCGATACAACCATGAGCTGTAAGAAATTTTTGACGAGCCGGAGGTCTCAACGATTCTAAGACTGCAGAAGCTGCTATGGGCTGGCCACATGAGTCATATGGACGAACAACGAATACCGAAAAAGGTATTCGTTGGGAGAACTGAAGGGTGAAGACCGATGGGGAAACCGAGGAAATGCTGGTCTGACTCGGTTGATGAAGACAGTTCACCACTGCTTGGATTTTGAAATTAGAGGATGCAGTTAATAGACCGAGATTGTTGGAGGCACTATTTGCAAGAAGTGAAGGCCCGAGGGGACTGTAGTGCTACGAAGAAAAAGAAAATACTGCAACATTCTCAACGAGCCATTTTCACGCAGTGCCCAAAGAATTTTTCGCGTTTTCTAAGTTGCTTCATTCAGTTTTGTAGCACACACACCACCAGTTGCCATCATTTCATTTTCCGAAGCTTGTTTGCTCAGAATTTTATGTTGCTAACCAACCGGTTTTGCCACGCAAGTTACCTCGTAACAATGCGTACAGACGTTTGCAACCAAATTCAGACGGGTTTATTTACAAATGGTTTCACTAATATTGCAACAAAATGGTAGCCGGCTAAAATAAAGTAAGTTTAATTTTTCTTTAAGAGCAAAATTACATTTGCCGTGCACGCCATTAAAGTTTCATTCGTTGTATCTGTATATCATAGTTTTATTACAAATCCTTCTGAAATGAGCGTAGTTCTGTCTACCCAACTTATTTTGTTAGTGATTACATTTGTTGTAAAGTAAGTAAACCTTTTTGGTCTTCTCCTTTTCAGTCACTCAACGGTTATGAGATCCGTGCCGATGGGAGGCTCGTTAGCCATAAAGCCAGGGATCAGAGTGTAGCTCTTATTATGAGCTGCAAGGTTGCTTGTTCTAATTCCATTAGGATTTTAAGACCGGTTAGAAGGGGTACAAGACAGCACTAACTCCAACGGGCTGGTTCGTCCTTTCTTTGAAACACAATTTTGCTTGTCAGTGACGAAGTCATTCCCTTTCTCGCACGGACCGGAGATAGTAAGAGCAGGAGGTTTTACGAAAACTGTTCGATCCCTTTTAGTTCTGGCCTTGGCTTTTGAACATCATACGCAAGAAAATTCTTCGTAGCGTGCATTGTGCTAGGGAAAAGGACCAGTCCCATGATACCACACATAGCTCGTGTCAGCATGTAGAACAAAAAGTTTAATAAGTAAATAAATCACGAATGTAGGTACTAGGGCCTATTTTATTGTTGTGGTTTGAGTCATACCCATAGCTCTTTATTTTATTCCGAATGGAAGGAAAAACTACTTTGTAACACTGAAAATCGCCAAATAATTTATTAAAGTTTGGAAATGAAATATTATACACTAGGTTTGCTAGTAAATCCTTCAAAAGCAAGCACTATTCTAATAAACAAAAATACAGCTACCCTATTTTTGAAGCTCACATACCTGAATATCGACATAATTTGGAACCACTCCAGTTTCAGAGATTTCTTTTTTAACCGAACGATCGTCATTTATTTCTTCAGAAATTCTATCGTGAACCACTTCTGGAGACTTGTCGTTAACTTCGAGTGTTTCAATATCCCCTTTCAATCCTTCCAGCTCCTTTGATCGTATGAATAATTCATCTTCAATGAGTTTAAGCTTAATTTCAATGTTGTGCAGACTTGGCTAAAAAATAAACCAACTGTGTTATCAAATTCCTGGCCGGTCATTATTATGTATTAAAGCATCGATAACATCGTTTACTAATTTAATATTTATTCATCGTATCGATAAAATTAAGCTCTTTTTGATTGATAATCAATCCAAGATATTTATCATTATCAATGTCATATTTAGTTTAATTAATGAATAAATTATTGTACATCACAAATATTTAAACCAAATTAAATTAGGTTTCATTCTTTAAAAACTAATTTGCACTTATATCACCTTATCAGTCACAAAGTCGACAAAACAATATGCGGTAAAAACTGTAATTATCACAGCGGTAAGAAGTCGGTTATGCATTTTTTTGATTCGAATCATTTTATAATTGAAAATGTCTAATTGCAATTATGTTAAGTGACAAACAATACGTGATCCATACCGATATATGAACTGAATTGGAAAATTGGAAAAGGTTAAGGAAGTTACATATATAAAATTTCATTTCAACCGTCATTTATCGACTCAAGATAAGATTAGGGTTAAGTGTGGGAAACCTAGTTCTCCCTGCAGATGAAGCTTTACGAAAATTTATGATGCAAAGATAACAATCTATAACTTATTTATTTTTACATCGTCATTGATAAATTAGTAATCGGTGGATTGTGAGTTGATATAATCGTTCTTAATCTTTATGACCGTGCATTTTGGATTTGAGTTAAGAGCCGGATATTCATGTCTAAAAAGGGTAATGCAGCAAAAAAGTACATATATTCAAAAGATTTAATGAAGGTTCTATTAAAAGAGGTTTTGCAAAAGTACTTCGGTTAATAAATTGCATCCCCTTTACCGATACATAACTTAAACACACTGTCCTAAAACTACCATTGTAATGACTACTATATTGTGCAAAGTAACGAGTAGATCTTCAAATTTCGCTTCAACTTGTTACAGCTTTTCTATCTCCTAGATAAGCAAAAGTCTTCACTATATAACCTCCACGCGGGTGCTTGTTGGAAGCAGAGCAATTTCAATGGCTAATGGTTTTGTTCCATTAATTGCAATTGGAATATTTGCTATAGGCACATGACAATCATCAGCGTAGGAAAGCGATGTGCTTTTACTGATCGTCTCTCGATGCAACTTCAGTTGCTACAAGAATGCTGCAAGTTCAAAGACTTTGCCTTCCCTTCTTCTTCCTCTTTTTCTTCCTTGTACTGCAGCCCCTCTCGGGCCCTTTGCTTTCTACAAGAAGCGCGTCTAACTGTCTCGGCTCATTGTCTGCGCTCTCCAATTTCAAAACCTGAGCAACGATGAATTGCTTTTATCCATAGCATAGGTCTTACCAAAAGACATATAAAGTAATTGTAATGATTTTTGTTTAACAACAACAACAAATCGTATATGTCTTAAATGAAATCTGAACCGACCTCTCATCGGTTCTAGACATGAGGTCTTGGAACGTGACAACGGGCTGTACCCTTCAGGTCAACAAGTCCGGAGACTCTTAGTCTACTCCGAAGTAGCTGCTGGCTAGCTACCTAGCTCGGAGAGGAGTTCGGTTGCGGGTCTTCACGAACAGACTAAGTTCGAAATACAAAAACTCAGTCACCGGTTCACATGCCCGATTCACTAACGCATCTAAAATACCACCATACGGAAACAAAATCTATCTTTACTTTATTCTTATTTCTTCCATTCATTCAGCCAACAAAAAAAAACTGTATCTAATTCGGCGTTCCCGAATATCACCGACGCGGTACCGAAAAATATCCCACTCTGACGTGAACTTCGAAACAACACAAAACCTCAAAGCAAATTATGGTACCGAGTATGTAATGATTTTAGGTCTACGTGCAAATGCAGAACCGACCTCTCATCGGTTCTAGACGTTAAGTCTGAGTAGTGCCAACGGATGGTACCAACCGGTCAACCAATCCGTGCACCGTAACCCATTCACGCGGTGGCTGCTTGTCGGCCAGCTAGATCGGAGAGGATTTCGGTCGCGGGTCTCCGAATGGGTTACGCTCATTTACAATATTCAGCCAACAATACATGCCCGTTTTCAAACGCGTCACAAAACAAAACCATACGGAGAGGAGACCTATTTTACGTTACTCCGTATTTCTTCATCAATCAGTCAAAGAACAAAATCTAATTTTTACTTCGCGTTCCCGAATTTCCGACGCGGTACCGAAAAATATACTACGTTAACTCAACCCGACGAAAGCTACTCTAATAAAAAGGCAAAACAACAAAGGTACCGCGTACCGCGCGCGATGCGAAACCGACCTCAGCGGATTTTCGCAAACCCTACCCTCGCGACGGCATACCTACCCTGCACCTTATTTCCCGCTGAAAAGAAGAACCACTGGAAAGGAAAGTCGTTATTTTGGTTTAACAATCCATGTTATTTTAATAAACTTGACTATACTACAATTTAACTCCTATTATAATTGGTTTCTCTAGGCCTCGTAAAATTTTTAAGGATACGTTTTCAATATAAAATTCGCTAAACCTGACAGTGTTCAGTATAAAAATAATTACTGCATTAAAATTATGTATACAGCGCTTAAGAAACTTAGCAACATAGAAACGTCTTGGTTTCTTCAAGTTAACCTTTAGTTATAGTGACAAATTATTTACAAAGGAAAACTTACATAATTTTTTTATTTTCAATATAATTTAATGTGTTCTTTTGATAAGTAATGTATATCTAAATGGGTAATTATATGTACTGATTTTAATATGTTTTCATTTTCAAGTAGTGGAATGGTAAATGTGTGAAACTAAAAACAGACCATATTTGATTGTTCAATTTCATTCGAAAGCAAATTTTTACAAATTAACATTTAATCTTGTATCAAAGAGTGTTTCCAATTTCCAATTTCAATGGGAGAGAAATTAAAATAAGAAAATATCAAAATTCAAAATCATCCAAATAAAGGGATTGGTGAAAAAAATGGCTGATTTCCGAATTTCACTGGACCTTAGTAAATGCAAGCAATGACAATCTAAAATCTACTCATTTTTCCATATAGATGAAATGAATTGTCAACTCTATCAAATTAAACTTTAAGGTCTTAATTTGCTCCTTCTTGCACATATTGCACAACATTTTATTCTCGCTTGTAAATTAGTGATGGCGTTTAATTTGATAAAACCAAGAAATTCTTTCAAGAAACATTTAAAAAGGGAAAAGGAATCGGAAAAAAAATATTTAATAAGAAAAAAACTTAAAAGTTAATAAAAGTAAATGTATACGATTGTATAATATTTGTACTTCTTCTTCGCCTCTTGCAGTACAATCGTTACGATGCATTTTGATTATTAATTCATTGCAATGTGGGAAGATACTCGTATAATGTGACGATACGATTTCCCCACTACTAAGATATTCAAGCGAAAATGCAGACTTGATTCTGCAGTCGAATCCAACTGGGTTTGCAGATGAAAATCAAGAAGGGTTTCAATCGGACCACAATATCCGTCATTAAGAAGTATCACAGCACTATTTCACAACATAATAGAGTGATCAATGTTAACAACACAGTGATCCCAATAGCATGTTGTGCGAAGTTGCTATACAGAAATATCGAAAGGCGATAGAATAAAGGTAGATTTTATAGCCAATTCAGTTCGATTCAAGTATCCATCAAGCTTTCACTTTAAATTTACTTCAGTGTTGAACAATTTTTGAAAAGCACTTTCCGAACTACAAATTGAATTAACTCAGTTTCTAAAAAGACATTCTCAATTTTAAAGACGAGAAAAATCCAAAGCATGACACAAACTCAATCCAAAAACCTAGCCAATCCCATTTTTTTTTTATGGCGTTACAATTACTAACTAAGATTTTCAACCCTATTCTGACTCAACTCATTAAAACCTATCGTTTTTATGACTGCGTCGCCAACGTCTTCAAAGTCTATGCAACATTGTATTCCGTGAAAATTGTAAGCAACATTCCCTAAAGTTAGACATTAGAGAGCAATTCCATTTTATCCTGTTTTTCTTCATAAGATCATTTTCGGAGTGTGTTCATATTTTATATCCTAGCAGCTTATCTTCAGCTGACTTAAAACTAATGATTTTAATGTATTCCCAACAAATACATTCATATTTAATCTTAATCTAATTTACAATATCCGAAATGGGTTTTTAATAGAAAAAAAGAAAAGAAAATTGTCTTATTTCATTATACACACACGTCAATGAACTTTGTGCATAACATTCCTTATCTCTTGCTAATTGTTTAAAACTAAAAATTTAGCTATTATATAAAATAAAGTAATAAGACATTGCAATAGAACATAATTTTTGACTTGTTTACTTGCGATTCGCGCTGCTTTCTATGAGAAATTTACAATTACAAGTTAAAATCTGCCTTGAGACAATTTTGCTTTGATTGGTCCATATAACCAATTGACGACCAAGATCAGGGAACACGACAACCCTTTGTCAGTTGGGTTACGATTACTCTATTTTATGCTGAACTTTAAAACTGTACAGATCTCTGTGATTAATAGACAGTTATCTACATAACCAAACGTCTTCTAAAACAAAAATTTTCTACCTTCTTCCGTTGTTTAATTTATATGTCCCTCAGATTGACTCAGATTTAACTGGTATGCAACATACTCACTGCAATATGGCCTTGTAGATACGGGATTTACAAGCAAGCACAATGTTTCCAGCTCTTTGAGGTGCGTGAGTGGTTCCAAATCGCTCAACTCCTGACTATTGCTCCCAGCAAGAACTACTGACTCCAAATTGGGGATACATTCCGGCAGGCAATCGCCCATTCGTATTGTCCGGTTGTTGTTTAATGCAGCACTTTAATCTAGGCAAATACGGACATCCATCGCATTTGTGCATCTCTGCATGGATTGATTGATGATATCCGCGGTTAACCTAAACATCACAGAACGTTATTTTACTCGAAGCGGAAAAACAAACTTTGCATTCACCGACTTACCAATTCCAATTTCTGATATCTTTACTACTTTTGGAATAGTCGATGGATATCAGTGATGACCTATTTGTAGGAGAGTTCTTCTTCCTGTCAATCCTAAGCCCTTTTGCTGCTTGTTGGCACCCTCCGGGACTTCTTCCTGAGTGACGGCCACTACTTCCACACTTTCCTCCCATGTGGCTGTCAAATCTTCTTGACATCCCACGACAAAATTGACGTGGGATGTGCGCTCGTCGCAACCAACTTGAAATGACAAGCCACCTGGCAGCAAAGTGTGTTAGTAGTGGTAGCCAGCGGCGTCGCATGATTCATTACAAGTACCGAACGCGACGTGAAACCGGCCATCCACGGATTACATGAACTCTACCCTCGTAACGGCATACTCACCGTTCGCTGACATTCGTGCTGGAAAAGAAGGGTTAGCTGGAAAGGAAAGGCGTTGTTGGATTTAGCAATTCATATTATTTATTGATTCAATTTCTACTTTTGCCAACAATACGAATATCTTACTACTAAAAAATAAACGATTTCCAAAAAAGATTTTCTTCACAACAAAATGATTGATTTGATAAATTTCTACCAACATGTTAAGATCGAATCGATGTATTCTTACATGGAAAATAAATTGATAAAAATGAAGAACAACAATTAGAAAATAAGGGATAAAAAAATGCGTAAGTCTATGGATGAGTAAAAGAAATACGTTTAATGAATTACGCATATGCTAAATGTACGTGTTTTCTGCCTATGTATTATTGTTCTCATAATAGTTGTAACGTTAGTAATTACAGTGCGACTTGATAGTATTGGCTTATGCTAGGGCCTTCTGTCAAAAACTACAAATTATAATGGCAAAGAGACTAGGAAGGGTGATGCGTGACGATATTTTATGGCAATTGAAGTTACAGGGAAAAAGAAATATGCGAAGGACCAAGAAATATCCTGTGAAGATTTATTCTTCTGCCTGGAAAGGTACTCAGAGGATTAGAAATGATAACATAAATACAAAAAGATTTTAATTTTACACTGGGGAGAAATGATTCAGGTAAATTGATCAAATTGTTAGGGGAAAATTGATTAACTGTAAATTTGATTCAGAGAGACTTTTTTTTTCACTCCAAGCGAGCTTTAGGGCTCCCGTTATATAAGCCTTGCTTTCCGCGCATTCAATTTTTTGAAACATTTATTTATTTTTTTTTATTTTATTGGTCCTGCGAAAATAAGTATTTTAAAAGGTTTTGGCTTCTTAAATGCCTGAGAAAAATCTCAAACAGGTAGGCAAAAATATATCTGCTTATGGTATTTGTGTGTCTGATGGGTGTTACTTGTGGACGATTCTTAGATACGTACTATCCATCAGCTTCAATTAAAGCGAATTCAACTTCTTTAAACTTTGAAACAAGATAGTGATAACAATCATTGAGGAATAAAATTAAGACAATTGATTTAATATTAAACACGCGTGGCCGCCAGTCGACCGGCTATCACATTTATAACAAAATACAGAATAGTTACAGGACAAACCTCGATGCTGATATTCAGGTGACGCCCACTCTCCACCCGTCTTCCGTTCTGCTAGTATCATCGCTCCTCCGGTTCAGGATATGTATGTGACAATTTCCCAGTGCATTTCATCCAGCATACAACTCTCAAAAGCCACCTGAATGTCGCGAAGATTCTACTGTTAACATGCTATTTCTTCCAACTGCAAGTCACGCATTTGTTTCCGCACTAAAACCTACCGTGAAAAAGGAAATATATAAGAAAAGAAAATTTTTCTTCTTGAGCACCTTTGCCTGTTTTATTTTGGTCTGGTGACCACCAGATATGTAAAAATTATTCTTTCGGTGAATGTGGCAGATGTACTTGAAATCCAAGGCGATGCCAAATCGGCCTTCACCCAATTTCTTGCGACCGCTGCCGGCTGAATCACCCACTGTTTTACACTCCGATTATGCCTTTACCTGATGCATCCTTCCACATTTCCCGAACACCACTCACACTGAATTGTGGAATAATTCGAATGCAAAATGTTGCCCTGGATGGCAAACAATACACTCGTTGTAACTAAATCTAAATCGCTATTTAGCGAGCGAGTAATTCGCGTGACAGTCAACTCAGAAAATTCACGAGGTCCACCGCTATTTCTCTTTCTTAGTTTCATAACAACTGTCAAAATGTGGTTCAGTTTCAGCCTCAGAGCAATAAGAAATGGAGGGGCTACACGCAAGATAGTTTCCTGTGAACACCCCCACCGACGGTGAGAGTGCAGCTCCCAGCAAAGAGCATAAGATTGCTGCCAGCAAATGTAAACAATATTTTATATCAAGAACAAGGGCGTTGTGGAAATGGTTAAACGTTGTAGGCGTATTTGGCGCCATAGTTTGACATTTTATGAATATGAAGAAAATTTTATGCTTGAATATTGAATTCATTTGAAAAGAATTTAAATCAACTTTGTTAATCCATTCCGTTTTCATTTTAATAATATTTAGCTTATTTGACCCAGTTAACTGAATTTTACTTTCGAAATGCAGTTTCATTTGATGATGATGACTCTTATTAGATATATAAATACAATCAGATGGATTATATAGCTGCTAGGAAATGATATTAGAACAAGAGTTAAGTTTGAAAGTCTAGGTTACATATGTTGCCAAAGAATAAGTTAACATTTTTTTGACGAAATTACATTAGAATTAGGTTCACACATTTTTAGATAGTCAAAATTTTGTTGTGCTGACAGTATTATATTTAATTTTTGAATAGTCCTGGTTGATTTTTTCTCCTATTTTGAATTCATGCATCATACATAGTAATTTCTATTAATAAAATTTGGTGTCGTCTGTGACGAATTTTTTGACTTATTATTGATTAAATTTAGAGAGGGCTGTTGGCCATTAAATTTTTGAGTTTTTTTCCATATTTTTAAGTTTGATTTGTTTTTGTAAAGTTTATAAAGATTGATTAGATATAACGATTTTGAATTTGGAAAAAAATAAACCAATCTTGGGTAGGAAAGAGTTCACCAATGTCTTATTTTGTTGACCGATGAAAAGACAACGTGAAACTAAGTTTTTTTTTTAATTAAAAATACATCCTTGCCCCTATTTCAATCGGGCTTGAGACACTATTTTGACGGAGTTAAGGCTTTCGTTGAGCACCGATATAAAATTCAATATTAGTAACTCTTATCTGCCGTCTTAATTTTAAAATATTTCCGGCTTCAATCTATATTATATCTATTTGTGTAAATATTCTATTAATACGATATACAAAAATAAATGTGATTTTTAAATTGTTTAAAAATGCCCCCATAGGTCAATTTTTCCTACTGCACTGCTGTAAATGGAGCACAAGCCAAGATAAACTTTGACATTACGACACGAAAGAGAGTTCAAGAGAGCCAACTCGTACCAGTTTGACAGCCCGACACGAAAAGTGGCTCTCAAATCTCCCCATATACTTTGTATGGGACTGTCCCCTGCATTTCTTATTGCTCTGAGGCGTCAGCGAGTGGTTAAAGAGTGCGTTCCAAACCGTCAACACATTAACGACTGGCGAATTATTGTCAGTGGCGTAGAGCTGATTCATTACACTCTCTAATAAATAATCTTTCTATGAATTTCATATGAATTGACGTAAAAAGGATCAAGTTTTAGCTTTCGTAAATCTTTTCATAAATTCCAATTTCCGATACTAGATTTAATGTTGCAAAAATGTTGTTCAAGACCGTCATTGTTTACAGAAATCGTGTTTCGATTTTTCATATTGTTTTATATTTACATTTCGATTTTCTGATGAGTGGATTAATAAGGAACTTACTTTCCGTTCGAAATTTTTGTAGGTCGTGTAGAATTATACGTCACTATTCTGAATACATAGATTAGAAGTACAACGCGAAATACTCCTTAAGGGTGCCTCATTAGCCTAATGTTGTTTTATACAAAAAAACTATTACAAATGGCGCCCAGCGTGGCACCTAAACATCCTAAAGGGGGTAAACAATTTGCGTCTTCTGACGATTTTTTCTTTTACGGAGGATGTAAGGTACCTCGGTACTCGAGCCCCACGGACAGGAATAGTGGTGTTGTGTAATGCACCCATGCAGTCACTTCACGTGAGTTGAAGCTTCCGCACTCCTTTGTTTTATTTTTTTTCTCGTGACAGAATCCTTCCGATGTGTTGTCCCGGGGTAAAACCTGTAAAGACGCTCTATTTTTTGGATGGGTTCCCTCTATCTGCCTGGACTCTCAAGGAAATAGAAGGTTACTTTGCCTTTATATCGCGGAAGTATTCTATACATCATTTTATGGGTGATAGATGAGTGGTTTTTGTTCGACTTTCGGTAGCGTATGCTGGAGTTGTGACGCCCGGAATGATTCCATGTGTCGGGATTTTCGACCACGTACAAAACTCGTTACAGTGACGCTATCACTCATCTCGTCGAGTTGATTAACGTAGATTAGAGACGGTTTTTGTAATGCAAGTTTAATTTTTAAAATCGCTGATGCATACTAATTCAGAGTCAGTTACCACAGCTGCCAGAACAGCTGGTGAAGGAGGGATTTATATACAAGTGGATGGGATACGTATCCGGAGACCCCATACAAGAAGAGGAACAGTGGATGTTATGGGTGCCCGAAGAGTTGACCATCGATCTTATTCGACGTCCACATGACCACCTATTGAGTGCGCAGGGCGGATACGGTCGTACGCTTCGGCGGCTGAAACCCTATTTCTTTTGGCTTAAAATGGCACAGCAAATAAAAGCGTATGTATCTGCCTGTGAGTTGTGCAAGTGCACCAAAGCGCTCAATACTGTCCTTCGGCCTCCGATGGGTAAGTTTGAACTACGTGTGTTCCAGCGGTTGTTTATCGATCTCATCAGTCCTTATCCTCGTTCGACTTCTGGTCACACGGGAGCTGTCGTGGTTCTGAACCAATTGTCAAAATTTCCAATCATTGAGCCGATTCGTAACATGTGCACCAGCCTGATAGTCAGCTTCTTGGAGAAACGTGTCTTCCATGTATTAGAAGTATCGGAAATCGTTGTCTCTGACAACGGAATCCAGTTTACTCGGGTAGATTTCGGGACCTGATGGACAAGTATGGTACTACTCACCAGCAGACCGCAGTCTACTCTCCTCAAGCAAATGCGTTCGAGCAGCTGAATCGTGCCCTCATAGCTGCCATACGTGCCTATGTCCATCCGGATCAGAAGGATTGGGACCACAGGATTTCCGCCATTACCTGTGCCCTGCGCTCTTCATACCACACCGCCACAGGTATCTCACCTTACTTTGCCGTGTTCCGTCAGTACATG
The DNA here is from genome assembly GCA_963969285.1 of Odontomyia ornata. Taxonomy (NCBI): domain Eukaryota; kingdom Metazoa; phylum Arthropoda; class Insecta; order Diptera; family Stratiomyidae; genus Odontomyia; species Odontomyia ornata. Next base: position 130,448,822 of record OZ017739.1, read on the forward strand.
ACCTGCCACGGTAATGCGTACCGGTTATTGTGGCAGTTAAAATGTTTGGAAGACCCAATAGTGGTTCTGGAGCTGCACAAGAAACTTCAAATTCTGCGAGACCAACTCCAGGGGAAGATTGAAGTTAGCAGACGGGCGGGGGAGGAGCGTTACATAATGGACGTGAAATGAGCTTATTTTTATCTATAAGTGTGTGGAGCTTTATTACTACATAAATGTTTGTCCCTCCCATACGAATTGAAATCCCCCCGCCTTTCACACCGCTAGAGCATACACACACTCAAGTGACTCTCTAGTCGCTCTCACGAAAATTTCACTCCTCTTATACCGTGAAAATTCAACATCTAATCAAGTTGAATTTGAAATTGTACACAGAACAATTTTTTTTAAAGATAATTCATGTTGAATGTAGTGCAAAAGCGTTGCAAAAATGATAATTAATTGATTAAACTGACAAGTTTGTCAGGGATAGCGAGTGTTGTTGTGTCGGAAAACGAAAAATGTAGTGATGTGTGTGGGATTGTAAAAACAGCTATAGGAAGCATGACAGGGACGTATCCTTCGTAGTGTAAGTCATGTTCAATCTTTTATATCGTTCAAGTTAGAATACCCGCACGGAAAACTGATTTAGTTCAAGATGCGAAAATTAACGGGAGAAGTCACGTCGAATTTATTTGAAGTTCAAATCAACAGCTAATAACGCTCCAACTTCACGCTACATGATAAAGTGCCTCAATTCTCTTGATGCGTTTCGTATCCAACTCTCTGACATTTATGCTCTCAAATAAAGTACAACTTCTTCGTAAATTGTGTCGTCTCACTCTTCAGGAAGATGGTGACATGCTGCTACATTTAAACTCCATGAACGCAATCATCAATGAGCTGACAACATCGGGGGAGCCGCTTGCCGACGTGCTGACTGTTGCTATGTACCTGAGTAGTTTGCCCGATAGCTACAGTATATTGATTATGGCGTTGGAGTCTAGACCAGAGTCTGAGTTAACGACTACATATGTAAAAACCAAACTTGTAGAGGAGTGCAATTGACGTCTCAATATGCATGGAAGTGCAAGCCTTGATAAGAATACTGCATTACAAGAAAAAAATATAAAGGAAAGGAAGTAAAGTGTTTCTTCTGCAAGAAATTTGGACATATTAAAACAGAATGCAGGAAGTATTTCAAACAAATACAGTGCAGAAATCGCAGTCGGATTGTGGTGGTTGTAGTCTGGTGTGTGTCAACGCTCTTGTTAGCTGTTCAACCAGCAGCGAATTGATTATTGATAGAGGTGTCTCAGCACATATGTGTAATAATAAAGAATACTTTCACGAATTGAATGAGACCGATAAAGGAGCAGTTATGTTGGCTGATGGTCGCGCATTACCTATGAAAGGAACAGGCATTGTTACGATCAGAGGTAAACAAATTGAAATGAACAAAACAATAAAACTGACTGACGTTTATGTTGTGCCGGACTTAAATTGCAACTTAGTTTCGGGGAACAAACTGATCGGCAAATGATGTGAAGTTCATTTTAATGAATCCTTTTGTAAAATTTTGCTGAAGGAAGCTGTAATTATCACCGTAAGTGCCTATAATAATATTTACAGACTCTCAGTGGAACATAAAATCGCAAATCCGGTACAGTCAAACAATGCGAAATGTGTACATGAGTGGCATAAAATATTGGGCATCGCAACTTAAATGACGTTCGGAAACTGAATCATTTGGCCGATAACGTAGTGTTTAAAGAATGTAAACATAATAATGTTTGTGAAGTTTGTTTAATGAATAAATCCACACGTGATCATTTTCCTAATGAGTCTAAGACTAGAACGAGAGAAATTCTTGAAATAATACATTCGGATGTCTGTGTTCCTCTGCATACTACACCAAGGGGCAATAAGTACGTTCTTAATTTGATCGATGATTTTAGTGGGTATACGTGTATAAACCTAATGAAACGAAAAGACGAAGTGTCCCACATCATAAGGAATTTCATTAAAATGATGGAAACTCAACTGAATAAAACGCCTAAATGTATCCGATCAGGTCGTGGTGGTGAGTACATGGATATTGAATTAAGAAATTATTTTAAACAAAGGGTATTAAAACTCAATTAACTGTTCCCAAGATACCTCAACAAAATGGTAAAGCTGAGCGGAAGAACCGCACGCTGATTGAGATGACGCGTTGCATGCTTTATAGTTCAAAATTACTTAATCGTTTCTGGGGTGAAACAATAACAACAGTGAATCACATATTAAATCGTGTTCCTATGAAAAATGCTGTTATAACTTCGTACGAAATATTTAAAAATAAAAGACCAGATCTAAGTTATTTTCATGATTTTGGTCAAAAGGTATATGTGCATATCCCAAAGGATGGGAACGTAGTTAAATTAGAATCAACCGCCGGCAAATTAGTTATCGTAGACAATGAATTGGGCACCAAAGGTTACAGACTATTAGATGTAAATACTAACAAAGTCAAAATCTCTAAGGATGTTCGATTTCCAGACGCAGATCCATCATCTGATTATAACGATGCGGAAATTGAATTTGGAAGGGGAATGGAATCAGCGAGTTAAGATACTGAAAATAGAATCGACAGGCAATTTGATGGTTTAGAAGATCAACAGTCAACCCGTACTAATAAAGGCATCCCAGCTCAACGTTATAGAGAAATATACAAGGTTACAACTGACAAAATTAAAACTGAACCAACTACATTTGAGGAAGCAATCGGCAGTTGTGATAAACTTAATTGGATTAAGGCTATGGATGATGAGATAAACTCACTAAAGCAGCATGGTACATGGGAAATAGTAACATTGCCTCATGGTAGTGTCGCAATTGGTAGCAAATGGATATATAAAACGAAAACTGAACTACACGGTAATGAAGTTAAATATAAAGCGCGTTTAGTGGCACAGGGATTTTCGCAAAAGATTATGATGACATTTTTGCTCCTGTTGTTAATCATACAACTCTTAAAATTCTTTTTCCTCTGGTGGGAGAAAAGAATATGTTTGTACACGATTTCGATGTAGAGACAGCTTACTTGAATGGCGAGCTTTCTCATGAAGTCTACATGCGTCAACCAAAAGGATATCATATTGGAGGACCTAATAAAGTATGCAAGTTAGTACGAAATCTCTATGAGCTTAAACAAGGTGCTAAAGAATGGTATCAAAAATTTGATAAGGTGATGAAAGAAAATGAATTTAAAAATAATGATAATGACCCATGTCTCTACATAAAACAGATTGGCGATGATTGGATATATTTGTATACTTATGTTGATGATATACTTACCGCCTCTTCAAAATTGTAATTCATCAACGAAGTTAAGATACATTTGGGCAAATATTTCAAAATAAAAGACTTAGGTGATATAAAATATTATTTGGGCATTCAACTGGAACGAGATATAAGAGGTATACTCACGATGTATCAAACGAATTATATTGAAAACAAATTAAGGGAATTTAAACTGTCTGACCCTGCAGAATCAAAGATTCCTATGGAACCAAGCTACTTGTCTGAAGTAGAAAGCAAATCATTTGAAAATAAGGATTTTTACAGAAGTGCAATCGGTTCGTTACTTTATTTGTCAACAAACACACGACCGGATATAGCTTTAGTGACATCAGTTTTGGCACAAAAAGTAAACAAGCCAAGCATTAAAGATTGGAACGAAGCCAAACGTGTTTTTCGATATCTTAAAGAAACTAAGTATTTAAAACTCAAACTAGGTAGTTACATGAATAATCAAGGATTAATATGTTTCGTCGACCCTGACTGAGCCGGAGATCGAATTGATCGAAAATCAAATACTGGTTACATTTTATTCTATTCAGGTTCAACAATTAGTTGGGCAAGTTGTAAACAGCCAAACAGTAACATTGTCATCCACCGAAGCTGAGTATGTGGCATTCAGCGAAGCCTCTCGTGAATTGATGTAGGTAATAAAACTACTCAAAGACTTCAATCAACATATAGCAACACCTGTTAAAGTATTTGAAGATAACCAAAGCTGCATCTACGGATTATACAACAAAGGAAGCAGTCAACGTACGAAGCACACCGACACTAAATATAAATTTGTTCGAGAACTAGTATCTAACAATATCATCGAACCAGTTTATTGTCCAACTAAAATGATGATGGCTGATACTTTGGCAAAGCCATAAAATGCTAATCGATTTACTGAATTAATCAAAAAATTTATATCTAGTTAATGTCAATTGTAAAATTGAGAAGGGGTGTTAGATTTGCAATTTTAACTTGATCACAATTTGTCAGTTTAAACTTAAAGTATAATATTATGAATTCTAACATGGCAACTCTTTTTTTTTGTACGAAACCATTACATTATTATATTTAATTAAACAAAGTCTGTCCATAGCTGACCGTGTGCGCAAATGGTATTTGTTTATTATTTTAACTTCCACGCAACAACACCAACTGTATTATTGGGGAGTATCAAGGTGGTTTTAGAGCAGGTAGATAGACAATATATCAATTGTTCACAGTGACGCAGGTACTTGAAAAATGCTGGGAGTTCAACATAGACGTACACCGAATTTTCGTTGACTTTAAGCCAGCATAAGACAGTATTGGTCGTAACGTACTGTACCAAATAATGCTTTGCTTTGATATCCCAGCCAAATCAGTCCGTCTTATCAAAATGACAATGACGTCGACGACCTCCCAATTCCGCATCAATAACCAACTCACCGATGCCTTTCACATAAATATCGGACTGAAACCGGGAGATGAGCTGGCCCCATTGCTATTCAATTTGGCTCTGGAGTACATCATAAGGAAGCTACCTGTCGATAAGCAAGACACATTACTATTCAAGTCGAGCCAAGTAGTAGCCTATTCAGACGATATCAAAATTTTGTCGCGGTCATTAACAACTACCAAAGAACTTTTCCTGAAACTCGACAGCGAAGCAAAACTAGTGGGGCTACGAATCTATGAAAATAAAACAAAGCTTATGACGCAGTTGAGGAAAAATACCTCGAATACACAATACATCACACCTGGCGAATACAGTATTGAAAATGTTGATGAATTTGTGTATTTAGGCGCCAAAATAACGAGAACCACTAATGAAAGGGATGAAATACGCCGAAGAATACAGCTCGTAAATGAAATATTTTATTCAGTTTTGACAATCTTGAAGACCAGCTGCATACACAGGAAAACAAAGCTCCAAGTATACAAATCTGTGATAAGACCTGCGTTATGCTATGAGTGTGAAACATCAACCCTAACCCAAGCATCCGCAAATATATTGAACGCCTTTGAGCGACGGGTCCTGAGGCAGATAATCGGAGCGAAACTAGACGAGGACCAATGGCGAATTCGATACAACCATGAGCTGTATGAAATTTTTGAAATTTTGAAATGTTTGACGAGCCGGAGATCTCAACGATTGTAAGACTGCGGAAACTGCAATGGGCTGGACACATGAATCGTACGGACGAACAACGGATACCTAAAAAGGTATTCGTTAGGAGAACTGAAGGCCGGAGACCAGTGGGGGAAACTGAGGAAACGCTGGTCTGACTCGGTCAACGAAGACAGTTCATCGCTGCTCGGATCTAAAAATTGGAGGACGCGGTCAATGCACTGAGACAGTTGGAGGCGCTATTTGCAGAAAGCGGAGGGCGAGAGAGGCTGTAATGCTAAGAAGAAGAAGAAAAAGTATTTCATGTATATAAGTAAGTAATTCGTTTTGTTTATTTTCTTGTGAGTCATGAATTATGAAACAGTCATCCATATATCGTTTGGAAAATATGACATTAAATCTTTTGACAATTTTGGGTATAAATGCTTCTTCCAAAGATGTGATTATTTTATTAATGACAGCAATCGTCGAATCATAACTAATTTACCAAACGAATGGTACCTGACATATAAATTCTCAATAAAATGGTGCCAATATCACCTAATATACTTATAATTGAAACTATTATGAAGTTATATTTGATATCTTAAGAAAATCTTTGGGACTCTTCTTCTTACCAATGTCGAAAGCTCGTCCACTACCTTGGAAATGCTTCCGGCTATTAAAATAAAATGTGAAAGAACTTCATGTATAAAGCCCAATCTCTTTACTATTTATTGAGAAGTATAGTTATCATACGTCGTGAACGAAACCCAGTATTAAGCAAAACCCAGTGTTAAGGCGCCGGGGCGCACTACTTGCGTTACCAGTAATTTTTCTTTCGTTGGGCTGTGATTGTTGCCCAGAGACGTGTGCAATAAGAAGTTCCTTTATGTAAAACAAATAAAGCGTACTCATATATATTCAAAGTTATCTTTCTCTTCCAATATATCGTCCCTCTGTCTCTTCGATAATCTCAACAGGTTATGGGCCCAGACAAGCAGCCTGCGTAACAACCGATTGTCGAAGTCAGAGAACGATAGAGAGAAAACGGTTATCTCGATTTTTTCTTCCTGGGTGGTCGACACGTGGTCGAAATTGTAGTGTGCTGGTAAATGCGTACGGGAAAACAATCGAACGAAAATGGAGGAATCAACTCTGATAAAGAACATCAAGAAGTTTGATGGCTCGAATTTTCAAGCGTGGAAATTTTGAATGAACTCGATGCTTATCGCGAACGTGTTACAAGACGTCGTTACAGGTGCGCGAGTGATGCCGGCAGACGCAAACTCGGCCAATGGCAAAAAGTGGGTGAAAGACAACGCGAAGGCCATGTGCATAGTTTTCTCGTCGATAGAGGATTCTCAGCTCGAGTGTACGCTAAACTGCACCACAGCAAAGCAAATGTGGGACAAATTGGTGAGAATTCACAAGCAAAAATCAGCGTCGAACAAGATGCTCTTGCTACAGAAGTTCCACGGACATCGCATGGATCCAAACGAGTTGGTTGTACAACACGTTTCCCGGGTACAAAACATGGCGTCTCAACTGAAGGATCTGGGAGAAGTGCTTTCGGACACGGCCATAATGGCGAAGGTACTTGGCAGCCTACCGGTAAAGTATTATGGCTTCCAGACAGCATGGGACAGTGTACCAGAAGAAAGTCAAACCCTTGATAATCTACTAGAACGATTATTGAAGGAAGAAAGAAGACTTGAAAGTGACGATGACTTCACTCGAGCGTTAGCCGCTGTTAGTCTTGGCGGGAACAAAAGAAAAAGTTCGCCGCAAATCAAAACAATAACAGTGAGAAAAACCACGAAAGTAGAAATACGAGTGTCGAGTGTTATATATATATATATATATATATATATATATATATATATATATATATATATATATATATATATATATATATATTCAAAGTTATCTTTCTCTTCAAACCTATCGCCCCTCTGTCCCTTCGATAATCTCAATACTATTCTCCCAAGTTGAATTCAACTTATTAACATCCGGACACGGATAGGACTTACAAAATAACTGAGGACAATCAACTTATTATGAATAATTCTTAAATTAGCATAGAATAGATCTTTTCATTTTTAATTTGAAATGATTTAGGTATTCAGGGCATTCTCTTCCACATGCTGGGTGTACTACTTATGCGGAGCTTTTCATCTGTCACGTCAAAAATAAAATACGTTAAATTTAATTAAAAAAGTGCTTAAATCTAATTTATTCTCACATTATCGGTTCTGTAATCAAAAATTTCAAACTATCGGTCCAGCGGTAACAATTTGATAAAGCAGTGCTACAACCGGATATCCTAAGCTATTATTTCAAATAAAAGTAGTTAAAATCAAATTTGTCTTTTAAGTATACCATCACTAGTAGTGTACTTAAAGCTGCTCAAAGAAACCTGAAAATATAAAATGTACTCGTAATGTTTTTGTGTTTCAATAATTGATGTTGTTGCTTGTAAACTATTTTTTACGTATTCCGACAAAAAGGTGAGTTAGGAAGACAAATTACTCACCACTCAATTTAGTGCAATAAGGTAATGCCCTAAATATATCCCGATCTTTCCCGAAAGCTGACATTCACTTTACGTTTTTTCTTGACATTTGTTTAGTATTTGCTGGTCGAAGTGTAGCGAGTTGTCGATAGCAGGTTCATCGATCATAATGTGAAAATACCTATTTTACAATGCGTTCTTATTAGAAAGCAATAGAAACATAAGTTATTGTGCATTTGTTCTATCCACTAGTCGCGACACCTGTTCCAATATAATATAGTAAATACTGTAATTGGATCGAAAAGTATCCATCATGACGTGTTATTGTCGTGTTGTTGACACAGTAGTTTGGTTGCTTGTCAAGTTGTGCCGGTGTTAATAATTTTACCCCGGGGAGTGTTCCTAATATTGTTGTCTTGTGCAATTGGAATTGTTGTGCAATAATAAAAATAATCCTAAAGTATTAAAATATTTGTTCATTGATATCTTTGATGGTGAAAATGTTGCGAATTCGCCGTAAATTTGCGCTGATTTTGTGCCTGGTGTCTATATCATTTTTTCTATTTCTGTACTTACTAATTAACTTCTCAATTCCGGCTGATAAGCAGGTAATTTATTTTTGTTATTTGTAATGTTATCAGTTTATGTTAAAATCGTAACGAACCTTATCATTTTAACGAAGATGTTAATTAAGACTAATGGGAAGGTCTCGACAAAAGGCAAAATAGATTTCAAAGCGTTTCTAAATCATATTTGCAGATAAAGTAGACCAAATCATATATGTTGTCATTTTGTAACAAAAAAATTCGCTTCAAAATATTTAGAACAATGTCTGAGTAGAAGAGTACTTGAGCTAAATGCATGTGCTGGAAAGCTAGCTATCAAAGGTAAATAAAAGGTGCTCTGACACCATTTCAGATGCAACTTAAGCGCAAAATAATTTTCGCGAAATCAATGTTGAGTGTCGTTCACGTTAGCATATTTAATACTGTGGGATATTAAAAAGACGTAGAGTTAGTGACGTCTTTCATCATATAAAAATTTGCGAAAACTTTCACTGATAATCTTATTCAGCTCCTGCGCCTTAAAAGCAAATAAAATAGAAAAATGTTACTGGTCCAATGGTATAAAATAATAACAAGAAAATTTCAGCAACTCGAAAAATATTCAAACAGTAACAAAAATAAAATGTAGATAAGGTAAGAGTTATCTTCTTATCTTTTCTTTTATAAACATAAAGATTATAAAATAATCATCTGAAATTTCATGACTGATACTTTTTTTAAATTCCGTGACAAACGGCAAGTTCACCGGTCTGACGATGGCCGGGGCAGGAATAAGGCACTGGCTAGCTGGTTCGATATGTTGATATGTAAGTGGTTTCTAAGCCCTTAATTGGTGTAAAAATAATAGAAGGAGGTGGGAGCCACCATAACCCTCTTAAGTGTAGTAAAAAATATAAATGTAGTAAATAAGCCATTTAGCAAGAGCGGGTGTGATAAAATAACAGCCAATTGGCATCCGATATCAGGTCTCGACCAATCATTTAACAACAAGTTGGTTAGACAGAACCACTCTCATGGCAGAAGGGTTTTGTACTTGAGCTACTGTATGCAGATATTTCAAATGATTTAATTCAAGATTTAATTCATGGCATGCACAACAAATACGAGTATATTCTTGCTTTACAAGAACTTCATTTTCATCGGTCAACATTTTGTTCCAATATTGCTAAAATCATTGACTGAGTAGAATCTTAAATGTATCTTTACTACAAGTATTCATCTTAGCTGAAAGTTGGAGAAGATCCAATCAAAAATGTAAGGTCTGGTCCGATGGAAAGCCCATGTACTAGAAAAACCCTGTTTGATTGTTGTAATCAGAAGATTTTCAAATGACTATAACTTCTGTAAATTTTATTGAAACATATAGAATATAAGGATCTTTTGAAGAACTACTTACGAGTAAATGTCTAATATCATCCAATTAAATGATACTAACACAGTTTTACAAACGAATATGTTAAGCTTACAAATCTTACTGTTATTAGCAAAGTTCAAAGATTTCAATCTCTAGATTAATTGTTATTGGATCTACCTCTATGATTTTTAGGGCTTTGTAAAAGAAATTTCACAAAAACCTACTAGTTTCGTGTCATGTCTGTCCGTCCGTTCATCTGTCTGTGCATCTCTCCGTGTGTCAGAGCATGTTTCTTCAGGAACTATAGAAGCTACAAAGCTCAAATTTTGTGAAAAGATCAGAAGTGGTGATCCCTCAAAAGGTTGGGCCATATGAAACATTTCAAAATTTTTTAAAAGAGATCCCAGTTCATAGCGAAGTGGCCCTTAAGATTTTTTTTTCATCAAATGTGGTCGAGTAGGGAATCAAATGAAAGGTCTTATGCATCAGGGGGTCCAGGAGAGACAAAATGTATTAAAAATTTGCGTCTCCCTTGTAATAACCGCCCATTCCGCGGAACTCTGCGACTGAACCGCCACTTGACGTCGGCCGAGTAGTGAAGTAGGAATTTCTAGGTTGGGTGTGTCGAGGTGAAGCGTGAAGACAGACATTCGCGCAAGTGACTCGCTCTTGACTAGTGACAAATAGTCGGTGATTAGTTCAGTTCAGCCATGTAGAATCCCATTCCGTGCTAGGGACTCATGGAGTTGTTTTAATAAAATTAAAGCATTCTACACATATACGAGGATAGGTTACACACATGTCCGTAGAGGACTGCAGCGATGGTTTGATGCCTCGGCGAACGAGGATGGTGGGATTCGCCGAGATTGGCCTTGTCTGACATTTCTTGTAATTTCAATTCTTCTAATATCAGATATATCAAGCGTGGAGAAATGATATGAAAAGCCTAATAAATACGTTTATAGATAACAGAATCTAACAGTCAAAAGTGTAGTGTATGTGCACCTTTTTTTTCAAATTGATTAAAACTTAGTGGATGTCATTAAGTGTGTGCAATACATTTTCAGCTAAGTTATCATAAAATATAGTATAAAATTTAAAACAAAATTACTCACTAACATCCCCTCGGGCGCCCGCTGGTGATATGGTGATGCCTGCAATTTAATTGAAATGGGGAGGAAAATTCCAAATCACACTTTTGCACTGTTTATAAACCAACTTCCTTAAACAAATATTATATCGAGACAATCTGCTTTGGGTCAACTGCATCAGCAAGTGTTTCCGTTATAGCTACGTTTCGGATCAAAATCATATCAAATTCATACAAATCGCTCCACCAATTAATGTTTCTCCATCCTTATATTAATGATCTCCAATTGCAGTTATGAACAAAGTTCTACTATCAGGAAACATCATCCCATTTCCTTTTAGCAACTTATCTCTTACGAACACACCGTATCCAACATTGATTCGTAAAATAAACAGTATCCCATTCATTCAGATATTGTATCAATTTCTCAATCCCATCCGGCATTTCCACGTCCTGGAGTTCACCTTTGATAACAGTTATCAAGTCTGTTAATTTGTTGTCAATAACAACCTGCCGTGCATAATCCACATGTTCGAGCGATTGTAAGATTTATCTTGTCGCATGGAAAACCGAGACAAGTAATGAAAATCGGTCCCACTAGCGCCGTCAGCCGCAGTGATATCGAAAGTGGTGGTTTGTCGTGAAAGTAGTTGCCAACCAGATAATGCGGTTTCTAACTGATGGACAAATTCCAGACTGCGAATTTTCTTTCCGAAAAATTTCGTCCGAATTTCCACTTCTTTCTGCTTATTCACTATTCTACACAATTTCCATCCTACGATGTTCATATTCACGACACTTTTTGTGCGACTTTGCCCGACAAATTCTATTTTCCTTCATTCATCGGAAATAAGCTTCGACATGAGAACTTCACTGTCGCTGTCGGGAGCAACTTTCGACTGTCACCATGTTCAAACACATTTCACGTTGCCGTATGCACGCCAGGGCCACACACTCAAGGGAAATACGTTACAGACCAATTTCAAAACTGCTTTTCCGATCTATTTCCCGAGATTTTCCCAATATTTAACGAATAAATTACAAATAAATGACAACGAACGTTGAACTGACGCGCGCGAGTCCCTTTCCCAACGCGTTTTTCCATTTTCCGAAACGCTGTATGATCAACTACGACCCGCGAATTGAAACCGTTGAAATATTCAAATGAGTTTAGACTAGATCTCTTTATAATAAAATCTACCCTCGTAAGTCTTAAAGATGATTAAGTATCCGGAAATATTTGCACTAAGTGCGAGCACCAGCCAATAAATAATCGAATGGAAATTCAATCACCGATGCGATTGTTTGTTAATATGCAAATACCGGTTAAGTACGATTTATTTCCTCGGCTTCAAGGCTAATTTTTTAAGTTTCTTTTGTGTAACGTCTTAACACCTGTCTGAATATTTCGTGGAGCTTAACCCCAATCCGAAACTAAATTCCCGCAAATTTTCCACAAAAATCAATCTAAAGAACGAAGCGAGAAAACCGCGAGAATGTTACGTTCGATTTAGATTCTCAAGCTCGACTCCCCGTGATCGCTCCCGGTAGCGGTTTTCACAAGTAGTCGAAAGTCAGAGACTACTTCGGCGTCGCGACGTGTTCGCGGTGATGATTCGTAACAGACTCCCCGTCCTTTCTGTCCGTCGTCCACTTCTCGATATCGCAGCAGTAAATTTCCAAGCTTCTAGCTCAGCCACGTTAGATCGCATTCGCAATGCAATCCGTGGATGGCTGTATGATTTCAGTGTTCGCATGTCTGAAATTTTAATTTGCAGATTTGAATTTAAAAATTAACAGAAGTAAAAAAATGAAAATTATGTAAATAATGAAAAGATAAATATCATAAAGAATATAATTAGTAGGAAAAATTTAATTTTAATATATTTTATGATTTATAACTATGAACGGAAATAATTAAATTTTTTTTCAAATCTGCAATTAAAATTTCGGATAAGTATTATGAAGGTTTTCGAGCAGTTTGCTTACGCGAGTGCTCGATTACTAGAGTAGTCTACAGTGTTTGTCCGACAAGATTATTGTTTTTCTACTCACGGTTTTCGATTCGAATTTTGTAGGACCATTTCTTCCAATAGTTGTCTTGTGTCACAATTTTACAATCGCACGTTTTTCCGTTAGATTGGATACGGTTGCAGCTTTAAAGTGTCGTGACCGCCAAGTGCAATGCCTTTTATGGATAATAGAGTATGAAAATTCGTTTGATTTTCCTAAATGACAACTTCCATATTTTCCGCAGCCAAGCATATTTAGCGTGTTGTGGGTTGAGTAACACCACAATATCCCAATTTTCGTGTGTTTTCCAATTTTCGTGTGTATTCATGCGAAGTTGCGTGTATCGCTTGTGGATATAGTTGCTTGCAGCTGCTTGGGTGATTCACACGCGTGCCATGAAAATTTGACCGCAGGGTTTACGCTAATTGTGGCATTGCGCTAAATATAAGGGTCAAGTCTTGCCACGCGGCTATACAACAGCACCTGTCACTTAGTTCCATCCAAAGAAAAAGGGCCGCAACGCAAAGACCAAAAGAAGGAAAGATGTGTGCAGCTGTAAAAATGTAAACGTCGACACGTTGGTAAAATTAGCTTTTTAAATGATTTTTACTCAAGAAAAAAAGATTAACGGTGCTTCCTTTGCTAAATTATTGCCATTCCGTGTTTCGGAAATATTTGCCTTTTATTGAAAATGGAAATGTCACATTGAATAGTTCGTATTTAGATACATATAACAAATTTATTATTTAAATTGAAAATAATGTTTCAAAAATACAAACACCCGTGGATACGTGACAATATTTTTGAGCTGTTAACAATTATTATTGAAATAGTATTTACTCTTAGTATCTCCCCTATCATACGGCTATATCTCAATTTCCACTCAGGAATTTTCTTCAGACATACCAAGAAAACAAGGGAGAAAACCAAGGTCTAAATACGAGTATGATACAAATTTATAAACCGTAGATTTGGAAATGCATTTCTACCTAAAATACTAACACTGAGACTAAATTATTACTATTTTACCAAGGTCCAAATAATGAAATCTTATAAAGAAAAAACAAAAAAGTAAGATAAAAATATTAGTACTACAGTAGTTGATAACTACTTTCACATATCCCCCTCAAGATTAATTTTATTTTCTTTCAAAGATCATGCAGAATTCTAATAAACGTAGTGAAGAGAATTATTAAATAAAAATAGGGAAGCGAAAAGAATAAATATGCTACTTCTAACACTAGTATTGCTTTAATATTTGAGGTTTTTTTTCATCTTTTAACTTATTTCAATTTACTTAAACAAAAACTATTTGAAAAGAAAGGAGGATTTAATAGCGATTGAGTGAGAAGAGATTGATTTAAAGATAAGTTCATCTAAGAAAATATTTTTCGTAATATACATAGTAATAATTTCCTTTATCAATATACGAGTATATAACAAATTTGTTATCATGAAAAGCTTTGTGAAGATGGAAAGATAGAATTCCATTTGTATTAAAGGAAACAAGGTGAAGCAAAAAACGCCTTTTAAGAAGGACTATTTAAGTTTAAACAAAACTGCAGACATGCGTTAGAGAAGAAATTGAAGCAAATACTTTTTAAAAGTAAGAAGATTCTTCCAGGTGTTGAATCAGTTAAAAAAAGGGACTAGAGTTGCTACTGTTATAAGGAAAAACATTTTTTTATCACACGAGGTGTGTTCAAAAAGTAAGGTGACTTTGTATTTTTAGGAAAAAATATTTATTCGTCAATATTTATGTTGTCCCCTTCAAAGTAATCCATAAACCGGTGCCAACGCTTTTTCCAACCCTCGAAGCAGTTCTCGGTATAGCCTTGAGCTCTTCCAGCGATGCAGTCTTTTTCTCCTCAATCGTTGCAAATCCCCGTGCTTTCATAGGTCTCTTCAGGTTTGAAAACAAGAAAAAGTCACATGGGGCCAAATCCGGTGAATATGGTGACTGAGGCATGATTGTGGCGTTGTTTTTGGCCGAAAAAATTCTTGATCTTTGATCCATTTTTTTGGATAGCAAAAAATAGCCGAGCACGTAAAACACTTCTAACCGTTATGCCTCTCACATTTAGCTGAAAATGTAAATATATATTCGTGACGAGTGTACCACCATAAAAAAATCGATAATCGAATGTACGTCGCCCGCAAAATTTGAAAAGTCACCTTACTCATATATTGGTAACTTACTGAGTTTGAAAATCTATAAATTAAAGAAATGACCATGTATAGGTTTCAGTTTGCAACCTAAGGCAAGGGAAGAATATTATGCATCTAGTTACTAAAAATACTACTGCTAGATGCAAGTTTGTTAAAATAAATTAAGATGAATAGCTGAGTTAACACCGTCTTTCCTTTCCAGCAAACCCGTTCTCTTTCAGAAGGTTATGCAGGCGAAAGGTGAGTATGCCGCCGAGAGCGTAGGGTTTCTGTAATCCGCGAATAGTCGGTTCCATGTTGCGATCGGTACGCGGTGCCATATCTTCAGTTTTGCATTTTTTGTTAGAGTAGATTTTTCGGTCTTGGATTCGAGTAGGTTATTTCGGGCACCGCGTCGGTAATATCCGGGAGCGCGTACTTTTTTGTTTAGCGGTTTTTTTGGGTCCTTTTCCTCGGAATTAAAGTAACGTAAGTTGAAGTGGAGTCGGTGGAAGTTGTTCGACGCATTTTAAATCGGGTATTTGCACCGATGGCTGAGTTTTGTACTGCGGGCTTTGTCTACTCGTGTAAGGCCTGCGACCGAAACTTTCCGCACTAGCTAGCCAGCTAGCACCACCTTGGAGTAGACTGAGTGTTCGGATTTGTCGACCTGATGGGTACGGTCCGTTGTCACGTTCCAAGAATTCGCGTCTATAACCGATGAGAGGTCGGTTTAGATTTCCTTCGGGAAATCTCTCGAACGAACGAACGAGATAACAAAATCATTACACCCCTCGCAAATGGACACTTCTGAGCCGAAAAATCTGAACAAAATCACGAAGTTAGGTGTTTGTGTGTACAAGAGCAACAAATACCTCAGAAATCAAAATTCACTCACACACACTTTGTTACTAATTGTATGATTTGTCAATTGTACATTTTCCTCCGAAAATCGAAACGGTGTCCTTAAACTTCTTAAAATTTTACAGTCATGTAGGTTGATGAAAGACTCTTATAAAAATTTCACGGAAATCAAATCATACTCAAGTGAGTCATAGCTATTTCAATTGTATGGAATTATAGCAACAATAACACGTGTTGATGGTTGATACCTATTTCAAATCGTCGTAGGCACTCTTTATTTTCTTCGGGTTTACATGAAAATTTAAGCGAGAATGTTCAATTGGCCGAGCATTTAGAAAAATTATGTAAGCTGCAACAAAATGGCGGCTGTCATGTACTTATGAACGAAATTTTGCATCTAGATGAATTTAAATGGTTTCTTATGCATGTATTAGAGAACAGTTCATGTCATCGATTTACTCCGTCAGAAAACTTGTTTTGAGCCCTGGAATAGTTTCATACCCTTCTGGTAGAAACACTTTCCTACTTATTCGGCTTGTTTTACTTCTAAATTATGGGTGCTCATTTCCAACCATTCATTAATAAATTCAATAGCACCTAGCTTAAATGTTGAAGTTGGGGAAACATTAATTCAATCTTCTCATTAAAAACAACCGCCATTTTCTTTTGCGATTGCTGATCTCATTCGTTGAACAAATTCTCAAAAATATTCATGATACGTATCATCCCTGAAACGTTCATGCAAATTCTAGCAAACCTCTAGTGTCTGAGTCGGTAAAAAGCGCATTTTGTTTCATGGCAATATGGTCCCATAGTAATAAAGTGCATATTTTTCCATAGTCTTCTTCTTCTTCGTAGCACTCCAGCCCCTCTCGAGCCTTCGCTTCCTGCAACAAGCGTCTCCAACTGTCTCGGGTCATTGACCGCGTCTCACAATTTCGAAATCCGAGCAGCGATGAACTATCTTCGTCGACCGATACCGACCAGCGTTTCTTCGGTTTCCTCACTGGTATCCGGCCTTCAGTTCTCGGAGATACCCTTTTTGGGTATCATATAGCTCATGGTCGTATCAAATTCACCATTGGTCCACGTCCAGCCTCGCTCCGATTATTCGCCTCAGGATCCGTCTTTCAAAGGTGTTCAATATGTTCGCGGATGCTTGGGTTACGGTCTATGTTTCACACCCATAGCATAACACAGGTCTTATCACAGATTTGTATACTTGGAGCTTTGTTTTCTTATGTATGCAGCTGGTCTTTAAGATCTTCAAAACTGAATAAGTATTTTATTTGCAGTCTGTATTCTTTGGCGTATTTCTCTCTTTCATTTGTGGTTCTTTGGCAGTTGGTAACGACCGTGACAAAATATTGACGTCGTCCGTTTGTGCTACCACTTGGCTTGACTTCTATAATAACGTGCCTATTGTATCGGCAGGTAGCTTTCTGATGTCATATTCCAGAGCCGAATTGAATAGCAATGGGGCCAGCCCATCTCTCTACTTTAGTCCAATATTTGCGTCAAAGATGTCGGTGAGTTGGTTATTGATGCGGATTTGGGAGCTTGTCGATGTTATTGTTAATTTGGTAAGACGGACTTATTTGACTGGGATGCCATGAAAAGCATTATTTGGTGCAGTACGTTACGATCTATAATATCGTATGCTTGCTTAAAGTCCAGGAAAATTTGGTGTACGTCTATGTTGAACTCCCAGCATTTTTCAAGAACCTGCTTGACTGTAAACAATTGATCTATCGTCGATCTACGCGCTCTAAAACCACCTTGATACTCTCCAATAATACTTTTGGCGTATAATCTGATTTTATTTTCTAAAATCTTTGTAAATATTTTATTCGCCGTACAAAGTAGTGATATGCCTCTACAGTTTTCGCACTGTAACTTGTCACCTTTTTTGTGGATAGGGAATAAAGTTGATTGGCTCCACTCGTTCGGCATATGTTCTTGTTGCTAAATGTGCTGGATGGCTTTATAGATGGCTTTCTGAACACCGTTGCCACCATATTTAATGAGCTCCAATAGAATCTCATCGATGCCCGGCGTTTTATTATTCTTTTGGGCATTGATGATGGAACAAACTTCATCCAGAGTTGGTGCGGCCAATGGAAACTCTCCGGGAATATCTATAAGCTCTGATGTTCTGGTGCTGTGCGGAGGATTAAGGAAGTTCTGGAAATATGATCCCCATCTTTCCTTAATCTAGGCTCCATCAGCGATGATGTTGCCGACGTCATCGCGGCAGAGCGTGATTTTGGGCTGGTAATCACACGTTTCAGGCCTCTCACTACTTTGTATGCTTGTCTTGGGTTGTTGCTCGCTAAACTTACATCGATACTTCTCAATTGGTCGTCATAGTATTTTCTTTTCTTAGTTCTAGTTTGCTTATGCACTACTCTTCTGAGATTTTCATAATGTTCTCTCTTCGTCCTGGTTTTCCTACCTAGGTATTACTTGTACGCCTGATTCTTTTTGTCTAATGCATTGTGGCACTCATCATCGAACCAATCATTTTTTTTTGCGCCGGGCTTGGTTTCCGATCGTCTGTTCTGCCACGGTCTTAATAGCCGCTTTCACTTCCATCCATAACTCTTTGCTTGTTTTCGGTGATGTCCCTGATAGGATGAGAGCCAGCTGATTGTCGAGAGTCTCCGTAAATTTTATTTGCCACAGACGCTGTCGATGTCGAATTTTTGTAGAGGGCTGGTCTTCACCGAATACGCCTTTGACATACGACATCGATAGGTTAATTTGATCAAATAATGATCTGAGTTACAATCGGCACCTCAGTATGTATGGACGCCAAGTATGCTCGAGGCCCAACGTTTTTGGATCAGAACATGGTCGTTCTGGTTTTGTGTGTTGCCATCCGGTGATACCCAGGTCATTGTATGTATGCGTCAATGTGGGAAGCAATTCGAACATATGACTAGATTCCTGCTGCATTCAAAGTCAATCAGGCGGTGGCCGTTGTCATTTGTTTCATCGTGAAGGCTATATCCTCCAGTCGTTCCCCGATGAAATAGCTCTTTGCCAACCGTGGCGTTGAAAACACCCAGTTTTTTTTTTTGAGCCGTTTGTAGGCAATGAGTCAACTAGTCTTTCCAGATGATTGAAAAACGGTTCCTTCGTTTCTTGGTCCTTTTCCTCAGTCGGGGCGTTTGCGTTTATCAGCCAGATTTTGAAGAATTTTACTTTTATACGGATCGCACACATCCGTTCATTGTCGCCTTAAAATCAATGATTGTGATTTGAACACCCTATCTACAAATGAGGCCATTCCGAATTCTCGCTTACCAGTAGGCTTCCCACTTTTGAATATTGTGTGCTATCTCATGTCTTGAATATCACTTCCAGTCCAATTTGTTTCCTGGATTGCCAGTATGTTTAATTTATATTGACTGGCCTGTTGTGTAAGGTCTTTATCAGCGCCAGTGTAGTTCAGTGATCTGACATTCCAGGATCCATACCAGAGTCCTTTTTTTCGGTTACGAGGTCGCTGCCGTAGATCCAATCCACTCCGAGGCTCTGCTGCAGGTTTCGAAACAATGTAGGATTTTACAGGGACGGGGAATTGGCCCATTGCTAGCAGGGTTATTATTTTTTATTCCGTTATTAGGTGGTAGAAGACTCGCCTTCACTATCTTACGTCACCATAAAGAAGGTGGATGTAAGTCAGATATACTAGTAGAGCTGCAGGTGTATTTGCAATTATTGGGATTTCTCGGCATTCCATAGTTATATAGGAAAATTCAAACTGCTATAACTTTGTTAAATACAATTCGATTTTTTTGAAACTTTGAGCGACGACAAGTCTTATAATTAACCATTTGTTGTTGTTTATTGAGGAAAATGTAAAATTGGAAAAAACATACTTTTACTAACAAAGTTGAATGAATGTCGACTTCTAACGTATTTGTATTTACATGATTTTTTCGGATCAAAGCTGTCTAATCGCGAGGGGGTATGCGAAAGTATCGTACATTTTCCCTTCCCCTGCCCCCCTTGGTACCGATAAGATCATTTTGAGACCTGTTTTGTAAAGATCTCATTGAGACCTTTCTAATGACACCCTACTGGACTACCAATGATGAAACTTTTTTTTGAAGGGTCACCTCCCTATATGGGGAGAACAAAATTTTTTTTTAACCCTAAAAAGGACTCACAGCATTCGGGGACACAGCAGAGGAGGTGTTTAGTAGGTAGTCCACTCCAACCCAAAAAAGTCGTTACAATGCTAAACACCGAGTCTCAGGTCAAAATTAACGAAAATCTGATTGAAAGCTTCTCAACTGATTCAGGCCTATGTCACGAGACTAGCTTGCCCCAATAATGTTTAACACTCTGGAAGATGTGGTCAGGAAAATGCCAGCTCACACTATGGGTACGCTACTCTACAAGCCTACAGATCTAGTAGCATATGCTGACGATTGAAGATAACCTTCATACAACTGGAGTCAGAAGCGAAAAAAATCGGCCTCTCGCACAATGAAACGAAAACAAAATTAATGACCCAAACAAAATTAATGATCCAAGCAAGGAAAGACATGTCAGTCCGACAAATCAACCTGGAAAGTGTGGAGAGCTTCCCATACTTAGGAGTCCATCTTGATAGAAAAGACAATAGAAAAGAATGAAATATGGAATATGATAAACGCAACAAATAAACCCTACTTCTCCTCAGTATTTCCTATGCTAGTTGTCCAGAGATTTTCACAGGAACAATAAGCTGTGCATATACAAGTCATTAATAACATCTGGACTCTTGCAAATGTTCATGAAAAGACCTTGGATGTATTCGAACGCAAAGTGCTGAAGAGGATATGTGGCACAGTGAAGCATGGAGCAGAGTGTAGACTTCGTTACACCGATGAGTTGTTTAATCAGTATAACGACCCATCCATATCCGCGCGCATAAAATTACGGCAATGGGCAGGAAATGTAGAAAGAATGAATAAACATCGGCTCCCCAGGTGAACATTGAAGAGTAGAGGACATCGGAAACGTCCGGTACGGAAACAGAGGAAACGATGGAAGGATTCAATAGATGGTGACAGTCAATTCCTGTTTTGGATTTCCAATTGACGAATGAGGTCGCAGAACCGCGACGATTGGAGGCGACTAGTAGTGAAGCGGAGGAACGAGTTAGAGCTATGTAGTAGATGATAAAACGAATAAGAAATTGTAAAGAGAACAATGACATTCCTCAAGAGGAGAGTAATGGAAATCAGCACCGCTTGTAAAAAACTATCATATCGACGCCTACTTCATGTTCAGCTTACTACATGGTCTAGATCTTAACACAAGTTGAAATTGGGAAAAGTTCAGCATAAAAACTGTAATTGGCACACTACGTTTCTATAAACCGGAATTAATTTGTGTATCTTTAAGCCACAAATATTTTAATAGGAGCAAAATATCTCATTATTTAAAATTTGTACTATCGCGGTTGCATTTTTTATCGAAATCTAGGTATAATGAGTCGTTCACTGCACGTTCTTTAGGGTCTGAATTTAGGTTGCAGTAGGCCCAATTGCTCTCCAGACAGTGTTAGTTTGAAGGAGCTAATAGGTTGATTGGGAAGATTATTTCTCATTAACTTGGCACAAGATCATATTTTTAGCACATAACGCAGCTTTGAAGTGGCGTTATTAGTCAGAGGCTACAAAAATTTGCACATTTGTCAGATAAGCAATTTCAAACTGAGACCTGATATTGGTTCACATCTGGAAACGTAACACTAAGAACGTTTTAGTTTTGCTTTAGGACTTTCTCCTTCGAAGTCTTCTTCAGCACCACACGTTATCTGTTTCAAATAGAGTATGCCTGTTTGTATCTGTAAAGGGATTGTCAAATTCGACCGTTTGTATAAGTTCTTAACCTACTCTTCCTCCGCTTATATCCTTCTATTCTACGCCTTCTGCCACGATTTAACTGTTTCACCTTTGGCCTTGGATTTTTCTATGGCTAGCTTTCATTTTGGAGCTGGAACGTTCAGCTTTCCTCTCCTAGAATCCCAACTGTCCTGTCCGTCTTGTGTGGGATGCGTAGATTCACCCCTTCCTCGATTAGATGCTAAAAAGGTTGAACTCTGCCCTCTTTGTTCATGTCTGAGAGTTTTTAACAATTTTATTGCACGCAATGTTACTTGAATGAGCGTTGGACCACAAAAACCTACTCGTCGTAACGATTATGTTCGCTAAATTTTGTTGATTGCTACTTGCAGAGTCTGTTCCTTTTTGTTTTGTCCTCATAGATTTCTGTCAATTATATACTACGAGGGACATCAATCATTTACCACCCGAGAGGGAAGCCTTATTGTTTGTTTATTTGTTTTAGCACTACAGCCCCTTTCGGGCATTCACTAAGAGATTGTTAAAGTATCTCATTATATTGATCGTATATATCGGCAGTCAAGAAGATGATATGGTCAGTACCGAACTTTCGCCGTTTGTGCGTCCACACAACTGAGATACGTTCTGATTTTAAACAAGTAAAAATAATTGAACGGGCTTACTACCGGTCCGAAGAATTATTCGAAACCAATCTCGTTGTTACCATCGGGATTTGAATCAGGGACCTTCGGCTTACGGGGTGAGCACTCTAACCACTACACCACGCTGACTACCCGCCTCTTATTAAATCTCCTTATTCTCTGCATGATTGTGCAAGTGTGGCCACTAATCAGTGATCGTAGGCACTAATAAATGATTGCAAAAAATTCCTGAACTTGTATAAACGAAAAAAATTTGCATACAGTTTTTCGCGAATTCGAATTTCAAATTGACAATTAACAAATTATTCTCCTTTAGTTTTTCTCCTTCACTACAAAATTTAGAACAATATTGCCTTACGTCAAGGCCAAACCAAAAAGTCTAGCAGAAACATCTAACTTCACTATTTATATTCATGCCTTATTATTTGTGGTATTTTTTGTTTTTATTTTATGTTAAAACAGAACATACATAATCTTGAGAATAAATTAAAGTTGCTGGAAAATGGGCTCTATGAGCATGGAAAAGAAGTGCGAGACATTCGTCGTCAGATTGATCATCTCAATGGTAAAGCTGCAGGAAACGAGCTCAAAGAGAGTGAAAGTCAAATTTCTGAGCCAAAACCCAGTTTAGACAAGAAAGAAATGTTCAAGGACATGGTTATTGATGCTGATGGATTTCAAAAATGTTCTGTTGGAGCTGAAATGGTCCCGCCAGATATTCAGGTAAGTGTTGTTAAAATATAATATACTCCAATAATGAAAAATTTTTTCCGTTTAGATGCTTGATATTTACAAAGAACTGAAATTTGATAATATTGATGGTGGCGCTTGGAAACAAGGTTGGGATGTCAAGTATGATCCAATGGAATTCAATAAACATCATAAACTTAAAGTTTTTGTTGTTCCTCATTCACACAATGATCCAGGTAATGTATACTCAATTTACGTGCAAACGTAGCGTCATTGAAATGCAAAAATATTTTTACTAGGGTGGATTAAAACGTTTGACGATTACTACGAGCATGATACAAAAAATATTTTATATAATATGCTTAGGCATTTAAATGAGAATCCTGATATGAAATTTATTTGGGCAGAAATATCATATTTCTCGAAATTTTTTGAAGGTTTATCAAAGAACTCATCAGATATTGTAAAAAAGTCTGTTTATATTAAGTTTACAGGAAATCTAGAAACGGGTTAACAGTTATTAATATTTCAGACTCGCTAAACGACGTCAATTAGAATTTGTAACAGGTGGATGGGTTATGCCCGATGAAGCTAATTCGCATTGGTTGAGTGTTATGATTCAATTAGCTGAAGGACAACAATGGCTCAAGCAACATTTAAATGTAACTGCAAAAGCAGGATGGGCGATTGATCCGTTTGGCCACAGCCCAACTTTGCCTTTTATTTTGAAAAACTCAGGAATTGAAAATATACTTATTCAACGGACACATTACTCCGTCAAAAAACGGTTGGCCTTGGAAAAACAATTAGAGTTCAGGTGGCGACAAATTTGGGGTGACTTCTTTCGAAAGCCCTACAATTTTCTAAAATAATCTGTACAAATTTCAGATGATTCTGGCCAAACTGATATATTCACACATATGATGCCTTTCTATTCTTACGATGTTCCACACACGTGTGGTCCGGATCCAAAAATTTGTTGCCAGTTTGATTTTAAACGATTGCCAGGATTTGGTCTTACCTGTCCATGGCGAATTGCGCCTCAAGTTATTACGGACACAAATGTAGCTAAAAAGTATTTAGATCATACTCAATCCGGCAGCAACTTACTATAAATTCGATATTTTTACATTTTCAGGGCAGAACTGATTTTAGATCAATGGCGAAAGAAGTCTACGTTGTACAAAACAAGATCTGTATTGATTCCGTTGGGAGACGATTTCCGTTATTCACAAAGCACAGAATGGGAATCACAAAGGAAAAACTATGAAAAGCTTTTTGACTACATGAATAATGAACCAAGTCTATTTGTTGAAGCGAAATTCGCAACACTTGAAGAATATTTCGATTCGGTTCGCAAGGAAAAAGAATTGCCTGACTTCCCGTCACTCAGCGGTGACTTCTTTACTTATGCTGATCGAGATGATCATTATTGGAGCGGATATTTCACATCAAGGCCGTATCACAAACGAATGGATCGTGTTCTTTTACATTACTTACGAGCAGCAGAAATGATGTACTCGTGGAACCATTGGGATGACAATTTAGGTTTTGATGAAATGTTGACAAATGCTACGCGAGCATTATCACTCTTCCAACATCATGATGCTATTACAGGCACTGCTAAAAATCATGTCGTTCGTGACTACGCTCGAATGATGCACTATGCTGTGAAGTCTTGTAAATTTATAATGCAACAGGCAGCGTATAGACTGCTAACAAAATCAAGTGTAAGATAACCCCATACAGTATTTGTACACTGAAGTGCTGAAGTGGATACACTTTTTTTAGGCTTATGAACCTGATTATAAATACGTCTATTTTCATCTGGACGAATCCCATTGGCCAGGGCCAGATGATAGTCGAACAACAATTATAATCGGCGATCAATTACCAACGAAATATGTTGTATTTCATAATTCATTGCCCCAATGGAGACAGGAGCTTGTAGAGTTTCATATTTCAACACCTTATGTAATGGTAAGTTATTTCAAGATATTTTCTTACAAGTAAATATAACAAGTAGTATTAATCAATTAGAGTGATCAGAATAGGTGTTGTCTCGCAAATTTCATGCTAGACTAGCTTCATTTATTGCTTAATTAGATTACAATTACCTTATAGTGTGGTATATATGTCTGGTCTGACTCAGTCGACGAAGACAGTTCATCGCTGCTCGGACTTC
This sequence comes from Odontomyia ornata, assembly GCA_963969285.1. Lineage (NCBI taxonomy): Eukaryota > Metazoa > Arthropoda > Insecta > Diptera > Stratiomyidae > Odontomyia > Odontomyia ornata. The sequence goes on from OZ017739.1 coordinate 130,474,159, forward strand.
GGAATTGGAAGACGCGGTCAACGGACCGAGACAGTTGGAGGCGCTGTTTGCGGGAGACGAAGCCCCGAAAGGGGCTGTAGTGCTAAGAAGAAGAAAAAGATATACGTCTGCGTGTGCAACACAATTTTTCTCGGAACATATAAATCACTAGCTTTATAAAACGGTCGAAATTGATAGATTTTTATAGGTAGATAGGAGTCCTCTCCAAATGTTTGCAATAAAACTGGTTCAGTTAAATAAGAACTTCAAATCCTATCTTAAAAAGTGAATTGCGTGATTAAATGTTAGCGGTTGCAAGATCTAATTGGCGGTGATTTTCCATCTCCCGGTGAAGTATGCTTCAAAAATTTATCACGCATGTTTCAAATTACAAGATATCGGGATCTAATTTTTTATATTATAAAATCTTTGCTAAGTTTTATTTAACGCAAGAAAATAAACAGGGCCTCAAAGACACGGAAACCTGAGTCTAAAGCATATTACATACTAGAGATAACCGTTACTATATGCTGCTTAAAAAATCAAAAAGATGTCAAAACTTCAAAAAAATATGATATAAGATACGGTTCGCGTCCTCCCAACCGGTATAAACCTCCTAATGGTACGTTATCTCATCCCAAACTACTAAGAATATACACGGTACAAACCTCCTCCACTGGCTTCAAATGTTTCATTCAATTATAATAATTCCTATATGTGCTATAATAGTCTTACTTTGTAGTGGAATGGGTAGATATAAATGTCCGTGCAGGACTGCGATGATCTGCTGCCTCAGCGAAAGAGGATGGTGAGATCCGCCGAGATTGACCTTGTCTAGGGACGCGTGAATGCGCTGGTAGGCTAGCGTTGCGTTGTCGTGAGGCGGATTCTTTTCCCCTGCCCAAGGACCCACTACAAAAAAATTTCGCATTCACGAATTAAAACATGTTAAGTGCCGATCGACTGGTGTCGAGGCCGAGGTAACCTACTAAGGGTTGAAATTGCTTGTTCAAAGAACAAATTGGGCCGGGCAAAAACAAACGGATACTTATGGCTCACTTATGGCCCACAAATAAGAGTAGAGCATCCAGGTGGAAGCGGTGCCCCCTCGCACCCTCCCAACCGGATCAAGATCCAAACGTAGACGTTTCCATATATTTCCCATTTGAGTGAAACCCTTATACAAACATAAAAAACCCTTATACATAACATAATTTGCATGACATTTTCCATTAAATTAGGAATACAAACAATGTGTGTTATAGCATTATGCGATAGAATCACAAAACTCTATACCATAGAAGGGCACGTGAGCGGAAGGCCACTCTACCCGGCAAGAGCCCCTATAAAACAAAAGAAGCGAAGAGCGCGCCCGATGGCTAGCCCATTTCCGTGGAGGTGCCTGCCATCGTTGCGGGTCCTACACCCGGTCAGGTTGTGAGGAACGCAAAGACCGAGGGTAATTTTTAATCACCAAACATTTTTTTCTATTCATTTATTTCTAATAAGAAGTAATCTTAGGACACAATCAGCAAACTAAGAGAATAAAACCCAAAAAAATACATCGCATTCGTTTTACAGTTACTTACAGTCGCGCTCACGTTATTAATAATGTTACAATTTCAATCAGAGAATCATGCCAGGATTCTGCATAGCTATTTGTAAACTATAAACTCTTTCCAAACGATATTCTCATGGAACGAACAAATAAATTTACTTTTGAATTAACCAAAATTTAATATCAACGACGTCCACATAAATTTAATAGAATATTTTTGAATTTATAATGAAATATAATTTAAAGAGATCTAAAGATTTTAATACATATGATAAAATTCAAACTCAATGAAAAAAATGGGGGTACCCACGGCATCCTCACGAGCACTTGTTGACGAAGTTGGTGATGCTAGTAAATATGAATTAGTTATTTGTTCAAACTGCTTTATAACGATGAGACTTTCTTTTAAAAGATATTCCACTTTTGGCTTATGACACCTCATTTCTAATACAACTGGTTACGTTACTCTACTATCGCTACGGTACGGATTAGTTGGACATGCCAATGCGTCGGCTCTCCTTAGCACATTTTTCTACAAAAATGCAGTCCCTTTCACTTTTGAGGAATCTTCAAATCTGACTACTGGTATGCTTCGATGGACAACTTCACTTGACGCAAACTTGCACAAGCAATCACGGCTGCAACTCGATGTAAACCATTTTTATGCAAAGTACACTAAATTCAATTCAAACAGTCAAAATCTTTACAGCATCACTGATTGCTTTTAAAAAGAAACATGTGCAGATTCGCATTTACTTGTATTGTTACGCGAAGTTACTTTACACATCATTTTGCTTTTTTTTTGGTTAGTTTTAAAATAAATGCCTCAAAATTAAATTAGTCACCCCGCAACAATTCAACAAGCCATTTTCACAGCATCTTCCATGTTTTTCGCCCAACAATCCTTCCGACTGCTTCAACGCTACCAATAATGCATTTGACGATTAATCATATTTCGACAACTTCGAAACTGGAGCTTGTTGATAGCAATCATAATTTGTGCTATTGAATCTTATGCAGTTCTCTACAATAATCCTTGAATAAGACCCGAAAACCAAAAAGATTTGTGATTTGCGTTGGAAAGTTAGATCCCTCCCTGACTTCCAGTGAAAGTTTAGTGACATTCGGTTCAGTGGAAGCGAAGTTATTGCGTCTAAAGTAACTGTATGTTTGTGTCATCGGTACAAAAATGAGTTTCGAACAAACAGCTAATATCAAATTTTGTTTTAAAATCGGTGAAATATTTACCGAAACATTTGAATTGATGAAAAAAGTTTATGGCGATGAGTGTCTATCTCGTGCCAGAGTTCATGAGTGGTTTACACGATTCAGAGATGGTCGTGAGGACATAAATGACCACGCGATAAATCGCGTTTGGAGAAGTCAAAAATTAAGTCGATGCTCATTTGTTTTTACGATTAGGGAATCGTCCACAAGGAGTTCGTGCCAACGGGCCAATCCGTCAATGCAATTTTCTATCTTGGCTTTTTGAAGCGTTTGTTGCATCACATTCGGCGAATTTGGCCTAAATACCGTGAAGAAGGAAGCTGGCGCTTATTGCATGATAATGCACCATCTCATCGATCACTCTTGTGACTGATTTTTTGACTAGAAATCGCATTTTAGCCATCAATCATTCACCGTATTCGCTTGATATGGTGACTTCTACCTTTTCGGAAAATTGCATTTAGCCATGAAAGGAAAACGCTTTGCGTGCGTAGAGAGCATCCAAAAGGCTTGTACCGACATCCTGAAGGACATTTCGGTCAATGACCTGAAACACTCTTTCGGAAAGCTTTTTGATCGCGCAAAACAGTGTATCGTGTATTTTGAATAAACAAACTCGAATTTATGAGAACAAAACTCCAGTCGTTTCTATTTTAACTCAGTTTCGTTTATTTTGGAAGGCTCCTTGTAGAAAACATTTCAATTTGTCTTGTTTCAAAGTATTTGCATTGATATTTGGCAAGAGCGTTCGTATAATTTCTTCGACCGATGATACACCGTTAATCAGATAAAAATTTATCGTCTTTTAGGTACGGATATTCATCTTTTTCCCTGTCATAGTAGCATATTTCAAACATTGTTTGTAGCACAAATTGCCGATAGTGAAAGCAACTATAATCACTGATATGCTTCTTGACGAATTTCTCTGTATGCAGAATTTCCGGCCGTAGTAAATAAGATGCACGCTCCAGAACCCATTGACGATGAGACCAGGCGTGATAATTACTCAATGTTTTATCAGCACATCGATCACATACTCCTTTTTCAATCGACCAATCAACCGATACAGCCATCTTCTATATGCAAACGTCTCACTAAACTTAGGCTTTTTGTTAAGACCAATGCTGAGAATTGAAACTTTTTCTGAACTTTCAATTTACACTTCTCCACCAGCTGCCGCCGTATATTCCAAAAATGTTGTAGCGTCAGGATTTATGAGCAATGCACAGTTCAAGCACTTAACTAGTGAATCACTGTAAACTTTTTTAATTTGCTCTGAGGATACGGTAGGTGTTTGAATACTGATATGTAAGGATCAGACGATACCAACAATGAGTGCAAAATGTCTTCGTTGATTTGGGCTCTAGAGATCTTACTTGAGAAATTTTCTCGGTATTTTTTAAAATCTTTGTTTCTTGCTTCCTGTGCTTCTTCAATTAATTATCCTATAGCAAGTATAGCGTAAGCTATCACTTCAGGTCCATGCATTAAAATCTTATGAATGCTTGTTGGTATCAGATACCATGAATATTTTTCAACATAAGTTTCTGCTGTTTCTTGCGCATATCTCCTAAATTTTTCTACATTAATTTTGTATTCACTAGAAATAGTTTGTAACACAATATAGCATCTTTTAATTAATTCCACATCAACACCGATGATGCTTACTGAAATATCTGCATTATGAAAAAAAACGTCTGGCAGTATTACCGTCGTCGGTGTTTCCGAATTCTGGTTTCGCCTTGTCCACCAGTAGTACTAACTGAGTCCTAAATTTAGATTGCACTATTTTTTTTCTTTTTTTTTTTGTGCTCAGCAACAATTAATTTTTCTTGGTCTCCTCGAGCTTGCCACTTTTGCAACGGTAATTTGTAAGAAATGTGCATGAAAAACTCAAAAAAACGAATCCATCCGTGTAAGGTTGAAAGTCCAAACTTTATGTTGGATGCATCAATTGTTTGAGACCATATTTTTTTCAGGTCATTGAAATCTTTACTGGTTAGACCACAGATATAACATCGGTGAGTCGATTTTGTTCCTGTGACCGAATTGCATATTTTACCATCTACCATTGTATGCAATAGCTTATGGGTTACTGAACATTAATTCCATTGCAATTGAATGCTGAAGGTCTTAGCTCCTTTATTTGATTTTCAATATGCTGTTTTTCCTGGATCACTAATTCATTAGTCTCATGTGCAAACTGAAATCTAATTGGTCTACAGAATCGCGTTGAAGACGTCCATGGAGTTTGCCACAAGATAACCTTTTGTTCAGAGTCCGGTTCACCAAATATAAGTTGAATGGGAACAAGAGAAGTTACAAATATACTGACATCACTAAGAGCTGCATCATCAAATTGCTGCTTATACTAGTATTCAGTTTGCCCTGATGATCCCTCAAATCCCCATTTAAGAACAAGAAGGAATTTTGCACAATTTTTCTGCTTCTTGCGTTTCTAAAACTTCACTTTGAACTTGTAGTAAACGAAAAACAGTGTGGTCAAGCAATGCTTGTAATTTTACCTCAGCAGATGTAGAAGTAATTGGTACATCTTCACTGGAATGGTAGTACTCCTTTTTAGACTTTTGCATTATTTTATAGGGCGAAAATTTCAATTTGCCCTTGGTTCTTATGATATTATATTGATGCCGACTCAGTTTAGCTTCAACAATAATTGAAAGAGCTTCTTCACTAGATAAACGCTTAATTGACTGGTTTCACATTTTTTAAATGCTCTGCGATATCGTTCAACTCTTGCTGGCAAAGTTGTTATTTCTTTAACTAATTTGGGAGCTTCAATCTGTCCTGTTGAACGTACGATTAAACTCATTTACCTGGCATAGCACAATTCTTCATGGGAATATCTAGCTCGCAAATCTTCCGTTTTCTGCCTTTCAATTCATTCAGGTAACGCGTCGAAACTTTGTGAAGGACGGCCCGGTTTTCTTTATTCTGTCTCTACACTTCCTGTAAAGCCTATTGAACAGTCAAGCCAGTTCTGATTTTTTGAAAGAAATCGCTGCTTTACTCTTTTGGCGTCCAACCAGTTCCTTTTAAATTCAGATGTAAAGCGTGATACCTGTTTATGCAGATCCGCAAAAAGTGGTTCTGGGTATTTTGTCCGATTTTCCATGTATTTTTTTAAATAATCGCATTATTCTTCTAATTTAACACAATTTGATTCTTTCAAAATATTGAAGAGTTCTCTTCTTTACACAAATATTTTGGTTGAATCAGGTCCTTTAAAGCGAACTAAATTGAGAAAGAAATTAGGAACATTATACATAGGAAACTTTTAACATATAATGATGACCCTCACAAAAGAGCTAATAACTTTAAAAGGAGCACACATGAGCACACTTTATTTTATGTTTACTATCAACTAACCCTTTCGCCATTCCATTAAATCAAAATGAAGATGGGAAGAACCGAGCTCAATATTATATTTCTATAAGATTTTCCAATTAATGGTAAAAATTATATATAATAAAAATCTTTCGTCATTTTATATCACCATACGAAATTTAATTAAATAAAATATATATTGAATAAACATACCTGTACGTACTGCATCCATAATAAATCAAGCTTAAAAAAATTCACTTGCACTAAATACGCCAACGCAAAGTATACAATTATTTCACCCGCACACAACCGTTCTGGCAGAAAATAAACTTTGAAATGATGCTACAAGTATATGATCGTGCTCTAGCGGCCTGATCGTCAAAGAGCACGTACATACAGATGTCAGGTACCGGTTCCAGGAAAATCAATTTGAGACTTTTTGCCAGGTTTTGAGGTATTTGGCCCTATTGTGCAACGGGTGCTGAGGGGGATAATTGGAGCGAAACTAAACGGAGACCATTGGCGAATTCGATACAACCGTGTATGAAATTTTTGAAAAACCGGAGATCGCAACGATTGTAAGACTGCGGAAGCTGCAGTAGGCTGACCACTTCAATCGTATCGACGAACAAATGGTACCGAAAAAGATATTCGATGGAAAAACTGAAGTGCGGAGACCAGTAGGGAAATCGAGGGAACGCTGGTCTGACTCGGTCGACAAAGACAGTTCATTGCTGCTCGGATTTCAAAATTGGAGGACGCAGCCAATGGACCGAGACAGTTGGAAGCGCTTGCTACAGGAAGCGAAGGCCCGAAATGGGCAGTAGCGCTACGAAGAGAGAAGAATTAAAGTATTAGCTAAACTTTTTAATTGGATCATTTCACCCTTTTCACATCAACTTAATGTAAATCTATACGACAAATTTGCTCTACATTTGAAGCTTATCTAACGTCGCGCGGATATCGATCACTCTTTCGGATGGCTCCGATAGCTTTTTAAATTACTTTTTATGGAATTGTTTGCAGCTACATATAAATGAGTTGCATATTTTGAATAATAATTTGTCATAAAGATTTACATTAAGTTGATGTGAAAAGGGTGAAATGATCCAATTAAAAAGTTTAGCTAATACAAGTACTTACAAGAGAAATTTACCTTGAATATAACTTGCAGATACAAAAACATATTGAGTTTGCATAAGTAGAAAAATTAAAAATTAACTCCCTCACCTCTGAGCATGGTGGTCGCCATCACCGGTGTGTATCTAAGAGTGATGGCCTGAGGAGAATTAGTGCACACGTCGAAACCACCTTCTTCTAACATTTTTCTTCTCTAATAATTTTTCAGAAAAATTATTATTCAAAATATGCAACTCATTTATATGTAGCTGCAAACAATTCCATAAAAAGTAAATTAAAGTATGTTTGATAACTTAAAAACTGTTTTGGGCTCTTGGGGGAAATTTGTAATTTTGAATATTCAACATGCAATTTCATTTAATCATAACAAATTGATTCCAACTTGTAATTGTATTTGAACATCATCTTCTATGGTATAGCTTCAATCCAGGCCTTCGCCTCCATTAGTAATCAACTTCAATCGTCACGGTTCTGCGATCACGTTCGCCAGAGTAAAATCCCAAGCAGTGATCTGCTGCTCGCATCTACTGAGTCTTCCCATGTTCAGTCCGTCTCCCAGTTGGACGTTTCCCTTGCGATCTACCCTTCAACATTCCCCTGGAGAGCCGGTGCTCTTCCATCCTTTCCACATGTATTTCGTCATACAAATCATGACACTCATTGCTGTGACAAAGTCTCCAATCTGCTCCATACTTTACAGAGCCATATACCCTCCTAGGTATTTTCGGTTCGAATACATCCAGGACTCTTTCGGAAACATTTGTAGAGTGACTTGTATATGCGAAGCTTATTTTTTCACTGCATATATCAGGACCTTAGCATAGGAAGTACTGAGAACTACGAGTAGGCTTTCTTGACCGCGTTTATACTTTTCAAGATTTTGTCCACTTTCGACTGGCATGTCTTTCTTTGTTTTGTTTCATTAATTCTGATTTAGTGAAATTTAAATTTCGCTTCTGACTCCAGTCGTATGTAATTCTCCTTTGCATCTGGTATTGATCTGGAAATAATGTTAGCATCGTCCGTGTACGCGCCTATTTCTGTGCCCGTGCTGTGAGAGGCGTTTTACTGACCACATGTTCCAGAGCAATGTTGAACAGCATTGTGGCAAGCCCATCCCTCTGTTTTAATCCGCAATCCGCGTGAGCATTTTGCTCACACTAAAGTCTGTCAAACGCTAAAACACAGTAGAAATAAGGAATAAAAAATCAATTAATTCCGTTCTAAGGTTTAATTTATTTTAACTCATACAGCTGTTTCGGGGCTTATCTAGCCTCTTCCTCAGTGATCTATCTAATGGAAGTTCTAATGCTGACTGAGGAAGAGCTAAATAAGCACCAAAAACTAAATTCAACGTAAAAACGAAATTAATTGATTATTTATTTCTAATTTCTATTTGAAAAATTAAATCTCGCGTTAGAGTATATTTTAATGTCCGTACCGAACATACTTTGTGTAACTTATTTTTGATAAATCGCTTTATATACTAAGTTGACATTCTCTCACTTAATAAAGTTGTTTTTTTTTTCAAAATACGAGCATCGTTAAAGGCAAAAAAAAATTATCCTTAAACAGCGTGAGAATTTTGCTTGCGCGCAGCTATCCTTGTAGGTTTATAAGGCGCACCTCATGGGTTAAACATAAAACAAAATATTTTTCATGTCATTTCAATTGAAAAAAGCCAATAACTGCTCTCTGAAAAGTAGGCGGCTGCATATTTAAATATATTAGCCTTGTATTCTCTTTCCTTTCCCAATTATAAACGCTTAAAAAATCCCAAATTGTTTAATCGACGTATATAAGTACTATAAATTACGAGAGCGATCCGATAAGTACTTAGCCTCCCCGCCCGATGGCGCCACTACCGCAAGAGAGATTCACTATTGTGTAGTTGAAGCGCAATCCGAAGGAGTTTCTGCGTCGTTTCGTGTCCGTTGACAAAACACGGCTCCACTGGTACACACCAGAGACCAAGGAGCAATCGAAACAGTGAACTACACCCGGCGAACGTACTCCGAAGAAGACGAAGACTCTCCTATCGGCTGGAAAGGTGATGGCCACCGTTTTCTGGGATTCACAAGGTGTGATCTGCATCGATTACTTGGAGAAAGACATAACGAACACAGGGCTCTAAAATGCCGAATTATTGGGCCAATTCAACGCCGAATTGCAGAAAAAAGACACAATTTGACGAAGAAAAAAGTGCTCTTCCAACATGACAACGCACCGGCTCACATCTCCAAGTTGGTCGAATTGGGCTGCGAACTGCTACCCAGATTTGGTTCCGTGCGACTTCTTTTTGTTTCTAAACTTGAAAAAGTCACTCCCCGGGTAGAAATTTGATCGCCACCACGGAAGACTGCTTTGCAGACCTCGACAAAACCTATTTTTCAGATGGGTTAAAGAAGTTGGAGCATCGCTGACTCAAATGATCTAAAAGGAGATTATATTGAGAAATAAATCGCCACTTTTCCAAAATTTGTGGGCTAAGTAATTATCAGACCGCCCTCGTACAAGATCATATTCCGACACAGCGTCGTGCGGGCTGCTTCAAAATTCCTAAGCGTAGTACATATACAAACAGGCAGTCGCTTTGAATTCGGGGAATTCGTATAATTCTGGCGAGTGGTTAAAAAAATTTACAGGTTGTATGTTTTGGGCTTGTTAGAGGTTATACCAGTAAGTGACACCTTCGAACAGAATAAGCAATGTTATTCTTCTTCTTCTTGTTTTTCGTATTACTACAGCCCCTCTCGGGCCTTCGCTTCCTGCAGCAAGCGCCTCCAACTGTCTCGGTCCATTGACCGCCTCCTCCAATTTTGAAATTCGAGTAGCAATGAACTGTCTTCGTCGACCGAGTCAGACCAGCGTTTCCTCGATTTCCCCACTGGTCTCCGCCCTTAAGCTCTCCCAACAAATACCTTTTTGGGTATGCGTTGTTCGTCCATACGATTCACATGGCCAGCCTATTGCAAGTTTCATACAGCTCATGGTTTATCGAATTCGCCATTGGTCCCCGTCTATATTTCGCTCCAATTATCCGCCTCAGGACCCGTCGCTCAAAGGCGTTGAATATATTTCGCACCCATAGCATAACACAGGTCTTATCACCACATGTTTGTATACTTGGAGCTTTGTCTTCCTGTGTATGCAGCTGGTCGTCAAAACTGAATAAAATATTCTATTTGCAAGCTGTATTCTTGGGCGGATTTCGTCTCTTTCATTAGCGGTTCTCGTTATTAATGCGCCTAAGTATAAGTACACCCACATCTTCAATATTGTATTCGCCAAGTGTGATATTTTGGGTATTTGAGGAATTGTTCCTCAACTAAATCATGAGCTTTGTTAATCTCATTTATTTTAGACCTCCTAGTTTTGTTCGCTGTTGAGTTTCAGGAAAAGTCCTTTGGCGGTTGTCAACGACCGTGACAAAATATTGATGTCGTCCGCATAGGCTACCACTTGGCTCGACTTGTATAATAACATACCTCTTGTATCGACAGGTAGCTTTCTGATGACATATCGCAGAACCAAATTGAATAGCGTCTCTCTGCTTTAGTCCGATATTTGTGTCAAAGGCGTCGGTGAGTTGATTATTGATGCGGACTGGCGAGGTTGTCGACGTCATTTTGATAAGACGGACTAGTTTGGCTGGGATACCAAAGCAAAGCATCATTTGGTTCAGTACGTTGCGATCAATACTGTCGTATGCTTGCTTAAAGTCAACGAAAATTTGGTGAACTCCCAGCATTTTTCAAGTACCTGCTTGACTGTAAAAAAATTTTCTATCGTCAATCTACCTGCTCTAAAACTACCTTGATACTCCCCAATAATACTGTTTCTATACGATTCACGACGAGTCATTGCGGAATTCGGATAGCAGTTAAAACCGAACTTATAGAGTCCGATTTGGCAGAGTTGGAAAATTGTTGTCAACATTTTGATACTGTTTCCTCAACAAAACATCCGAGATGATCCGAAGTAAGTCATCGCTGATGACTATCCGTCTGATATCGGATAAGCAGATTCAGAGCCGTCCGTACAGAATTCCATTTGCTAAGCGATCCGCCGTAGATTCGATGATCAACAAGTTATTGGCACACAACAGTAGTCACTACGAATACACGGTCATGCTATTTGGCTTAGTGAACGTGCCGATGGTCTTCCAGCAAATGATCACAAAGATCACCCGAAAGCTCCGTTCCAAAAAAATCGGTAGTTGTATGAACAAGGTTATTATAGTTAGCGGTACCATCGCTGGGGAGTCGACCTTTTAACCGAATTCTTAGCCGTACTCCAAGAAGAAGGATTGGTTTTGCGTACATCGAAATGCACTTTCTTCGCAACCCAATTGTTGTTCCTGGGGCATACGATTTCATGCTCTGGCATTAAACCCAGAAACGTCAAGGTCAACGCCGTCTTTAATTTCCCGAAGCCAACCAACGCACGAAAAGTCAAAGGATTCTTAGGATTATCTGGCTTTTTTCGAAAATTCATCCGCGACTACTCCATCATTGCCGGACCGCTAACTACGTTATTGAGGACGAAACGTATTATGATAGAGCAATTTCACGAAGCACATACCAACGCCAGCGCACTTAAACTTGCCGCCATACTGCTTCGATCTCCTTACCAGATCACTTGGGAACCTGTATTATACTTCAACCGTCAACGCAACAAGGCCGAACTCCAATATAGTAGTCATGAACTGGTCATTCTGGCAATCGTCGAGGCACTTGAACGATTCAAGTTCTACCTGCTGGTGAAACATTTTCAAGTAGTGACAGATTGCCAAGCCGTATCCACCACCAATCTAATGACTCCGTTGAACAATTGTTTCATTGGTGAACAATCGTTTCATACGTTGAACAATTGTATTGCACGCTGGTGGCTTAAACTCCAGAAGTTTGATTTCGAAGTTACACATCAAGCAGGCAATTGCATGCCTCATATAGACGCCCTAAGTCGAAGTCCAATTAATAAACCGATAGAAACGAAATCCGTGCAGAGAATGTATTAGTGATCGGGACGAACGAAGACGATTGGTTACCATCCATGGAACAAGGCACCAAATTATAAAATATTGATATTTTGCTAAACCATACAACCAGTACGCAGTCAAAGCAGATCAAACAGGAGTAGTGATAAAGGGTGGATTCATGCGAGATTGTGAGGAAGGTCTAAAATTTGTTGTACTTGCCGCTATACGATGAAGAATCATACGAAGCTGTCACGATGAATCTGCACGCCTACGTTACGAGGGTACGATCAAACGAATACAGAATCCATTTTGGTTTCCCCAAATACGTCATCTCTCTAACGTAGATGCTTGTATCGATTATTGCCTCAACAAAATACCAACCGGTAAACCCGAAGGCCGAATGTTCATCGAAAACATTTTTCCTACACCTTTCCGAGCTTTACACGTAGATCATTTGGGTGCTTTTCCGAGGAGCAAACTAGGAAACATCCATCTAATAGCGCTTGTTGATCCTTTTAACCAAGTACTCGATACTTCAAGCCGTTCGAGATACAAGTGCTAAGCGCGTAATCGTAATGCTACGGGATGTAACAACCTTCTTTGGATTGCCAATGCGCAACATTTCGATAGAGAATCCGCTTGTACATGGAAGGAGTTTTCTAAATTTTTTAATCTCCACGGTATTCAAAATGTTCAAGTTCCTGCACGCACACCTCGCGCTAATGGCCAAGTAAAGTGTCTCAACTACACCATACTTTCGAGACTATGTTCCTCGACGATCAACCGAAAGGAATGATATCAGCATCATCATAATGATTCAGTAGACTCTGAGTTATCAACCGCATTCCACAACTGGATTTACGCCGAATCAGTTGGTATTCGATTTCCAAATGCGTGGCGTAATAGCCAATTGAGGGGTGCAAGCCCTCAATACTGACGACAAAACTATGTCAACGTTGGAGACTCGACAAATTGCAGGCGAAGATAACTTGCGCGAAAAACAGCGTTGGAAATGCTGTTTCGACGAAAAACATAAAAACCGTGCCAGTGTGAGAAAGGAGACTACGTGGTCGTCAAAAATTTACCAACTGCTTGTGGCGAGTCACTGAAACTCGAACCAAAATACAAAACACCCTTTCAAATAACGCAGGTTCTTGGCTGTGACCGGTACGTCGTAGAAGACCAGCCCGATACTGGAAACTAAGGACAGAAATATAGTTCTTTCTTTTTAACAGAGCGACTCAAACCATGATGTCACGTCAATGCGGCAAGAGATTGCGTTGATATTCACGGCAACCACGATCATCGGGACGATTCTTGGTCAGAAGTGGCCGAGCTGTCAACTCAATCTGGCAATGTCGCTTTAGCGAGAGTTGAGCCGAGCATCTATGACGACCAACCGAAAATAGACACTGAGTGACTAGCTGTCGCTTGAGAAACATCAAGCCTGTTCCGGTACTTTAAAGGATTGAGTACGCTGTTTGCTGAAAGAAAGTTTCATTGAGTAGAATACGGCCAGGGTCCACTCATCTGGAATTAAGGATGCGGGTCCGAGGCGCTCGAAAAATAGTCCTGGATGATCTCTGAAGGGTGTGATTTTGATTGAAACCTCTGTTGCCCTGGCTGGTAAGATGAAACATATTGCCAGCAGGGTTGTAAGGGCCCATGATATCCTTTTTCGTTTTGTGCTAGTGAAAGGTCCCGGATCGTTGGCTCGTTTACTGGTTGAAGGTTCAGGTGCATTCTGTTCCACTCGTACATCTGGATTTGGGAATTGATATTCTGATGATGGTCCTGGTATTGGCTCCGCAGACTGTGTATCGGTATTTGAGTATGTTGTTCCATCATTTTCCGCTTCTATGGAAAGTGGTGTCACCTTATGAATTGGCCGCTTGCTTATTCCAGATGCGGTTTTTATCTCTACAACCCGAACGAAACCATCGGCTCCTCTTATGGTATTGGTAATGCGCCCCAGAGGCCATGATAGTGGTGGTATATTGTCTTCCTTGCTAACACCATTTTCGATTGACGTTTTCCATTTGTGGCCTTGTTTAAGTTCACTCAGGTATTCCCTACTCCAGCGATCCCAAAATTCTTGCTTAATTCTGGTTAGCTCTTTCCATCTGTCACCCAGTGAAAGTGTGTTGAGTTGTGCGTAGGGATCAATGGTAGAATTAAGCGGATCTCCAATGAGCAAGTCGCCCGGGGTAAGTGCTGTTAAATCGTTCGGGTCCCTAGATAGTGGTGTCAATGGTCGTGATTTTAGTATGGCCTCTATTTCCACTACGAGGGCTGTAAGCTCTTCATAAGTTAACGATTTTGATGACAGAATTTTGAAAAAGAGTTGCTTGGCTGATTTAACTGCTGCTTCCCACAAACCTCCAAAGTGAGGCGCACGCGGAGGAATAAATTTTAAGTTTATCCTTTTTCCTGAACAGAACTCTTGGATTCGCGGCGTTGCTGCTGAACCATGTATGTCCTCTTTTATTTTACTGAGCTGATTGTTTGCGCCGACGAAATTCATGGCATTATCACAATAGATCGTGTTGCAATTACCACGTCTTCCAAGGAATCTTTTGAGAGCCTTTATAAATGCGTCAGTTGTGAGATTCTTCACCACTTCCAGGTGCAGCGCCTTTGTAGCAAAAAGACAAAATAACGCGACGTATGCTTTCTGTAGTGGTCTACCGCGGATCTTGGTTCGGACGTAAAAGGGGCCGCAAAAATCGACACCAGAATTTATAAATGGGCGCGATGGTTGGACTCTTTCTTTTGGGAGGCTCCTCATTATTTGTTGTTGTAGCTTTGGTTTTTCTCGCGCCCAGAGAACGCATTTGTCGATTATAGTCCTTGCAACAGTTTTTCCATGGATTGGCCAGTAGTTTTGTCTGATTAAGGCCAATAGACCAGCTTGCCGGATGTGATTATTGGCACAATGAATTTGCCTCATAATGAGTCTGGTGACGTGGTGTTTTTGAGGCAGAATGACAGGATGTTTTACTTCAAATGAAAGGTCTGCGTTTTGGAGCCGACCACCGACTCTCATAATTCCATGCTCGTCAAGGAAAGGACATAGACCACTAACACTGCTTGTTGAATTGATTCCCATATGTCTTCGCAGTTGCTCCAAGTCCTCAGGAAACGCTTCCGCCTGGACTTCCTTTATGATGATCTTCATGGCCTGCTCTAACTCTAGCACGGATTAGACTCCAAAACCCCTACATGTGGATGGTTTGGAGTTGTTGATGAATCGAAGACTGTATGCCACAATTCGCTTGATTTGATGTATGCTGCTGATATGGGCTAGATATGTCACAAAGCCGTCGTTTGTGGGTGTGGCTATCAAGGCTAAATCAGGATGTCTTCGCTCCGATGGAGTTTCCGTATCGATGGCTTCATTGGGCCAACGGTTTTCTGGTTGATAAAGAAACATGGGACTATAGAACCACTGTTGATGATGGTTGAATCTTTCGGGTGCTACTTCTCTTGATATGAGATCAGCTGGATTTTGTTTGGATGGCACGTGCTTCCACTGGCAGCAACTCGATTTGCAACAAACTTCTGTAGTGAGGAAGCATGTGATCTCAACCATGACAGAACGATTTCTGCGTTAGTCCAGAAATGGACTGGGTCGCTCCATTTGACATGTGTCTTCATCCGTTGGGCCGTAATGAAATAACTCTAACATTCTTAACGGCGAGATCTAATCTGGAGTGTGGTCGGTAAATTATTTTTACTACTTCTCTAACACCATTTCTTTGACGCCCACTTTTTGTCTTATCTTTATTATTCAGCCACTTTATTACTCAGGATCTTCCAATGTTCAAGATTTCGGGGCTCATAAAGTATCTTTAGAAGCCTTTTCCTAAAACCTGCCAGATAAAATTCGCCTTCTTTTTTTCTTTTATTTTATATTCAAGTATGCTCTACATTTACTTCATAAAGATTTTACATTCTTAGAGGTAGTTCTTTAAAAAAACAAAGGCAGCTAATATGTACGTTAGAACTCAAAATTCAGTAAACTTTTTTAATAATAGTATAATTGCTGCGTATGCCGAAGGTTCCTGGTTCCAATCCCGTTGATGACAACAAAATTTGTTTCGAATGATTCTCCGGACGGACTATAAGCCCATTGAGTTATGATACGTACTGGTTTAAACAGCACGTATCGCAGCTGGTTGGACGGATCAACGGCTAAAGCGTGGTACTGACCAAATCATCTTCTCGAGTGCCCATACATTTGATCAATAAAATTAGAAACTCTAACCATCTCTAAATCGAAGGCCCGAGCTAAATTTCAAATTTTCCCCAATAAAATATGACTTATGAACTTTAATTCCAATCTCTACTTATATTTATTTTAGGTGACTGACTTTGCAAATAAAAAAATACCGTCACAAGTAGCTCCTGTTTGGTCATGGCATAGATCATACCAAGGAAGTACGCATCCTCAAGCATCAAATACCAAATTCACCTTACTATTCAAAGTGAATGTCCCACCATTAGGATTAGCCACCTACGTAATTCACTCAGTATCACCTAACGAAGCCAATTCGTAAGTCAGAATTATTTGTTCGTATGGAATACTAATTTACTCTCACATTTTAATTGTAGCGCCACAACATACGCAAATGTAACAATCCTCACTACGGAACCGTTCTCAGTTACGCTTGGTGAATATCCTCTTCAAACCGAATTCACAACACCACGTGAAGTATCTTTGCGAGTTGGTGAGGGGCCTAGCGCATCATTCAGCGCGATGGGACTGCTTAAATCAATATCAATCAATACGAACTCTCCCACCGTTCCAATTCATTTGGAATTTCTAAAATATGGAACACGAAGACAGCATGGCTCAAGTGGAGCGTATTTGTTTATACCCGATGGACCTGCCGAACCCCTTATTTTGGGTGCACCCACCGTTCTCATTTGCCAAGGCACTTTGGAATCTAGCATATCAACTGGACTTCCATTTGCAGTACATAAAACCATCTTGCGAGGAGATGCAGTGGAAATTCGAAATACTATTGATATTGGGAGCATGGGCAATACAGAAATCGTTATGCGACTTTCGAGCAACATCAATAACAAAGGCGTGTTCTTTTCTGATTTGAATGGGTTACAGGTTCGTTCGGGCGAAACCATTTAGATTTATCATTTTTAATTTCTTTTATTTCTAGATTATAAAACGAAACTATTTCCAAAAACTTCCAATACAAGCCAATTACTATCCGGTCGCTTCAAGTATGTTTATAGAGGATGAAAATCTTCGGCTGACACTGTTGACAGCGCAACCGCTGGGTGGAGCTTCATTACAGTCAGGACAACTTGAAATAATGCAAGATCGTCGTCTAGAGCAGGATGATGAGCGTGGGCTTGGACAAGGAGTTTTGGATAATCAACCCGTTGTTAACATTTTCCGACTGTTAGTGGAAAATCGTGAGAGCTGCACCAAAAAACCGGCAGAATATCCTGGTGGTTCCTTAACAATGAACGCTTATAGAGAGCTGCAAACTTTGTTGCATCCAATTGATAAACTTATTTGGAATGATAATGACTGGTCTGGCGTAAGAAGTTTGTTCGGCGAAGAAAACGAAGCGCTCGATGTCGATTTTGAAGTAGGTATAATCCGCAACTTGCCGTGGAAACTTGACGAGAATGCTGACAAGCAAAGGCATATTGGATTAGTTCTTCATAGAACAAATGTTGAAGAATGTACGGATTCTGGCGGCCGAGGAGAAAGGGTAACTTACTGACATTGCAGTACATGAAAAATTTTATTTTCCTTATGATTTCCAGGCTAACGTTAAACGACTCCTCAATGTGAAGGATGAAAGCGATATTTTCTCTACACAATTGAACTTCCTTCAGAAAATTGGTCGAGTCACCGCCGAATATGTACATTTCTGTCCAATGGACCTTAAAGCATTTATTATTGAACGTAGATGACGAAGTTAAGACGAGCATAGCTGGAAGTTTGAATTTTTAGTTTTGTGATAAAACCTTTAATTTTAAAGATTATTTACAATGTTTCAAATGATCCTCTATTTTTAAGCAATGAGTAAAGTCATCAAATTGCATTGTTAAGCTTCAAAATTGTAAGCATGTATGGGTTTTTAATTTATGTCCATTTTAGTTCCTGATTTTAAATGAGTTGAAAATTTAACAGGTTGATGAAATTTATATTGCACTTGCACAAAAGTGTGAAACTATAGTCTAGTAAATTATTCATTCTCATTGAGAATAATTATCTGATTTTATTTTATGCAATAGTAAATTAAGGTTCAAATATTCGACAAGGAAACTTTATACTTAAAAATACTTAATCGTACATGTAATAGAAAATGTTAATTGACGAGGCATAAAAGATTTCCATGCAGACGATAAGAACTAGTCGTTTAAGATTCACATTTTTTAAGTTTCAGGCTTAACACTTATATTTATCACTTGTCATATATTTAAATAAAATGAGAAATAAATCGGTAAAATTTAATCCATCGATATTACATTGTTAGATAAATTAGTTTTTACCGAGAACGCTTGCATTTCTATCACCCGGCACAGTGAAACGTATGATTTTATTAAATGTTAACAATAAATAATTTAAATAAACAAACAAAGAATAAATGGAGTGTTCGTTGTTATTAGTAGAGTGGAAAACTTTTATCATTGTTCATTTTCAGAAGCAGTAAAGGGCAGATTTTAAGGCGAAATAATTTGATCACTTAAAATTGAGCTCATAAAAAACAAGAATCAGAATCCAACCATTCTGTGTTGCGAATTCAAATAGATGGGAACTAACATTACAGAATTTTTTGTCGGTTAAAACTTTGAAGTGATTAAAAATTGACCACAAAATAAGAAACAAAAAGACAACTAAACTTTAAATGGATCTTTTCACCCTTTTCACATCAATTTTAATGTAAATCTATACGATAATTTTTGCCCTACATTGAAGCTTTCATTACGTCGCACAGATATCGATCTCGTCTTTAGGATCGCTCTGATAGCTTTTTAAATTACTCATGGAATTCTTTGTAGCTACTAATGAAAGCTTCAATGTAGAGCAAAAATTATCGTATAGATTTACATTAAAGTTGATATGAAAAGGGTGAAAAGATCCATTTAAAGTTTAGCTAAGACAAGTACTTACAAGAAGAAATTTAACTTGAACATAATTCGTAGTTCCAAAAACATTGAGTTCGCATAACTAGGAAAATTAAAAATAACTCTCTCACCTCTAAGCATGGTGGTCGCCATCACCGGTGTGTATCTAAGAGTGATGGCCTGATGAGAATTAGTACACACGTCGAAACTACCTTCTTCTAACATTTTTCTTCTCTAATAATTTTTCAGAAAAAATTATTACAAAAACATGCCACTCATTCATGTAGCTACAAAGAATTCCATAAATAATTTAAATAAAAAGACTTAGAAAAAAAGAAAACCGACTTCAAAATGCCCTAAAAAGGATGAAATAAATTTTATGGAAACAAAGCCATATCAGTTTTCCCTGTTTCCTTTGTGATGTGGCACATTTAGAAAGTTTTCATGTTCAAATGGGGAAATTGATTTTGCATAAAATTTATTTGACACTTTTTAAGGCATTTTAAAGTCAGATTTTTTTTTAATAGATTTTTTATTTCACCTATTTTTAGGCAATTTTTTTCATTTAAAATCTTTTAAAACAGTTTTTTGAACACATTGTACTTTGTACACTAAAATTTAATTTCTTGACTGCAATGCAAAACTCAATACTGCTAAAATGTGCAATAGCATAGAAATCGAATTTAGTTCTGTTACATTTTAGTACAAGAACTCATCAACGTCTACATTGATTTTAGGTTTCATAAAATATAAATTATAGCTTTAAGAACTTTCGAATTTCGAACTTTGCCTAGCCGCCATTTTGGTATTCTGACGACCCTGAAGTTTTTTTTATAGTTCAACTTTGAGCGGCAGATGGTTTGACATGAATCTTTGTACCAATTTCGGTGCAAATCGGAGCTATACTTTGGTCACAACAGAAATCACGGGTTTTCATCTAAAACAGCCGCCATTTTTTTTTTGCTTAACCAATTTGAATGATTATGAAAATTAGCGGAAATACTTAATTTTGAAAATTTGGCGAAAATCGAAACTAAATGGCGACCTCCAAGCACGGCTTTCGTTATATCCTGTGTATATAAATATATATATATATATATATATATATATATATATATATATATATATATATATATACATATATATATTTATATACACACATATGTATATATATATATATATATATATATATATATATATATATATATATATATATATATATATATACATATATATATTTATATACACACATATATATATATATATATATATATATATATATATATATATACATATATATATTTATATACACATATATATATATATATATATATATATATATATATATATATATATATATATATATATATATATACATGTATATACATACACATATATATATATATATATATATATATATATATATATATATATATATATATATATATATATATTGTTACATGTACAAATAATTCTGCGAGCTATTGTCGCAATGGTTTTCACAACCATTAAGAACATCAACAAAATGAATTTACTCGAAACCACGAGAACCCACCAAGCATCAACATCTGAAAGTGAGTCACTGCTCCATTCATTCACGCTGCTCGAAAGTTCCCGCTAATTCGCCAATGTACGAGAACTGGGTTGAATGACTACAGATCCTATATAACGGCGAGCTGAATGAATGGGGGGAGCATTCATTCGACCACGATAAAAACTGCGATAGTGTGTGGAAAGCGATGTTGTTCGAGTAATAGAAAAGTGATTTTCGTTGATTGTGAAGTGATCTTAGAAGACAATTGCGATAGAAATTTATGGACAAGTGAAAGTTAGATTCTAATTCAAATTGTGAAATAGTTAAAATAGTGATAGTGCATTTTTTAGTAAATAAATAAACTCTTTTAATTTAATTTAAAAGACATTGCGGTTTCACTTTCCCGGAACATTAAAATTATTGGCCACGAACCATAACACGAGACAGTGGTGTCGAGAAGTGAGAAAGAAAATTTTGAAAGTGAAAAACGTTTAAACATAAAAAAAAGAAAAATGCACAATAGTAAAATCTAACGTGGAAACTGGTGGAAAAATAAATAAAAGCCGAAATAATAAAAATAAATAATACCCACGAAGCTAACATTTCAAATTAAATGAATTTACCATGGCGGAGCTTAAGGGAGAGGCAGAAACGCCAAAATCAAAGGAACCAGAAGATGCACTGATGCAAATGTTAAAGCTGATGTCATCCAGTCTGACGGCGAAGCTAGATGAACAGTCATCCAGTTTAACTGCGAAGCTAAATGAAGAACCAGCGAAGCTGGATCAACAAGCGATCGAAATCAAGGCAGATTTTCAAAAACAGTCCACCGAAATAAAAGTGGAGCTCGGCAGTCTGAACAAACAAATTAAAGGTGTCGAGGAAAAGGTTGACCAGGTCGAGGAAAAGATTCACCAGCTCGAGGAAAAAGTTAGCCAGGCCGAAGAGAGAATGAACCATGAGATGGAAAAGGTGAAAAAGGAATTAGAAGCAGCAAAGGCAGTAGTAACCACCTCACCAGCCCCGCTTGTAACCGCAGCGCAAAGCACATCCAGAAATGTGCAAGCACCAATATTCGATGGGCAAACGGTCTGGAGTATTTACAAAATCCAGTTTGAAGCCGCCGCTAGGATAAATCAGTGGAATGAGCAGGAACGAGCAACTGCATTAATTCTTGCTCTAAGAGGCCGAGCCTTTGCAGACTATCCCCGTTGATTTACACTCAAACCCGGCTGCTATATTGAATGCGCTCAACATGCGTTATCGAGGTGCCCATCTGAAGCAAATTTATCGGGCACAGCTACGGAATCGGATGCAGAAGTCTGGCGAAACCTTACAGCAGCTAGCCCAAGACATTGAGCGACTGGCACTTTTGGCTTACCCAGCGTACGACCCAGAACATCGAGATGAAGCAGCAACAGAAGCATTCATCAGCGCCTTAGAAGACCAGGAATTCCAAAAAGCTGTGCGTTTAGCTCAAAAGCAAACAGTCAAGGATGCATTGGCTTATAGCCTGAACTTTGAGGCAGTGAAAAATGTGACTCGTACCACCGCCCGGGTTTGCAAGGTAGTGGCAGACGAGTGCAGGTGTGAACGCGTGGAAAATGAGCGAGAGCCGCAAGTAAATGGTGTGCCTAGATGCTGGGATTGCGGTGAGAAGGGGCACATTGTCCAGAATGGTGGAGATCCAGACCGTGTCAGGAGGCTAGAATAGAACCCCGTCAAACTGAAAGGGCCAACTTCATGCGACGGACGTCGGCTAGGAGGATCGACATCCCCAGCACCCCCATCACCGTGTCAAGGCAACATCGTGGAGAAGCCGACTTACGCCTTCCTAGTCAAGTTGATGAAGAACATTGCACCATAATAAACGACACTGGTGCAACCCGATCGACGATCCGACTAGACCTAGTTAGACCACAACTACTTCACAAGGACAGAGTTCATGGCAATGCTGACGCCCTATCTCGTCATCCATGTCCAGCTAACTGCAAGCATTGCCGGCGGATTGAGGAAAAGGAGCCGACCGTTGATCTGCGAGTGATAACGGCCGAATTCGATGAAGGTTGGTCAGCGGAGAAGATTCGAAATGCCCAGTTAGCCGATGAAGACATCGGACCATTGCTCGTATGGAAGGAGACAACTGGGCGACCGGAGTGGAAGGACGTTTCAATGCATGGCGCAACCCTGAAAAGCTATTGGGCACAATGAAACTTCCTTCAGGTAGAGGGTGGCATACTCAAGCGGAAATGGGAAACGGCGGATGGCAGCTCCTATAGGATCCAAACTATACTTCCCAAAAGCCGAATCCACGATGTGGTTAAGGAGATGCACGAAGCATCCTCGGGAGGCCACCTTGGTGTTAACAAGACCTTAGCGAAAGTGCGGGAAAGGTTTTACTGGCTACACGCTCGAGAAGACGTAGAGGACTGGTGCCGCAGATGCAACATTTGCGCTTCCGTCAAAGGTCCAAAGCGACGATTGAGAGGACAAATGCAAACCTACGACGTGGGTGTACCGTTTGAAAGGACTGCTGTTGACATCGCAGGACCCTTTTCTGAATCTGAATGGGAAAATCGATACACGCTGGTTGTAGCCGATTATTTCAGCAAGTGGCCCGAGCTAGTGTTAAATTGGGTCAGTAGGTACGGTGTACCTTGCGAACTACATTCGGATCAAGGCCGAAACTTTGAGTCACTAGTTTTTGGCGAAATGTGCGAGCTGCTCGGAATACGGAAAACGAGGACAACACCGCCAATCCGATGGAATGGTCGAACGTTTCAACGGCACGGTCAATAAACACCTGGCCAAGATGGTTGACGAGAACCAAAGGGACTGGGATCGACATATCCCACTATTTTTGATGGCGTACAGAGCTGCCGAATATGCATCGACGGGCCAAGCCCCAGCCAAAGTCATTTTTGGAAAGACTATTCGTCTGCCAGCCGATATAAAGTTCGGGACACCCCCTGAGAAACCCCAAACGATCTCGGATTACGCAAGTGAGCTAAGACAACGGTTGAACGGGATACATCGGACAGTGCGAAAACACTTCGAATCGGCTACTGACCACATGAAGACCAGGTATGATCTAAAGGCAAATTCTACTGGCTTCCAGCAAGATGACTTGGTCTGGCTATATAACCCACAGCGACGGAAGGGTAGGTCTCCAAATTTGCAGCATAATTGGGAGGGACCATACCGAGTTACAAAGCGAATCAACGACGTCGTATATCGCATACAGGAACACCGTAAACCGAGAGCCAAAATGAAAATCGTGCATCTGGACCGTCTTGCCCCATATTACACCCAGGGAGAATTGACAACAACTGGCGACACATCTTTTCGGGGCGAAAAGAACTGAGGTGGGGGCAGTGTTACATGTACAAATAATTCTGCGAGCTACTGTCGCAATTGTTTTCACAACCATTAAGAACATCAACAAAATGAATTTACTCGAAACCACGAGAACCCACCAAGCATCATCATCTGAAAGTGAGTCACTGCTCCATTCATTCACGCTGCTCGAATGTTCTCGCTGATTCGCCAATGTACGAGAGCTGGGTTGAATGACTACAGACCCTATATAACGGCGAGCTGAATGAATGGGGGGAGCATTCATTCGACCGCGATAAAAACTGCGATAGTATGTGGAAAGCGATATTGTTCGAGTAATAGAAAAGTGATTTTCGTTGATTGTGAAGTGATCTTAGAAGACAATTGCGATAGAAATTTATGGACAAGTGAAAGTTAGATTCTAATTCAAATTGTGAAATAGTTAAAATAGTGATAGTGCATTTTTTAGTAAATAAATAAACTCTTTTAATTTAATTTAAAAGACATTGCGGTTTCACTTTCCCGGAACATTAAAATTATTGGCCGCGAACCAGAAACACGCGACAATATATATATATATATATATATATATATATATATATATATATATATATATATATATAACATATATATATAATATATATACAGATATAATAATCCAGGTCGCAACAGTCCAAATCCGATTCTTGGCGTTGAGATTATTGTTAGGGTATCTCATTCCATGACCGTAACCTGATTCGAGGTGATATGGTCAATATCACGGTCAACTATGTGATTAATATTTAGTATTTCAATTAGTACCCATCACAGCTGGATGGGCTGATAGTCCGACAGCAGCATCAGAAAGTCAAACTTGATGCCGCGACCGAGGTTGAGCTTCACACGGACTACATATATACAGACATATGTATTTATATACAATATATAAACATAAAATGAACTCCGCAACCAATCCCAAGAAATTTACTTAAAAAGATCCTTCTTAACCATATCACTCGTTCACGTTTATTCGAACCTCATTGCCTTCGTTTTCAGTAAACTATAGTTTTCAGTAAACAATGGCGCATAATTTTGATGAAAGCTTCATGAAAATTATGTTCTATGGTTAAATGAAAACTCGCCTATGCATTTTCATGTTCATCTTTAAAGTTATAATCAGTTATAGAAGGAAAAGTATCGTATTTTTATGTCACGATTCTCGTCAGTCCTTGAAAGGATTACAATTCTGTGCAGATACATTTTAGTCCAATATGTTGTCCTTAATTTGAAACCTCCTCAATGAAAATCCTTTCACGCGTCGATCAGTTATGCTGAAAAATCGGGGTGAAAGTCAGAAATTTTTTAATTTTAACATGAAAAAGCCTTTACCGTTATTTGTTTTTCTTGTCCTTTGAATTGGATCTAATAGAGAGAAAGACGTATCATTAGCCGAGAACAGGACTCTTCAATCTATCTCCGTTTAAAAGTTATGCGTGGACATACAGTAAAAAAAAAATACGTGGTAAACTGATAGCCTTCTTTTCTTTGGAAGTCGGTTAGAACTAAAGTATAATTTAGTGTGTTGGGACAAAAATGACATTGGAATCGGAGACGGCCTTTGGATGCAACGGAAGTGGCACGTGTAGAATGACAATTGTTGTAATTCTAGTTCTAGATTCTGCCTTCGAGTAGACATAACCTGGTTACTGTGAAGTGACGCCTGTAATGGACGGAATATAGTAAGAACGAGAAGACTTGAATGAAAATAAGTAAGTCCAGTATTACTAAGTCTTGCTACTAATGTAGACATGAGGTTTGAGTCTACGTTCCTATCAGCCAACTTATTTGTGTGGTTGGCTGGGAGCGTCCTATTTATGTTGGACTCCATTCTAAGCGCGAAATTATCAAAAATCAACTAAAATGACAAAGAGGCATTGTCGGATACATTCGCTAAGACTCGCTGAATAATGCACCTGGTTATGGCAGTGCTTGAGGATCTGATTCGAATTTTTTCTCAATATTTCAACAAATGTCCGCGACTCAAAAGAAGAGATCGATTTTGTAAGGCTTGACGTAGTCAAAAAGCTCAGCATCACGAATTGACCAATACTTTTAGTAAATTTGACAAGTGCGTATTTTTTTAACACAGCGGGGCCAACTTCTCCATATAGACATCTATCCTTTTTAAAGGTATATAACGACGCGTTAACTGCAACATTTTTCCTATATGTCTTAGGAAGCTCTGTTCGAGTTGAAATACATTTTTTTTTTTAAACAAGGGATGAGCTTACCCCAATGCTCTTTAATTTTGCGCTAGAGCACCTCATCAAGAAGACATCAGCTGAAACCTCTGGTATACTAATGTTCAAGTCTACCATTTCTGAGCCTAGAATCTGGAGCAAACTGAAGTGATCTACGAATTAATGGAACGAAGACTAAATTCATAACTCAAACGAGGAAAAACACTCCAGTCCGATGAAACCTGTCCATACGAGACTATAATTTTGTAAGTGTATACAACTTTATCTACCTTGGGCCAACCTGAATAAAGAAGACACCCAAAAGGACGAGATTGGATGCTGCATAAACGTCGCAAATAAAGCCTACTACCCCGTACTTCCAATTCTAACGTCTAGAGTTGTGCACAAGGAAAATAAGCTCCATATTTATCACTAGTCCAATCTATTCTGCTATATGGAAGTGAAACATAGACTCTGATGAACGAATCCGAAAAGGGAGTGGAAATATTTAAACGCAAACTGCTCAGAATAATCTACCGCCTAGTGAAACAAGGAACAGAGTGGAGACTACGTTACAACGATGAGTTGTATGAGCTGTTTGACAAACCAACTGTATCTGCCTGCATAAAGTTATGCAAATTGCAATGCGCCCATGGTGCGCAAATTAAATGAAAAGCACAATCGAGCTTTCAATAAAAGTGAAATTGTTATTTTCAGGACTGGGTTTAATCCCCCAGATGCCTCGGTAGTTATTCATTAGCGTGCCCTCAAGTGTGATTAGCCAGGATCTGTATTTATCGCCATGTTCACTATCATAATCGTTTGATAAATACAGATTAAAAGTAGGTGAGGACCTCGGTAAGGAGTCGTGTTGGGTTCCTGTCGAATCTCCTCGTTTCAGACGCTATTTACAGTTATTTGAACACGATCCATTTACCCTTTGAAGCATCGTGTCCATACAGGTTTCCTTTTTTAGGACCCTGCTTAACCGGGATATTTTGTTGATTTCCTTCACATTTTTGCAAAAGAGATTCCATGGTTTTATTCTCAAAGCTTATTGGAAAGTTTTTTGATTCCGCTTATATTTTTTCCAGCCCGGGCTGAAGTTCATCACCTTTTCATTATAATCGTATTTGTATGGTTCTTGGTTCAGTGCTATGTCCGGTGCTCCTATCTGGAAAATGTTTAAACAAGTTGGTGGTTGCTACTCTGCTGTGGTCCATGTTGATCTGGGTCTTCTTCACGACCTTATAAGATGCCACTAGGTCACTTTAAACCACAATTAAATCACCCATTCACTCACTTTAGCGGTTCCACGTCATCCTGTCACACTGCCAGAATCATTTATTCATGGCTACTTTCGGGGTGAAAATATGTACCTTTGTGTATCGCAGCCTAGATTTTAGAGCTTGGGCACCTCGAAGATCTCCTGTGGCATCTGTTCTGGCTCAGTTCTAACTACTTTGACGGTACATAGACGCGGTATCGCATTTATGGGGGTGACTCGCAATTTCTTTTCCAGGGTGATACTCACTTTAGCAACAACAGTCTTCAGCTAGGACGAAGACTGTTCGTCGCGACAGTTCATAACCAAATGGCCCGCTATCAGTCTCATCCCCCCTGGATATTTTTCAGGATCGCTTGCTACTTTGTAAGTCAATACTCTTGTTTCATAGAGGGAGGGAGACCCATTATCGAAGAGTCCCGATATGACTTCATTTCTTTTCGGTTGAGTCCGGGGCTGGCCTCTTATTCCCTTTAGCTAGTACTTACTGTATTTCAATCGCATCCGTTTTGGTGAGGTTAATCTATCGCCTCTGGGGATGACGTATGACTTAATCGCAACATTCGTTTCCCTTGGTCGGTTGTCAATTTTCTGCTGGGTCAAGAATTCTAGTCCAAATCGCTCTTTCATGATAGCACTTTAGGGTTTTTGTGATATACCCTCCTAATGAGCGCTATAATTTGTGTGTCATCGACAGTTGTAAGCTATTCTGAATACTGCATAAAGAAGTCTCGCAATGGGAACAAGAGTATGCTAGACACGGCTGGGAAAGTGCTAGTGAAACTCATCAAGGGAAGACTCGCTGACGCGATTCGTGCTGCTGGAGACCTATCTCCTCGGCAGTACGGCTTTAGAGCAGGACGTTCTACCATTGATGCGATTGCAGAGGTGGTGAACGCGGTCCAAAAGGCAGAGGCATATAGTCGCACCAAGCGACGGATCGTCCTGTTGGTGACACTCGACGTCAGGAATGCCTTCAACTCCGCTAGATGGGTGGATATTCTAGATACGCTGGAAAACCTTTTCAAGTTCCAGAATATCTAATGCGGCTTTTGAGGAACTACCTAAAGGACCGAAGCCTGCTCTACGACGCGACACAGGGCCAACGAAGGATGGAAATTGTATCGGGTGTTGCCCAGGGATCTATCCCTGGTCCAGACCTGTGGAACGTGTCTTACTGAGACTTGCGATGCCAGATGAGTCGCGCTTGGTCGGCTATGCGGATGATGTTGCGGCTCTGGTCGCTGGACGCACCGTTGAACAAGCGCAACTTAGGCTAGGCATGCTAATGCGCCGAGTGAGGGACTGGATGACTGCTCGTGGGCTGAGTTTAGCACTGGAGAAAACCGAAGTGGTCATCTTGACAAAGAAGAGAGTCCCTAGAGTAAGGATGATCAGTATTGGAGATATACAAATCGAATCGAAGCCAGCGGTGAAGTACCTGAGGCTACTGATCGACTCGAAGATGAGTTTCTCTGAGCAAATCAGGGCAACGGCTGAGAAGGCTTCTTCGGGAATATCGGCTCTGAGTCGACTTATGGCCAACGTAGGGGGACCCAGCCAATCAAGAAGACGCCTCTTGATGAGTGCTGTAGGGTCAGTGCTACTGTACGGAGCAGAGGTATGGGGCGACGCTCTCAGCAAGGAGGTATACCGAAAACGTTTGGCACAGGTACAGAGAAGAGGAGCACTGAGAATTGCATTTCCGTATCCAACAGTCTCCGACTTGGCGGTGAGAGTGATTGCAGGCGTGATACCTGTCGCCCTCCTTGCTAGAGAGCGCCGCGCTATTTAACTGCGCCAAAACGAGGATGCAAGGAGATAATTACCTGCGAGGAGAGACAGCGCTCGCTCAACGATTGGCAGCAGTCTTGGGTGAATTGCACGAATGGAAGGTGGACTCCGCGCCTCATCCCGGATGTGAGACCGTTGCTGAATCGAAGGCATGGTGAGACTAACTTCTATCTGACCCAGCTTTTGAGCGGGCATGGGTGTTTTCAGTCTTAACTGCACAAGATCGGTAAGTCACGGTCCCCCGACTGTCGGTTTTGCCCAGGAGAGGAGGGCAATGCCTGTCACACATTTTTTCGCGTGTACAAAATGGGCCAGGCTGCAAAGGGAACTCTACAGGGAGACGGGAGAGCTCACCCCGGATAATATAGTTGCGGTGATGCTCGAAGCGGTTGACAAATGGAACCAGGTGGCACATTATGCTCGGGCAGTCCTAAAATATAAAAGGGACTCACAGCAGCCGGAGGCGCTGGGGCTGGGGGATCGCTCTTCTGGCATTACCTCTTCCCCTCTCCCCTCCCGCTAGGAGGGGGACTCCCCAGCTTGAAGGCGCCCCACGGCGTAACAAAACGAGACCTGACCCGAAGTAATGTGTCAAACGGTTCCAGGCTAGGTTCTCAGGTTGACAGGGGAGTTATTTAGTGAGTAGTCCAGTCGCGATGGGAGTCCCACACTCTGTGCATAAATAGCATTCACCTCCCTACCACAAAAAAAAATGGGAACAAGAGTACGGAGAATTGCCGTCGCTAATCTCAAGTGCCATGTATTGACGGTCGCTGGCCGAGTACTCCGAAGTTTCGATACAATTGAATTGAAAAAGTGCTTTATTTAAGCCATCAATAAAATTTAACAAACATAAAGCGAATTTATATATAAATCATTCTAAAATTGTAAATCACTTCCCACATCGAGACATCAATAAGAGAACGTGGGCATCCCCAGACGGTCGCACATTCAACCAAATCAACCAAGTCCTCATACAAAAACGAGGTATCACCAGCATTTTGGACACGCGCTCATTCTGCGGCGCTCTCAGTGATTTGGATCTGTGCCTTATAAGGGTCAAGTTCCGGTGCTGCATTCCCAAGAGCTGTAAGCAATGAAGACCAGTTAACCCAAGATATCAGATACACAAGTTAAATGATAGCTCAGTATCGTCCACATACATGTCATTGCTGGAAAATTGCATCAACATATCCTCGCAGGCGGGAGGAATGAGATCGGTCACATTATTTAAAAGTGGAAAGCCTGCTGCAAAACGAGAATTTGGAGTGGCCTTTATTGTGGATAGGGAGTTCAAATTGCACGTTCTTGATTTTAAGGCAGTCAATAAACGAATGTGCAGTGATTTTTATTGGGATGGTTAAAGTCCGTTATGGACAGCAGCGATGGTAACTGCTACAGCGAGCTAAGTGTGAGGGCTTAACTGGAAAGACCTTTCCTGACAATGCGTGCGCACGCCGGCACCAACTTATACAATATCATGGGGTGGGTTTTTCCCGCCAGCGTAAAGTCTACTACAAAGATTTCTTTATGCGGCCTGACTCAAACTTAAGGGGCCTATGAACTTCTGCCTACACTAACCGATGATACGAGTCATCTTTTCGTTTTCTACGGGGAAGCTAACACGTACCTGAAAATTAGGGCAATCGGTTGAAATTGGCGCCTCCGAGCATCCTTTCATCCGAATCTCATTCTTGATGACTAGGACCATCTTCAGGGACCTATCATCCCATGGTGTAAAAGCCCTCAAAACAATAAAAATTGACCACATCCCTATGGTCACTCTCATCTAAAAGATAATACTTCTCACGTGGCGCATCATACGCCGTTTAAGGTTGAACAAAGAAGACTGTGAGTTTTTATTTTCCTCAAACTAACTCCCAATTAGCATGCTTAAAGATGAAAAGCACTACAAGCTTGCTAGTTAATTTTAATAATCAACATTAAAAGAATATACTGTATGAAATCCTGCATTTATACAATGCAAATAGATTATAATGATTTGACAAAAAGTTTCCCACCTCATGGATCAACAAAGTCATCTCGAATGATTGAATTACGGGTCGAATTCACACTTCAGTTTTATATTATAATAAATTGCTGTTTAAGTGCTACTTGTTTTTTTTCTCACATAAAGACTGTACTCCGCACTGATATGCGGATGCGGGAAATATACGGAAAAATATACAAAATACTTAAGTATTAAGCAGCCAGAACGTATTGGGATAATATCTCAATAATTCCAAAACAACTAATAGCTCAATATAAATTTTGCATCCGACAAGGGGCGGTGACTCTGTTGGTTAATATTTTCATAAATATTACAAACGATTTTGCTCTATACTTCCCCATACGCTTCTTGTCTTGGTTTTCTTTTCAAAAGTCGCTCACCCTCGTTTGAAAATTGATCGCCCGTAAATCTGAACCGCATTTAATTTCCTCTTCACTATCTTGAAGTTAGATGGAAAATTCTCTTCTAACGTGAAAACAAAAAAAAAAAAAATGTCGATGACGAAATTCACATCCACCGCGGCCAACTAATAAATCCAAGCCCCTCTACTCTAAATTACCGTTACCACTGAATTGGAGATCATAAGCAATATGTTCATGCACAGAAGATGAACACTTTCGTCTCTATAGACACTAGTACCGCTACTATTTACCACCCTTCAGTTCAACTTGCTGCACCTTGTGAATATCTTTGTTGCATTCCTTGCACTTGTTTTATTCAGGATTTAAGTGCATCGTCTTTTGATTTACATAAGTGTTTAGTTTGTAAAATATTTTGCTGCATTCATCGCATTTGTCGGATTTCTAATCAAAACTAATCACTCACAGTTTGTCTAACACTTCAGCACATAATTTTCTCTAAATAAAAACTAAACAGCAACAATGGATGCTATGAAGTACATCCACCCTGCCGCGGGCAACGAATAAATCCAAACTCCTAACTTCCACCCAGCAACCAAATCGTTCTGACGAGTCTCCATCGGTCTTTGAGCAACTCATATATCTGTGAGTTCATCTAAAAACCAGTCAGCCGAGTCTGGTGATTTTTCTTGCTACGTTTGCCACACTATCGTATAATCAATTCATCTGGTGAAGGGATCGATAGTGTTCGATATCCAAGTGGATCCACTCCCAATGTGTTAAGAATATAAGTTGGGCTAGGTTCAGTTGCCGCTAATATTCTCATCGGGGTAGCCGCAAGACCGGGGCGTTCCACTCGATCTGGTATTTCAGATTAAATCATAAACGACACCTTGGCCATTGTTTGGGTTTAATATTGCACAGATGAATGTATAAGTTGATGTTATTTCAAAAGAAACAATTAAGGGTGTGTTATCTGTACTTTAAAACTGAACATTTTCTATTTTCCTCACAAAATACTGTACTAATTCACGGGCAAAATGATGGCCGCAAAACAGACTTTTCCCTTACTAAAAAAAGCTTTGCTGTTTTCCACCTTTTCTCCCAAACGCATACTCAGCACTCAGTTAATCTTCAATATTCATTTAAATCAGATTCTGTCTCATTTATGTGATTTCGTTGCCGATTTATTTTTAATTTCCATTAAAAGCTGAACTTTTACGCTCCAAAATATTCATTTCGTTTTTATTTCTTAGAGACTCATAAGATTCCGTTAGCATGCACCTGTACAATTTTTATACATTTCTTATAAGTTTCCGTTTACAAATGTGTGCGATTCGTATAAAAACGTACACACCTCGACAAAAGAAACGGGCGAAGAAACGATCACCTGGGAAGACTAGTCAACTCATTGCCTACAAACGATACAAAAATAATTCTGGGTGATTTCAACGCTAAGGTTGGCAATGAGCTATCTCATCGGGGAATGACTGGAGTATATCACCTCCATGATGAAACAAATAATAACGGGCAGCGCCTGCTTGACTTTGCATGTAGCAGAAATCTAGTCATACGTTCGACTTGCTTCCCACATCACGCATACATAATGACCTGGGTCTTTGATGTACACTTGAGTCCGTTCAAAAATGCTTCTTGCTATTTGCTTTGAGAGCCCTCTCTGATCCAAAAAATTTTCATAATTTGCCATAAAATGATAATCGGATATCGATTGACATGTCACGCGCCTCCCGTAGAGCTATTTTTCGCTCTTACTTTGCGTTTGATACCCTCAGAGGTACCGTTCAAGTACAATATCTAATCGACGATGTAACATTAAAAGAGCTTGTAAGAATTAAGACATTCACGCCTGCTGGTAGAAAGTAAACACCATACTATCTATGGCGATAATGAGCCAATAAATCGGTGTGTTAAAATTTTTAATAGAGTAAGTCATCTTTATTCCCCAGCCATCTTTAAATCCTAAATTAAATCCGATGTATTCAAGTCCCTCTGCCTTAATGCTTTGATTCTATTCCCAGAACGTGTATGTAAAATATATACATATAAAATTGGAAATTGTAATATTTATATGTGTAAAATATTAAACAAGCGTTTTTCCCGTAAGTTAAACCCGTTGAGAGCTAGCATTTGAGAACACATTCATTACATAATCAAAACTATATTATACTATTCACAATCAAGAAGCTACGTCCATTTTTTAGTTATATCTATATAATCGCCATCGGGGCTATCATAATTCTCTATCGGCGGAGTATCCACTGGCCCTTGCGATTTAAAAGGAAGAAGATTCGGGTCGGGTTCCATCGCGGCTTCATATAATTCTTCTGATTCGTTCTTAAGCTCTTCCAGTGCTTTCCGCTGAGATGCCATAAGACGATCAACTATATACATGTTCTCAGCATGTTGTTTAAGTTTGTATCTGGCCCATTCTTTGTGGAGCAACGCGCGTCTTTCTATCTCTTCAGCACTGAGTTGGATTTTTGGACGAGCTCTCATTCTGAAAATAAATACAATCGATAATGGGATTAGGGTAAATTTTTAAGACGGGCTATATGCTGATGGTTCTTAAGAGGTGACTTAGATAGATAAATCATAAAAAAAATTGTTATGGGATAGTGCTATGCTTAGATGTTGATAATAAAAGGTAAGGAACCCAGAAACTTACTCCATTTCATCGATCAATTCCAAGGGAACTTCACATTCTTCAACTGGTTTGAGTTGCCTTGCATTTTTCTCAAGGCGCCGTATCTGCTTTTCCAATTTCTTCTTTTTGCGTTCTTCACGTTGTTTGATAATAGCTGGGTCAATTTTCTTCTTCTTTTTAAGAGGTTCGGCATAAAGTGCTGGTGTGACTTGAAGATTTAGCTTTGGCCCAGTAAAAAACGATCTTGATACTGTGGGAATCTCCCGACAGGAGAGCCTAATCATAAAGTATAGATGAAATATTTACAATGTTTTAAAGAATATTTATTACCTAGTGAATGCCGTCAAGAAGGACATGTTATAGTCTTAAACTGTGTAAACTAACCTCCCTCAAATTCCAGCTGGAAATGACAGCTCGCTTGGCAGCTGTAAAACAGACTTGCCAAGTCGACCAAATCATATGATTGTATAAGACTTTTTGTTTTCATATATTCATATAAGAATGTTTTTTGTCATTCCACTTGACTTCTAAGACGTCAAGTCGATTTTCTACATGTTGGCCTGCTAAAATAACTGGCCGACATCCAAGTTATTATTCTAACTACTCATTTAATTAGGTTCTAAGATATATACAGTGCCCATTAAATTCATTTAAAAACAAGAGAATATGACGAAAGCTTAGTGGATTTCGCGGTTTTAACAATTCGGCTGAAAAGGACCCGAAATGCTTTCGCGCAAGAGTAAGGATAAAGGAATGAAGGAGGGTGTTGTGGGTAAATACGTTAAAAAGAATACACCGGCGGAAATTCCTGGTAAGTAGCAGTTGACTGTCATTGGATGAGTAGTTTATTTAAGGATCTGCTCGCAGCCATGAATATACATGGACAGCCTAAATCAAACCACATACCCTTTGTTCTCACAATGGGAGCGACTTCTATTTTCTAATTTTCAATTGTGTTCCTATTACGGCTGCTAACTTGGTCCATTTATGAAACAATGTCTATGAGATACTTTATCTAATCAATGATTGCCCTTGAAATATTTACAAAAGAAAAATGATTACAGCTGCCGCAATTCTAATGGTGTCTAATGACTAGTCACTTTTTCCTTATTATAATTTTGTGAGTCATTCTTAGGGACCGCATTAGACAGTTTCTAAGCATGAAGCCTCTAATGGATTTCCTATTCGGTGTAGTTTTCTACGATAGTTGAAAATTGATGTTTGCCGGCCGATTGTTTATTAAATTTAATAAATTGGAAACCAATCTCTAGATGGACCTTGAAGTTACACTAGGTCTTAAACTCACTATTTTCAATATAGTTTGCAATATTTCTCTCTGCAACTAAACGCAAAAAATTTAAGCAGACTGATTCTTATTCATCCATACATACAATCCTAAAGATTTACTTAGGCCACTCTTGAGAACGCAAACTAAATTTTGTTGAATTTGGATATCCTGACGTCGTTTCTTTCGTGTATTAAAGAAGGTCTTTCGATCTCTGTCAATGATCCTATAAAATATCATTGCCAAGGCAGCAAATAACTCCGACCTCGTATATGCAGAACCCAGGCGCTCACAAACAACATGCTGTGTGTTTCCATAATTGTAAATTGTAGATTGCATGAACTAGGTGTCTTGCACTTAACCTTTACCGATTTATTGTACTCGTACAAAGTGCCTATCGGCACTGAAGGATTTAGGACATTCAAATGCCGCCTTTGATCATCCCTCACTGAGAGAATTGTTTCTTCGTGCCCTGGCACCCGGTACACAGTAACATTGTTCTTCTCAACCAGTTGATTGAGCTTTGTACAACAACCTTGAACAATCTTCGATGTTATCATTGATGATTCTAAAGCTTTAATTGCTGTTTGGCTATTAGGCAAAATGGCTATCGTGCAATTGCATAGACCTCTGCCAGGAAGGCATAATTCTCAGTGATACATACTGTTTGGGGAGGAAACTCGCTGAATATATTGTCTATTGTTGAATTCTGTGTTGACGTATATTTGTAAATATGTGGACTAAGACTAATTGCTAGAAGGTACATTGATTTTTCATTTTTTTATGTTTTCTTATTATTAATATTGAAGTCTCCTGTTACAATGATCTGTTGTTAGCACTGATACCAATCTTAATGCATTCGAATGCAATTTTCGGAAGAAATTTGAAAAATTTATATATTGTATGATTAAGAATGGAGCACAGAATGGTTTGAATTGCAAGTTTTCACCCACATTATTAAAAATTTACAGAGTTTTGTTAAAACTACAAACTTCTGATGTACTTTCCTGTAGTGTACGGGTAAAGAACTATTTTCTATACTTTATTCAAATTTTAAGATAACGGGGATCATCAATTTTCGTCGATTTACTCGAATAACTTGAAAACGATTAACTTTAAAATTATAAAAAAATAAAAAATAAATGTGAAAGTTAGTGTTTACTGTTTGATATTTTCTATAAAGGAGAAAAAATTAAAAAATTATTTTCATTAGTATCAATTTATAGTGGCTCCCAGCTTTTTTGGTGCAGTACATTTTTCAAAACTTGAGGCGCTATAACTTCGAACTAAAAAATATATTGATAAAATATCAACTGTGATTAATTAAATTAAGCTTCTATTTTAAAATCAACAATATTGTTTATTTCAAATATTCAAATAAATGTTATGTCACAGCTTATTTGATGCAGTTCAAATTTTCGCTAAAATTACTCAGCTGGAAGTTATCTAGTGCAATACTTATATTTGATCTATTTGGAGTCGATTCAACCAGCTTCCCTGTCATTTTTGGGCTTTTTTAATTCTATTCCTCTAAAAATGCTGTTTTAATTCATTTTGATTATAAGTAATGTGGTTACGAATTCTTTTCTCTAAAAAAGCCCATAAATTCTCAATTGCATTAAAGTCAGGTAGCTTGGCCAGGGGAGCCATCAAATAAGGACAATTCCAAATAAGCCAGGACAAGAGAATCCTAACTTATGCTTAGAGTCGTTACCTTGGCAGAAGACTCACGCATAATTCCAAGTTCCTTCGGCTCCTCAGAGGATAACTGTGCCTTACTGCTTTCAAAAAGGCTCTGACAGTTGCGGAGATACAAGCCAGAAATTAAACATATCTTACGGGTAAAAAGAATAAAAACAAATTCAAGTGGTATGTAACTGCAACTCAATGTGCAGAAAGCGCCGAGATAAGCTTCCTCCATGAAGATCTGCACCCTTTATTCAGAAGGACACCTCCATAGGAGAAGAACGTCTCTGCAAAGAGAACAACGGCCGGCATTAGCAAGAACACCCTTGCAAAAGCGGCCACGATGGCGAAAGAAGCATCCCCGGACCAAGCAAAAAGAGAAACGATCCCCTGCTCCACTACGAAGAATACCTCCGGTCAGTGGAGAAACTAGCGTAGCCGGGTCGAAAAATACACGGGAAAATACCCCAATAACAAAGATGGATTGCCAAAGAAATACAAAACATACAAGAATCTACCACTTGCACCTCAAGGGCAATGCCCACTCTTCACACAGCTGGAACTGGAGGAGGCGGTCCTCTCCCTGAAAGCCAGGAAGGCTCCAGGTCCAGATGGTGTTCCAGCTGAGGTTTTGCAGCTCGTCTATCACCATTGTCCTGTCTTGCTGCGCAGCACATTCACCGCTTGCCTACGGGACGGGGTTTTCCCGGTACGATGGAAGGTGGCGAGGCTCGTGCTGGTCAGCAAGGGGAAGGGAAATCCCGAATCGCCGTCTGCATACCGCCCGTTATGCATGCTAGACACGGCTGGGAAAGTGCTAGAGAAACTCATCAAGGGAAGACTCACTGACGCGATTCGTGCTGCTGGGGACCTATCTCCTCGGCAGTACGGCTTTAGAGCAGGACGTTCTACCATTGATGCGATTGCAGAGGTGGTGAACGCGGTCCAAAAGGCAGAGACATATAGTCGCACCAAGCGACGGATCGTCCTGTTGGTGACACTCGACGTCAGGAATGCCTTCAACTCCGCTAGATGGGTGGATATTCTGGACACGCTGGAAAACTCTTTTCAAGTTCCAGAATATCTAATGCGGCTTTTGAGGAACTACCTAAAGGACCGAAGCCTGCTCTACGACACGACACAGGGCCAACGAAGGATGGAAATTATATCGGGTGTTGCCCAGGGATCTATCCTTGGTCCGGACCTGTGGAACGTGTCTTACGACGAGCTACTGAGACTTGAGATGCCAGATGAGTCGCGCTTGGTCGGCTATGCGGATGATGTTGCGGCTCTGGTCGCCGGACGCACCGTTGAACAAGCGCAACTTAGGCTAGGTATGCTAATGCGCCGAGTGAGGGACTGGATGACTGCTCGCGGGCTCAGTTTAGCACTGGAGAAAACCGAAGTGGTCATCTTGACAAAAAAGAGAATCCCTAGAGTAAGGATGATCAGTATTGGAGATATACAAATCGAATCGAAGCCAGCGGTGAAGTATCTGGGGCTACTGATCGACTCGAAGATGAGTTTCTCTGAGCAAATCAGGGTAACGGCTGAGAAGGCTGCTTCGGGAATATCGGCCCTGAGTCGACTTATGGCCAACGTAGGGGAACCCAGCCCATCAAGAAGACGCCTCTTGATGAGTGCTGTAGGGTCAGTGCTACTGTACGGAGCAGAGGTATGGGGCGACGCTTTCAGCAAGGAGGTATACCGAAAACGATTGGCACAGGTACAGAGAAGAGGAGCACTGAGAATTGCATCTTCGTATCCAACAGTCTCCGACTCGGCGGTGAGAGTGATTGCAGGCGTGATACCTGTCGCCCTCCTTGCTAGAGAGCGCCGCGCCTGCGCCGAAGCGAGGATGCGAGGGAGATGGTTGTCCGCGAGGAGAGACAACGCTCGCTCAACGATTGGCAGCAGTCTTGGAAGAATTGCACGAAGGGAAGGTGGACTGCGCGCCTCATCCCGGATGTGAGACCGTGGCTTAATCGAAGGCATGGTGAGACTGACTTCCATCTGACCCAGCTTTTGAGCGGGCACGGGTGTTTTCAGTCTTACCTGCACAAGATCGGTAAGTCACGGTCTCCCGATTGTCGGTTTTGCCCAGGAGAGGAGGACAATGCCTGCCACACATTTTTTGCGTGTACAAAATGGGCCAGGCTGCGAAGGGAACTCTACAGGGAGACGGGAGAGCTCACCCCGGATAATATAGTTGCGGTGATGCTCGAAGCGGTTGACAAATGGAACCAGGTGGCACATTATGCTCGGGCAGTCCTAAAAGATAAAAGGGACTCGTAGCAGCCGGAGGTGCTGGGGCTGGGGGATCGCTCTTCTGGCATTTCCTCTTCCCCTCTCCCCTCCCGCTAGGAAAGGGACTCCCCAGCTTGAAGGCGCCCCACGGCGTAACAAAACGAGACCTGGCCCGAAGTAATGTGTCAAACGGTTCCAGGCTAGGTTCTCAGATTGACAGGGGAGGTGTTTAATGGGTAGTCCAAGGGTATCCTCCATGGGAGTCCCACACTGCCAGACTCGGCATGCGTAAATGCCTTCACCTCCCTACCACAAAAAAAAAAAAAAAATGGGGAAGAAAGAACTTCACCTGAAGAAGCTAGGAGAATGGTTGCAGAAAGAGGCAATGGCGAGGGGGATGGAATCCCCATAGCCTCTGTACAACAGGGGAGTATGGGAAAATCCAAGCCACACTCGACCGAGCAGAAGAACGGGGCAGGGGAGCAAACCCGACTGAGCACACAAGGAAACGAGTCAGGCGCTCGATTAACCCTCAAGGTCAGCAGAAAAAGCGACCAAGGATGCGGGAAACCATCTAAGCTGGTAATGCAACTAGCATGGCTACACCCATCACATGCTATGCAAGTGCATTAAAAAAACAAAGCCTAGCAGTGGTCGCAAAGGAACATCCACACCGCACTCTTAAAGCTGAGGAACTCACTCATCTTTCGAGGGCTTTAAGGTGGGAGACGCAATTTGGGGACGACCTCCACTTCGAAAGGCATACACTTCAAGCCAGTGATGCTTAGTGACCTGGCTGGAGGAGGTTGTTCCAAAATTGGGTATGTGAGGGGGCAAAGGTCTGTGTGTCAAAAAGGGAGACGATATCCCTAGGCCACAGAAATAAATATATGCCTTCCACAAACGGAGGAGTGGTCGCTAGGCGTTTACTCAACATGCTGGCAGCTGCAAACAAAGGTCTCTACATGAAAGCTCATAAGTGCGATGTCGATAGGGAATACTGTGCGCAGGTATTTATGAAAGTCAGCAGACTTCATCGTGGGGAGAGGCTCAAGCCTGCGTTTCCGGATTAGCAAGATCCGTTAGCGAGGACTGGGAAAAGCAGAAAAATCCTCTGCAGCTCGAATATCACCACAAGAGCCACCCTCGAGACACAGCACAAAGGAGCCTCATGGAACAGCTCAGTTCTCTGGACAGGAACAGAAGGCAACTCAGGCCAAATTGAATGATGAACCGAACTCAGGGAAGGCAAATCAATCCACTCTGCCTGAGGAGCTGGACCTGAAGGAGGCGAATCAGGCCATGCTGCATCGGGAGCCGAATCCGGAGAAGGCAAATCAGGCCACATAGCCTGAAGAGCTGGAACCGAAAAAGGAAACCATACAGCCTGAGGAGCTAGACCTTGCTGTAATGGACAATGAAGAACACAATAGCACTGATCAGGTGGCGAGAGAAGTATCGAGGCTGGAAACCAAGTGCTCAAATCTCCAACAATGAGCGGGGAATTTACCCGAAGAGCACAGGTCAATCTTCATCACACCAGAGCCCCTTTCGCGGTCATCGCTAGAAAAATTCACAAAAGAATAA
The DNA here is from genome assembly GCA_963969285.1 of Odontomyia ornata. Taxonomy (NCBI): domain Eukaryota; kingdom Metazoa; phylum Arthropoda; class Insecta; order Diptera; family Stratiomyidae; genus Odontomyia; species Odontomyia ornata. The sequence continues at coordinate 130,515,507 of OZ017739.1, forward strand.
TTAGGGCCAGCACTGATCCAAGAATCCTGGACCTACGAGGTCAAAGGTTTGAACACTAACGACTCCACACTGATTTCAAGTATGGGACAGGATACGCCCAAGGCAGGCATCATGACCAGGATAAACAAATGTGTCTTTCAGATTTTATAACGCGATATCTAGTTCAATAGAGGGCAATACTCGCGATATAGTTATTGCATCAGCATACTTCATTGGAGACATAAATCAAACTCCTCCAGTGGAGATACAAAGGCTGATAGAGCATTGTCAGAAGAAGAATCTACCTATTCTAGCTGGATGTGACGCCATGCACACAATCAATTGTGGGGTGGCACTGATACCAACACTAGAGGTAGGAGTCTGTTTGAATTCATATTGAAATCGAATATGATCATCCTCAACGTGCGGAACACACCTGATTTCACCACAAGAGCAAAAGAGGAAGTACTGGATATTTTTAGTAGTATAAGTATTGCCTCCTTGGTAAGGAATTGGAGGGGTTTGGCAGAGCCTTCAATGTCTGACCACAGAACTCTGAGGTACAATGTGGAAGGGCTGACAAAATAGGATATTTCACTCAGGAACACTAGAAGAACAAATTGGGCCTTGTACCAAACCATTGGAAGATAACCCACTACACGTTTCAATGAAGAAAACTCCAAAACATCCTCTGGAGCTGGAATATGCAGTAGAAGAACTCAACGAGTCAATAATTAATGCCTACGAAGAAAACTGCCCTATTCGCACCATAAAGAAGGATAGGGAACCCAACTGGTGGAACGAAAGGCTAGTGCTACTCAGATTGGAAGTACGAAAACTGTGCAATGCAGCTAAACATAACAACAATTAAGATGCATACCATAGGGCTCTAACAAACTATGGAAAAGTAATCCTTAAAGCAAAGCGCCGCAGCTTTAGGGTCTTTTGCGAAAATGTTACGGAAACCTCTGGCGCAGCGCGAGGATCTATAAAGCTCCAGCAAAACAGGGAAACAACCTAAACATTGCACGAAGGAAAGCTGACGGCAGCTACACAGAAACCGAAAAAGAGAGAGCGCTTCTTCTAATAAAGACCCACTTCCCAGAGAGTGAAATTATAAATGAAAGGATTGACGAAATGGACTCACTTGTAAGACCAAATTGCACAATATGGAAGGAGGCGATCACCATCTGTACGGAAAAGCGTATAAGATGGGTATTAAACTCTTTCCAACCCTTTAAATCACCTAGTCAAGATAGGATATATCCAGTCCATATTCAAAAAGGACAGAATCAACTCATATCCTGTATAATACGGATATACAGAAGTAATCTAGCTTTGGGAAGTATACCAAAGCGGTGGAGAGAAGCAAAAGTTATCTTCATTCCAAAGGTGGGTAGAAGTGACACCACCAACCGAAAAGGCATGCATATACTCAAAACGATGGAGAAAGTAGTGGACAATTATATAAAGGCAACGACACTTGCGTATTGCCCACTAAACCCCAATCAACATGCATACGGAGACCGCACTCTATGTACTAACAAAGAAGATCATAGAATCTTCGGAACCCAAAGAAATAGCATTAGGTGCATTTCTTGACATTAAAAGGGCTTTCGACGATGCAAGCCATGTAGCGGTGAGGCGATCACTAGTGAATAGGCAGGTAAATCTTATTCTTTCTCACTGGTTGACTCAATTCCTTGCGACAAGAACCGTTACATATAAGTTGGGAACTAGAACCATCCATATGCGTACGACACGGGGTTGTCCTCAGGGGGTGGGGTCCTGTCACCTCTACTGTGGATGCTCTTCGCCGATGATATTCTGAAAAGGCTATCTGAAAGTGGCATGATATGCCACGCATACACGGATTATGTCACCATTTTAGTCCGAGGAAAATACAAAGCAACACTGACACCATGTAGAGAGCACTTCGTATTGTCAACTGATGCCAACAAATTGGTTTGCGCAATAGTTTGTTTAATTTTTATTGAAATGCATCAAATAAGCTGTGAGCCACTTTTTTTTTTAAATTGCACGACGCGTTTCGCTGAACTAGTCAGCATTCGCAAATGCAGTAACACAGTCGGACTTAAGTCGGCGTATTTATTACAGAAACATCAATGGAAAACACAATTTACCAATTACTTATGATAATGTCTCAAATAGCCTGGATTTGAAATATCGGGTTGGTGAACTAGTGGTTGATTTCTAGGAAGTGTTTTGCAACGTTAGAATTGAATTTTTTATGAATGAAGGATTCAAAATTGTAATGATTATTTTAATTTCCCGTTCGTTCAATAGAGAGATTACACGAAGGATATCTACACCAACCTCTCACCGGTTATAGACGTGAAGTCTGGGACCGTGCTAACAGACTGTACCAACGAACTGTACCCAGCAGGTCAACAAGTCCGGACACTCTTAGTATATTCCGAGGTGGCTGCTGGGAGGCTAGCTAGTTCGGAGAGGAATTTCGTTCGCAGGTCTTCCGCGAGCAGACTAAGTCTAAATACAAAAATCAGCCACCGATTCAAATGACCAATTTAAAACGCGTCGAACAACTTTCACCGACTCGACTTTAATTTAATTTACTTCCGTTTCCTTTTCCTTTCGATTCGAGGACAAGAACACCACTAAACCTTTAACCAAAAACGCGCGTTCCCGAATATTCACCGAGGAAATAAACTAGTCGAACTCAAACCGAATCAATCTACTCTAGCAAAAAAAAAACAACAAAAAACGCAGAAACCAAACTATAGCACCGCGTACCGACCGCAACACGAAACCGACCATTCGTGGATTATCGGAATCCTACCCTCTCAGCGGCATACTCACCTTCGTCGTTGCTTCCCTCTTAAAAAAGAACGGGTTTGCTGAAAAGGGAAGCAATTCATACTTTATTCATAAAGTCAAAGTCAAAAGCGCTTTATTTAATACTAATCGTTATAAATTTTAAAAGAATATAAAGCAAATTCCAAACAATAACAATCAAAAAACTTAATGGCCCAAATGGCTCTCTAAATTTGTACGTTATCGTTAACTCATATCATCAAAAAAAAAAACTATAGCAAATTCAATTAATTACGATTATTACATATTTTTAAAATTTAATTGGAAAAAGGAGAAAAAACCAACCAACACTATCCTAAAATTATTTATAATCAAAACACAACAGTGAAACTTTGATCCTACACCTAATATGTTGTAACTTATTTCTAATAAAATACAATCAAAAACTTTAACTTATACTAAAAAAATCAATAACAATGTTCCTAACCTAAGTGTTTAATCTTATCTCTAACGGAATATAGTAAACATTACATATACCTAACCTATACCTAATTTTTAACAAAAATAAACAACAACACTAAATGTAGCAATAATGAGCTGAAACTCAAAAACTAAATAACGAAGAACACCAAAACTGAAAATAAACACGAATAATTTAGACATTGTCATTCAGCCACCAATACCTAGATTGCCCCGTCTCAACTCGATCAGCCTCAACGAATCTAGCAAATGAGTATCTCCATTGAAATCGTTGGTCTCGTGAACTCAAATTAGGAGGATATTTTATCTTCTTATCGGTGGCCCGTCGATATATGTGATATATGACTGGGACGCCGTCAGAATCAAAAACATATCGATTCATGTCCAAATACACGAATGCTTCTGGAGGAATGAAGCCAGTAGCGAGGCAAGTCGCAATATACCCGTCTGTAGGGTGGCACGGCTGTGAAATCCAAGGGTTTTCACTCACAGTCACAGATCTTGCGATATGATTCCGAAGAAGTTTCAATACGAAGATATCGACCCTCGTCATTTCAGCAGTTTGATAAATTCTTCTATTCGATATATAATGTTTCCAATCCGTCTCAGGCTTTCTGTACAAACCAGTACATGCACGAAGACATTTCCTTTCGAAAACTCTTAATTTTTCCATAGTACTAGCACTCTGGTTGTACCAGATCTGACATCCATATGTCAAAACTGGTCTAACCAGTGTCTTGTAACAGATAATTTTGACCTTTTGATCAATGTATATGGAATGAAAGAGCTTTCGAAGGGCCATGACTACTTTAAGTGCCTTACTGAGTATGATTTTCACATGTTCAGTATAGTACAGATACTGATCGAGATAAACACCGAGATATCGAACACAGGATTTATGTGGAACCCGTTCTAGACTACTCTCACCAGCCATGATGTGGAAATCTTTCCAATTACGTTTCAGGTCTTGACTGACCCCCTGCAGCGTTGTCCGAAACAAGATTGTTTCACACTTCTGCGCATTGATTTTCATTCGCCAATTGTCAGTGTACAGCTGTACATCATTGAACATTTTTTGGAGATCGCTCTGAACTATTGTAGCTTTTCTGTCTGCCGTATAGATGATCAGATCATCAGCAAACGCTACCAATGATCGCGTTGGCGAGACGTTAAAATCAAAGCCGTTCAATAGCTTGCGAATGAAGATTGAAAAGAGCAGAGGCGCAGTAACTGTTCCCTGCTGTAGACCATTCAAGACCTTGAACTCGCGCATTGTTGTCAGATTTCCATCAGTTACAACAAACGATTTCCCGTATAACATATTACACATCATGGCGACAAGGTGTCTGGGGAACTTGTCCTGAAGGAGTTTAAAAACTAGTCCATCTAACCATACCGTATCAAAGGCTTTCTCCATATCAATGAGACATGCTCCAACACATTGTCTATCATTTAGTTTCCAACAGATGTCTGAGGTTACTTTCGTTATTGCATGTGTGGTCGAATGCCTGGCACGAAAACCAAATTGGCAATTCGGCATCAACTCATTTTCCTCAATGTGGGCGTTTAATGCTCTGTTGAGTATCACTTCGAACACCTTGCTGATGTTAGGCAGCAAGCTGATTGGGCGATAGCTTTTGGGGCATGAAGATTCTTTTCCTTTCTTCAAGATTGGAAATACCTTAGCCTTTTTCCACTCATTTGGGAAATATGAATTGCTCAACATGTTGTTGAACAATATGCAATAGTTCCTAATAGCAACCTCAGGCAAATGTCGGAGAACTACATTTGGAATACCATCAGTACCACATGATTTCTTGTTGTTTATCTTGCGAAATATGAAACACAAGTCTTCATAGCTGACAAAATAATCAATAAGATTCAAGCTCGGTATGAGGTCAGATGTTAATGTTTCATTGAAATGAAGAATTGATTGGCCGTTCAGGCTTGATTTGAAGTCGGAAACTTTTGCTTCAACGACCTCTGAAAATATTTAATTCCCTCTCTCAGGGTTTGGTAGATGAACCTATTCAAAATGTGTTCCAATCAGGGCAAGTTTATCCAGTCCTTCACAAATAATCCTGTTTCCATTTCTATCCGGAGTCGTACTATCAATTTCGATACCAGCCCTATCGAGAAGATTTATCTCATCACTAGTGACTTCAAGATTCGATACCTTCACTCGAGACTTCTTGCGGAATATGTTATTCACTTTCGCAAACACGCCATCTGGTTCCTGTGGGCTAATACCCCTCAATTTTTCCGCCCATTGATTGCTGACCTCACTCCTGAAGTATGACCGGATTAAGTTCCGGACATTTTTCAGATGTAATTTCAACAAAGCCAACGAGGGATGGTTGTAGTCCAAAAATCGTCGATAAATATTGTTGACGCGTGTGAGAAGAAGGCTTTTCAATCTTTTCAACCTTGCGATGGTTGGTGTTTCATATCCTTCCATATTGTTTCGAAGTTTAATCTTGGGAACTACTTTCTCAATCGTTTCCAACGTCAGCTTCTCTAACTTCGACAAATAGACATCTATTTCATCGTTAGTTAGATTCCTGTCATTCGGAACCATTGAGCAAGAGTTGCCACTATCAGAAGGGGGACATTGCTTCTGGTACTCGCGATTAAACTTCTTTTCAAACTTTCCCCAGTCTGTTTTTTTGAAGTTCAACCGATGATTTTCGTGTTGAACTGGAATGAGGAAGAAATCATCCCTGTGATGATTGATTTCCATTACGATTGCGTTATGGTCGCTATCATAAGGAAGCACCTGCAGTTTCCGTTGAGGACTATTAAAGTTGAATTCGAGTCTTGCGTCAGCAATGCAAAGGTCCAAATATGAATTTGTCCTAGGGTATGTTGGGAACTCCGACCCATAAAGATTGCACCTGTATTCAATTTGGTTCTCTGTTATCCATGATTTCAGGAATACACCTCTTGGATTATTGGTGGCGTTCAGCCATGATGTATGCTTGGCGTTCAGGTCACCAGCAAGAATATAATAGTTATGCAGCCTGTTCAATTCGAGTATTTCAAACAAGGAATTGAGTTCCTCCTTGAGCTTGAGAACAGTTCCACCAGTTGCATAGGCAGAGATAACGATGAGGTTATCCCCACCTGGCAGTGAGATTTTGATAACGGACACTTCAAGAGATTCAAAGCTTTTGAATTCGACTTTTTCAATATTTTGGAAACGATAGGGTTTTCGTACCAATATCCCGGTGCCACCTCCCCCATCACCTATTACCCTATCGTTTCTTACGAATTCAAAATCCTTGAATGTCATGGAGTGCCATGAATTGAGGTGGGTTTCGGTTAGAAGCAGGATGTCAGGCTTTTGTCTGGCAATGAATTCAAGGAGATAATCACGCCGATGTAAAGTAACAATGGAGTTGACGTTGATCGAGATGAGACGAATCCTATCCGTGGGAATGTGGCTGGATGACAACTTATTTTGAGGCATTTGAAAGTCCTAAACGCTGAAAAACAATGTTAATTTTCGAATCTTGTTTATCGATTCGCTCTGATAAGGAATTTAGTTGCTGATAAATTTTAAGAAGCAGCTCATTATTGCCACTTACATTATTTACACTATTTTCCGCATTTTCTGCTGGTCCTCTAGCGGCTTGTGCAAATGATACTCCGGGCTTGACGAAGTTCGGAGCTAAGACATTGCGGTGTATTTGTGTTTGCTTTGGGGCAGATTTCAATCTTGCATCCTGATATCGGGAGCATCCTCGATATGATGCCGGGTGACCAAAAACACCGCAGTTCACACAATATAACTTCTCTTTTGGCTCCGTCTGAGCCAATTTGCACTCACCGGGAGCATGCACGTCTTTGCATTTAACGCATCGGTAATGCATGGCGCAGTTGGCAGCCGAATGCCCAAATCGTTGGCAGCGATAGCACTGGTTGATTTCTCGCTTCTGGAGGCGTTCCCACCTCACCACTCGAAAATTTAAATACCTGATTTGCTGAAGAGCGCTTGGACTGCTCTTATTTGTTATTTGTACCAAATAAAGTGGTAAGTTTTTTTTTTCTACCGTCGACCTTCTTGTCGCGAATGTTTTCACTGAGATAAACTCGGTTTGTGGTGCTGTTTCCTTGAGAACCTGAAGAAGATCGACGGTATCTTCTCCGCAGTCCAAGCCCTTCAGCATGCGAATATGATTTAAGTTTGTATATGTATAAATTGATTTTTGTAATTATATATCTGCTTACATAAATTAATCGTAAAAAAAAGAAAAGTTTAACCGTATCAACAATATTTCATTTTTTTCCACAAATCTAATCCTGTCTTTTCTTTCTGTATTTTTCCTCTCTATTTTACAAAACAACAAAAAAAAAAAAAACAAAGGAACGTACATTATTTGTATTGATAGTCGGTGTGTTTGTGCACATAAGCGTAAAAAATTTGTTGAATATTACTATGTTATTATAGTATGACTTTTATTACTATCCTGCATTTCTAGATTGATATCGCGATTGATTATTTAACTCTGTTCCATATTGGTATCCTTGCTCGCGACTACGTTCGTTCGTTTAATTTTTTTTATTGTAATATGCTTTTATTACTTAGTTTGTTATGCGATTGGTTGTTTTTCTATTAATTACAGTTATCTCATTTTAGATATTGTTTAAATATAGATTTTAATATTAATTTTGTATGTCACCGACCGTCAAACTAAAGATATAACGAAAGCCAACGTAGTTTCCTTGAAGAGTTACTGTTAATAATATTTCCTTACTACTTATTTTATTTATACGATTGTTTTCCTTTCTTCTATCAACTTCAAATATCTTATTTTATGTTTTTGGTTACAACTTTCGTCAATGTCTAGAGCCTAAGCATTCTAACTTGACGTATAAATTTCTTCTTTTCCATTCGTTCATAAATTTACAGAGATAATAGTAGCTAATACTTATAATGTATGATCAAAAATGTAAATATAAAATCCACGAAAAAAACAATTACACTTGAATTAAATATAATAATACAATAAATGATGCGATCAAATATAAATTTTGCATAGTCTATCAGTAGATATCTTAGCGCAACAAAATTGCTAACTTAAATCAATATACGTAATGTGTAATGCAATTAAGGATTGTTGTATGGATTACTTGATAGCAAAGATTACGATATCTATGCTTATATTTTTACCTAATTTGATTCATTGGTGTTTGGTAATTGCAGGATATCCGATTTCTTTTGCCTACTTGTGATAGTATTGCACGCATCTCGCTGATTCAGGTCAAGCGAAGGGTTAGTGCTCCAGGAATTCGTCGATAAAGTTTTTCAAAATATTCAGTTTGCATTATCCTCTAAGAAAACAAGAAGGCACTGGAAACAGTAGTTGGGATATCCTTCAATAAATTCCGCAAAAGAGTTATTGTCTCCAAAAATGGATTCGATAGTTTATCCAATTGATTGTTCATATCCCTGCCGAACGGTGATACACAAGCGAGATTGAATGCATATTAATTTAGAATGGCTAGGAGAAGTGTCAGTACACCCTGATCTGCAAGATGCTCCCAAATAAGTATCTACACCACAAACTGAAAGATTCCTTGGAGCTTCCGCAAATTTTACAGGCACTCAAATTCAAATTCAATTCTTGAAAGAGCTCCGAGTCACAGTGTCGCGGTTAACTGAGTTGGGCTCTATCTTAGACTTTTGGTCGCTGGTCGAGAGAAAGTCACTTGCGCAAAAGTATTACAGGTGACCTTCACGCTTGAACAAAACCAACCTAGAAATTCATACTTCACTATTCGGCCGACGTCAAGTGGCGGTTCAGTCGCAGAGACCTGTCATCCAAACCTTGCCAGCTGATCGCAATTGGGTAGGGATGGTAGATCTCTGTCGGTCATCATCATCTTCTATGGCGCGAAATCCCAAGCCGGCCCTTGGCATCAAAGACTAATTTCCTCCAATCATCACTTTTCCGCGACCTTGTCCACCAGTTGTTTATTCCCAACAAGGTTCTGTTTTCAGCTTCTATCGTGTCTTCCCATCGAGAACTCTGTCTTCCCGCTGCACGTCTACCTTATGCTCTACCCTTTTGGGCAGCCGGTTTTCTTCCATTCTTTCTACATGCCCCCCCCCCCCCCATTGTAATTTATTTATTTATTTATTTATGTTGCCATTAACAGAGTTACCTCTAATACAAATGGTGAAGTATATACTAAAAAACACACAAAATTAACAAATTAGTAAACTAATAAGTTTTTGTTTAAGTAAATAAAGAGAACGAGGAAAAGGACCAATTTGTAGACGATCATGATTGCGAGGTAGCCTTAGCAGTGGAGAATGGAAGTACGGGTTAATCCGAGCAAAGGGTACAAGAAAGATACTAGCATTTCTACCCGAGCGCAGATTTAGCCTATAATAAATTCGAGAATCAAGATTTGTATCCGTAAGGCGGTTACATATTTTAAAGAGAAGACATTCATCAAGTATCAATCTGCGAATTTCAAGAGAAGGAATCTGAAGGAAGGACAGGCGATTTTCGTAGGTCGCATAAGGGATTTTGAATTTGAAAAATAGAAAACGGGTGAACTTCCTCTGGACAGATTCAAGGAGAACAATCAGATAATCATTGTGAGGTGACCAAATTTGAGAACAGTATTCAAGAAGGGAACGTACGATACAGATAAATAGTTTGATAGCAGACTTAGGGTTAGAAAAAATAGAAGTATGCCTAAGAACAAAGAGCTCTAGGTGGACAATTCGTTCTAAAATTTTAGAAAAGGATGAAAGTTTTGAGATAGGGCGGTAATTCTCCACCATGGTCGGGTCACCACTTTTGTGTATTGGAGTAACATTAGCAATCTTCCAGCAATCTGGCATGTGACCTGTTGTCAAACTTAGATTGAAAAGCAATGAAAGTGGAAAGCTAATGGTAGATGCTAATGCTTTAATAAAGAAATTGGGAATGCCATCCGGCCCAGGTCCAACGTTAGGATCAATAGAGTTGATAATAAGTTCAACTTGAAGAGGATTCGTGACTATCGAGGTGATAATAGGCGAAGGCAATACGGAAAAAGAGGAAGGTATATATACGTGGCTTTACACAAGAGAAAACAGGTGGACCGTCAAGTAATTCATACAACTCATCGTTGTAACGTATCCACTCTGTCCCATGTTTCACTTTATTTACGTTCAATTACGTCCTGCCTTTTCGGATTCGCTCGTCAGGGTCCATGACTAGTGTTTTGATTAATAGAGAAAACCGAAGCGGTTATACTAACTAAGAAAAGAATCCGCAGAGGAAGGACTATCAGTATCGCAGAAACACTATTCGAGTCGAAACCAGCAGTGGAATACCTGGAAGTACTGATAGACTCAAATATGAGTTCTCCGTACAAATTGGAGCAACAGCCGAAAAGCCGGCAAAGAGGCGGTTGCTAGGGAGGAAGACAGCACTGTCTCAGCGTCTCACAGTCCTGGGAGAATGATACCAGGGAAAGAGGGGCTGCTCGCCTGATCCCTAACCTGAGGCCGTGGCTCATTTGAGTGCACAGTGAGACTGATTTCTACCTAACCCAGTCCTTGAGCGGGCATGGATGTTTCTAGTCTTATCTGCACAAGAACGGTAAGTTACAATCTCCGGGCTGTGTGTTTTGCAAAGGAGCGGTAGATGACGCCTGCCACACGTTTTACGTCTGCAAAAGATTGTAAAGGCTTCGCGATGGTCTCTGAAGCAAAATTAGGGAGCTCTCTCTGGAGATTGTAAAGATGCTTATATCATTTGATAAACGGAACTGTGTGGCACATTACGCTCGGGCAGCGCTGGCGGTTACAAAAGAAGCACTGGACCGTCGAGAGTGGAAGGATCCTTTTTCTTATAAATAGTTGAAGATAATGTTATTTTATTGTTGCTGTCAAGTAGATGTCTCAATAAATCGAGTTCAGTGTTGCAGTGACTATCGAAACTATCGACGAAAATACACGGAAGTTAGAAGAGATTATCAACCAAAACACACGGTAATTGAAAGAAAAATCAAACGAACATGAACAAAAATTAGATTAGAAATTCATACACAAATAATTCTGGAAGTGTGGAAAAAGAAGAAAAAATAATCGAGGAGCATACTGTTGATCATGAAGAAATTCTTGACAATGATGATGCCGAGAAAGAAATCAATGGTTGGGAGACGAATGCTATTTACGCACTGGTGTGAGACTCTCAAGCTCACAATGCATCCGGACTAGCCCTCAGAGACCTCACCTGGAACCTGTGAACCCACCCGGATATTGTTTGACACATTACTTCAGGCTAGGCCTCATTTTCTAACGCCTAGAGACACCTTCGAATTACAGTAATCCCTTCTCTAATTAGAAGGAGGGGAAGGGAACTATTTATAATACTTATACAACGTGGAGTCAATACTTGACTGTTTAAACAACATGAAAACACTACTGACTTAATTCTTGTATCGCACAGGAACACTTCTAAAACTTAACTGACTGATTTTCCTCTGGCGAACTTCTATTTACACGGATTTCCGGTTTTCTGGAAACTTCCATTTTTCTCATTAGTATCTGAACATTTTCGGAAATACTTCTCGTTTTCCGGATTAAATTAGTTTTCGAATATTTTCGGTAACACTTCGCCACTATCAGAGAAACAAGTAGCCATTAACTCCATTTAAAAATACTTTCATTTTTTTTGACTAAAAATTCGTTTGGATTCAAATAGTCTAAGTATAGCATGTTTGCAGACTAGAATGATGCAATCTGAGTTGAACATATACATACGTTACAATATTTATTTATATTTATAAAATAACTGATGATTAAAAAATCTCTTCTATTTTTCAATTTTTTCGTAGTTATAAATGTCTGGACTTTTGATGATAGCAAAAATAAAAACAAAAATCGAAGGAATAGTCAGCAATTAAACACTCAAAAAGCAGATACAAATACGTCGAAAGAAAAGTTGTTGAGCACAAAGGCAATAATTAAAACGAACACATTAAGCCAAGTCCGTAAATATACACCCAATTTGTCGGTGCAAAGCCTTTCAAGTCGTTATGGGAGCAATTCGTACAGCCCAGATCCTGGGCCCAGTGGGCATAATCATAATATGCAAAACATGCCCTCAACATCTGACACTTCGGATATCTTTCCCACAAGACGCCCATCCTCGCAATCAACCGTTTCAATACCTACAAACGTCGCAAGCTCAGTAGCCAGTAGTAATAATAATATAAATAGCAATAGCAATTATGTAAATATTGATCAAATTGACCGAATGCGACATCAACCGGAACAATTGTATAGCAATTCATATCATCAGTCGGTTGATAATTTTAACCGAAATCATTCGATTAATCAAAACCATCCGCACACATACGACATTGGCGGTGGGGGTGGATACGGTGGTGATCAATATGGAGTGCAATATAGCAATGCTCCTCTTGGCAAAAAGACTGGACAAAATTCATCACCTTTGTCAACATCGACATCTGGTTTGGGTCACTCACAACAGACAATCATTGTAAGTTTTTTTTTGCTAATTTTGTTAATATGTAATTACAAGCAAATGTATTCTTAATTACAGCAATCATCTAGTGGTTATAGTTCCGATATTTCACCAATATATGAAAATCAGTCACAAATTTCTGCACAGCTTGCCGCTAGTGGTGGACGATCAGAATCTCCAATTTACTGCAATACAAACTCGAATCATTTATCAGCTGCGTACCAAGGCAATGACCGGTGAGTAAAAGAGCATTTTACGATTATATTAATTTTAATATAAAATGGGTATTTGTGAGAAATAACCCTTTAAATATTATGCATAAGTTTTATACTCAGTTCATTGAGTTAAAAATTCCCAATTAAGACAAAACATTAACACAAGATCCTTAAGACTTTATATTAAAATTAACAGTTATGGAGCACATAGTTCACATCAATCGGTGTACTCTAATATGCAACCGGACAATTCTGCAAGTAATTATCACAATATTGGGCAAAATATGGCTCTGATGCCGGCGAAAATTCCTTTATATCAGCCAATCCGAAATTATGAAGCAGTTGGTATGACATTCGGTGAGCATCTTGTTCACAATGCGCGGCATCAAGTTATACCGCATGGTAAACTTTTTTGTTTTTGATAAGAATTGATGTATGACATCTTTTTCTTTAAGTGCCATCCCAACAATCCATGGACGAAGAACTACCTTTACCGCCCGGTTGGGCGGCATACTATACACTGCGGGGCAGAAAATATTACATCGATCATAACGCTCAGACCACTCATTGGTCACATCCGCTTGAACGTGAGGGATTACCGATTGGTTGGCAAAAAATTGTTTCCCCTCAACATGGAATTTATTACTATAAGTAAGCCTGGTGAATTAACCTCAGAGGCTTTATTCAAAATGCTTCTTTTATTTCAGTTACATTAATCGACAATCACAGCGGAACCATCCGTGTTTAACATCTTGTTACCTGTATACCTCGACAGAACCACCGAACGCAATTCTTCCAGAACCACAACCGCCTCAATACAGTCCTCATAGTGCCTTAGTTCCTGCAAATCCATACCTATTGGAAAAAATACCTGAATGGCTGATCGTATATTTTCATGGTGAGTTTTTGCTTTGAATGTATGATATTGATTTAATCATAATTAGAAATTTCCTTTTATTTTATTATATCTATCCCACTTGAATCCTTTCACAATATAAATTAAAAAATAGTCTTTTTTAAGCTCTAAGTGATTTATTAAAGGGCAGTCCTTTGAACAAATTTTCTCTCAGTAAAATAACATATTAAATGAGCAATATCCCAAAAATGTTTTGTCCTAATAGGGCATTATCTGCAAATACTTAGCTTTTACCGTTAAAACGCCTTCTGAAGCATTAACAGTTCTCGTATGTTCGTCCTATGAAGCACTCTCTAATTAAACGGGTTTCATTAACACGCAACGCCAATAGTCGTTCCAACCAAAACTGTCGTTCTGGATCTGCGACGCCAATATAAGTCCTCACCAAACCGAACATTATGGATTGGCTGCATTTTAAATCTAACAGCAAAAATATCATCACCTATGACTGAACAGTCCGCTTCAGGCCTTTTTCTCCTGAAGTATTCGCTTCCATTTATCACGGTTCCGCGACATCTTTCGCTAATTTTTTGCTCGGAACAGGGGTCTACTGTCAGTTTCCACTGAGTCTTACGACCGCTTTTTGGCTGTTCAAGTGGACGCTTCCCTTATGCTCTACCCTTTAAGAGTTCTTTGGGGCAGCCGTTATTCATCCATTCGTTGTACATGGCCCGTCCATTGTAATTTGCGTAGTTTTGCACATGTGTATTATCAAACAGTTCATATAAAATTCTTCTTAGTGCTTTTCAACACGTCTAGGGTCTTTTCGGAATTATTTGTTACGGTCTGGGCTTCGCTGATTTATATATGCGAAGCTAATTTCTCCGTGTATGTTTTTGATCCTTAGAGTGGGAATTACAGAAAAGCAGGCTTTGTTTGTTGCATTGATGGTGCATAATCTTATCCTCAATTTTTTCTAAATATTTTTCCAGGTAGTAGTTTGCCAAAGTAAAGTTTGTTACAGTTTTTGTCTTGTTTGGGTCACGAATTGTCTTGGTCTCATTTATTCTTAGGGAATATCCATGAATTACGTGAACTGTTTTTCCGTTTAAAATATTCGTATTGATAATGAGGAATTGTTTGTGCATCGAAGATTGTGTTAAAAATTGTTCATGAATTACGAAAAAGAGGCATGAACCCTCCATTAATCTCATTATTCAAGAAATAAAACCATTTAAAATTACTTCAAATACTTTAACTGTAGGATTATATTTATTTTTCTCTCGTCAAACCATTCAAGGATGGTAAATCCTTATCTAGATCCAAGTGGACATGTGATTGCGATTTTATTGATCTTTAACTCTACAATATTTAAAGCCACTTATGTCGAGAACGTTTTGGTTTTAGACAAATTTTATTCAAGCACCGTTATCCTGTTGAAGAAGGAATTCTTCGCCGATAAAGTACAATTATGGTACTATAGAGGAGATAAGGTCTTCTTTCTAAGGAAAATTATATACTTCAAGAACCAAAATTGAACTATATAATTGTTTGAAGTACGTGTTTCAAAATTCACTTTTTCTCATTGGAAAACTTTCTCTCATTACATTAAGCTCTATCTTTGCAGTTTTCAAGAGAAAAGAGCGCAAGTCTTTTGAAAAGTTAGTTTTTTTTTCCTAGAAATAAAGGTGTGGATTAAAACTTCAGGTGTGGGGTGCTCTGAAAAAAAACGGAACCAAATCGAGTGGCTGTATTGGCGCTATCAAACAAGACGATGAATTGTATGAGCCGTTCGAGGTTGGTTGCCATTTTGGAGGAAGCGAGTATCTTATTCCCGCAAAATGCGACTGCTGCAAACCTCCGAGAGTTATATCAGAGGGAAGCAGTTGAGCAACGGCCCGTCGAAGCCGTTTCAGATAACGGACCTTGTGATAGAGACGTTGAAAACAATGAATGTAATGGGGACCGTAATGATGAACACCATGTTGCCCACCAGGGTGACGAGCACCATAGCGTGGACCAAAACGATGAGCACCGAGGAGAGGAGAATCGTGAAATCCATTAGGAGGGAGTAAACGTCGAGTGCCTAACCGTCTATATCAACCAAAAGGAAAGCGATTGACCGAGAGATTGAAATTCTCAGGAAACGCCGAGCATTGCTAGCTTTGCGCGCCAAACTACAGGCGTTAAAAGATCGTCTGAATTGACCAAACGTTACATAGGCCCACCGCGTGGACGTATTTGAACTGGATAGAATATCGCGTTTTTCCGGAAACAATGCCTATGGAGTGAGAAAATGGATTAGCGCTTTCAAAGATGCCACAAATTTCTTGACGTTAGATGATACATGCGTCGCGATAATTGGAGGGATCTGCCAAGACATTTTTGATGAATGTTGCCGTGCGATCAGGTATGAACTCCGTGATAACCTTGTGCGTGAGTTTGTTCACGAAGCTTCCCGTAGAGAAGTATATGAACAGTTGAGCCGTCGACGTCTACGCCGTGATGAAAGTATTCATCGATCATCTCTGTATGTAAAACAGTGCGACAAGCTGAGATTGACGAGCTCGACATTGTCCAATCTATCATAGATGGGCCCGTCATTGAAACAATTGAAAAACCTTTTGCATATTCACGAGCGTCGCCGTATCCGGCAAACCGCTCCGTCTTCGACCTCACGTCCCATGACACAGCAGCTAACCCGCCAGCAAACAAACAAGTGCCGGTTTCACCAAGTTTACCATCTCTCGCAGCTATAGGAAACCAGCCCCGATGTTACAATTGCCGGATGTTAAAGAAGCCTTCGCTTCGGCCCAAGATTTAGCTGCTTTGCAGATGGTGAGTTTCTCCATTAAATTCGAGTTGAAACCGTCAGGATTTTTGGAAGTATGCGAAAGTCAAATCTATACTTAGGGTAAGGTAATAATGAAGTTACAATTTCGAGACGTCGATCACGATTTTAATGTTCTCGTTATTTCAGATACGTTTATTCCCATCCCCCCGTCGCTGTTGGAATATGACTTTTTGCAATTTTTGATCTGATTCAATAACACTAACGCTCTCGGATAATTCAAATTTCTTTTGAGAGATTTTTATCTTAAAATGAATTCGGATTTCAATAATTTGTTAAAAGTTGCATTTCAGGAGCAACGGGGTCGGAATAAAAGTATCTGGAATAACGAGAACATTAGATCGTGTTCGACATCTCGAAATTTTAACTTCATTATTTCTTTACCCCAAATATAGATTTAACTTCCGCCTACTCCCGAAAATCCTAACGGTTGATGAGCATGGTGATACAGAAGAAGTGGAAGTTGGTCTCGATTTTGGTCTAGAATAGGCAAACCGTTGCCGTCCATTAATTATTCTGGATACGCTGGAAACCCCTTTTCAAATTCCAGAATATCTAATGCGGCTTCTGAGGGACTACCTGAAGGACCGAAGCCAGCTTTATGACACGATACAGGGCCAACGAAGGATGGAAGTTACATCGGGTGTTGAACAGGGATCTATCCTTGGTCCAGACCTGTGAAACGTGTCTGACGACGGGCTACTGAGACTGGAGATGCTAGATAAGTCGCGGTTAATCAGCTATGCGGATGATGTCACTGAACGCACCGTTGAACAAGTGCAATTTAGGCTAGGTATTGCGCCGAGTGGGGGACTGGATGACTGCTCGCGGGCTCAGTTTAGCACTGGAGAAAACCGAAGTAGTCGTCTTGACAAAAAAAGAGAACCCCTAGAGCAAGGAAGATCAGTATTGGAGACATACTTATCGAATCGAAGCCAGCTGTGAAGTACCGGGGGCTACTGTTCGTCTCAAAGATGAGTTTCTCTGAGCAAATCAGGGCAACGGCTGAGAAGGCTGCTTCGGGAGTATCGGCTTTGAGTCGACGTAGGGGTACCCAAAGGCGCCTCTTGATGAGTGCTGGGGCGATGCTCTCAGTAAGGAGGTATACCGAAAACGCTTGGTACAGGTACAAAGAAGAGGAGCAATCAGGATTGTATCTTCATATCCGACAGTCTCTGATTCGGCGTTGAGAGCTATTACAGGCGTGATACCTGTTGCCCTCCTTGCTAGAGAGCAACGCACTATTTACCTGCGTCGAAACAAGGACGTGAAGGAGACGGTTGCCCGCGGTGAGATACAGTGCTTACTCAACGATTGGCAGCAATCTTGGGTGAGTTGCACGAAGGGAAGGCGGACTGCGCACCTCATCCCGGAGTTGAGACCGTGGCTAAATCGAAGGCATGGTGAAACTGACTTCTATCTGACCCAGCTTTTGAGTGGGCATGGGTGTTTTCAGTCGTATCTGCACAAGATTGGTAAGTCACGGTCACCCGAGAGGAAGATGATGCCTGCCACACATTTTTTGCGTGCACAAAATGGGACAGGCTGCGGAGGGACCTCTACGTCTTAGCCATGAATTACCGAAACTGCGCATGAAATTAAAACTTACATCCGATTTACCGTTTTCTACCCTCCTAGTCGTTTTTTCTATGTAGAAAGAGAGGAAGTTTCGAAAAAGATGGATGAGAAAAGTAACCCGACCTAGTGACTCCCCCTACACGTCTCCTATAGTAATGGTACGTAAGAAATCCGGTTAAAAACGAATGCGTGTTGATTATCGTGGGATAACAAATTAACCGTTCGTGATAACTACCCCTTACCCCTTAAGAAAATTTGCCTTGAACACCTTCATGGAAAAATATGTTTCTCCCTTCCTCATTTGAAAAACAGATTTCACCAAGTGGAAATGGATCCGGAATCCGTCCAATGTATCTTTTTTATTGCCACACCCGGGCAATTCAAACAAACCCCTGATGCCATTTGCGCTCAGGAATTGTCCCACCGTGTTCGAGATTTATTTCACTAATTTTTGCCGATATGATCCGATGATATTCTGATTGCAACTGTCACACCAGAAGAATATTGATTTCGTATGGGTTTGAGTTTGAGAGTTTGAGAAACTAGCCAAATGCTGCTTCCTTCAGTTGGACTTAGATTATCTAGGATACAACGCCAATCATAAAGGAATCTGTCCAAATGACACTCACATCGTAGCTATACGGATGTCCAATGGTTACTTCTCTCCGCGAAACACAATCTTGCTTTGGGTTATTTTCGTATGTCCGCAGATTTGCTCCCAACTTGCCCCGTATTGCTATCCCTTTATTGAACTAAGTAAAGAAAGACAAGTAATTCTTGTTTAACCAGGGATGCATCGAGGCGTTTTACAAAATTCTAGATTGTCTTGTGTTCGTCCCCGTGCTTCCCATCTACAATTCCTCCCGTGAGACCGAATTGCATACTGATGTAAGTTCACAAGGTTACGGGGCCGTTCTTTTGCAGAGGTAGTCGGATGGAAAATTCCATCCTGTTTCTATTTTTCCCGTCGTGTTACACCTGAAGAATCACGCTACTATAGTTTAGAGCTTGAGGCACTAACTGTCGTTTATGTTCCAAGTCGTTTTCATACATATTTCGAAGGTATCCATTTCAATCTGAAGGCCAAGGCTCCTAATCTTCCGGTTTGTACTCTTACGGAGGAGGAAACCGATTTACATTTGCCTTTAAGGCGAGACTCGACCCTTATTGATTTGCGGAATAGATTGGAAAAGGTCTCATAAGGACAATTTTTTCTGGAGATGTATTGTTTATCGCCAGCTATCCGAACACCACTGTGCATTCTGCGTTCCCGCTGAAAATGCAAACTAATATTATTCGCCTTGTACACAAAAAATTAGGACATTTGGGTATAAAGAAATGTTATGATCAAATCCGACCTAATTATTGATTCCCATCTATGAAGAAAACAATTACCGATTATGTTTAGAATTGCATCCGTTGTATCATGCATTCTGTCTCAAAATGATTGAACGAACGTGTTCTATATAGCATTCCCAAGAAACCCGTTCCAGTCGATGCCCTCAACATAGACCATTATAGCCCTCTCCCTAGTTTAAAGTCCTAACGTAAATACGCATTAGTTGTAGTTGATAGAGGACTTTCACTTAATTTGTTAAATTGTAGGCCGTAAATACTACAAGCACAAAAGAAGTTTGTGCGTCGTTACAGAAGTAACAGTCCATTCAATAAGTCCGTAGGATGGCACATAGATGGCGTTACTAGAACTTTTTTCCACATGATTTTTTATTAGTACTAACGATATGTGTATAAATTTCACAGCAATCGGACTATTGATTCGTGAGTTATAGCATTGTGTGCAAAGCAACTTTTGTTATTCGAAAAAAATGGAAAAAAGTGAATTTCGAGTTTTGATAAATCATTGCTTTTTGATAAAAAAAAATATAGCGGAAACTAAAAAATGGCTTGATAAACATTATCCGGACTCTGTTCCATCGAGACAAATGGTAGAGTCGTGGATTGCTGAATTTAAACGTGATCGTACCAGCAGAAATGAGCACAAATGATGAAGAGCGCAGTGGACGCCCAAATGAGGCTGTTATTCCAGAAAACATCAAAAAAATCCACAAATTGGTTATGAACGATTGTAAATTGAAGGTTCAAGAGCTAGCTGACATTGTAAAGATATCAGATGGTAGTGTTTTTACCATTTGACACGAACATTTAGGTATGCGAAAGCTCTGTGCAGATTGAGTGCCACGTGAGCTCACAGTCGACCAAAAACAACTCCGCATTGATACTACAGAGGAGGGTTTGGCGCTGTTAAACCGCAATAAAATCGAATTCTATCGTCGATATGTGACAATGGATGAAACATGGCTTCACTATTAGACACCAGAATCCAAAAGACAGTCAGCTGAGTGGACAGCAGTCGACGAACCGAATCCAAAGCAAGCAAAGACGCAACAGTCGGCCAGTAAGGTGATGGCGTCTGTATTTTAGGATGCGAACGGAATAATACTCATCGACTATCTCCAAAAAGGAACCACCATCAACAGCGACTATTACTGTGCACTTTTAGATCGATTGAAGGCTGAAATCGTAAAGAAACGGCCGCATTTGTAAAAGCAAAAAGTGTTATTTCGCCAAGACAATGCACCGTGTCACATATCGATGAAAACGATGGCAAAATTAAATGAATTGGGCTTTGAATTGCTTACTCGCCCACCGTATTCTCCAGATTTAGCCCGCAGTGACTTTTCCTGTTTTCAGATCTCAAGAGAATGCTTGCTGGGAAGAAATTTAAGTCCAATGATGAAGTAATCACTGAAACTGATGCCTATTTTGATGAGAAAGCGAAATCGTACTGTAAAAGTGGTATCGAAAAGTTGGAAAATCGCTATACACATTGTATCGCCCTCAAAGGCAATTATGTTGAATAATAAAATCGAGTTTTGTAAAAATTTTATTTTCTTACTTATCCTACGGACTTATTGAATGATCTGTTACTTTGACTATTATAGTAGACCCGTGCGAATCATTACCGTCCAGGGCTCGTGTTTTACATACTTGGAATTTGATAAATTGCTTCTGGACCGGAACATCTGTCATATTTAAAATGCCACTGTTTCTCCTCAAGTCAACGGTCAAGTTGAACATGTAAACCGTTATGTTAGAAAAATTGGTAGAGTCTCTCGATCACTTCGATCGGACATCCCCTTCTTGGCATTACATTGCTTGGTTTGAAAAAAATATGATCTTACCGGGAATTCAAATTATAGCTAGAGGCTAGAGAAAATGGAGAAACTTGTCAGATCGAGGACGATCTGTGAGTAAGGTTGGACGAGTTGTGGGTTAAATATTGTCAATCGCTGTATTTTACTTTGATTATTGCTGGTAATGCTGTTATCGACTATCACCTCGTGGTCAATAATGAAATGAATTGTAAAATAGAGTGGAGTCGTTATACAGTCGCTGAATAGAGCGCACGTCCCTTTAAGCATTTAAAAGTTGTTTTTTTTTCCCCTAGAAATAAGGTTGTGGATTACACTACAGAGCTTTCTAACATGGGATTGCATCCCTGGAAGCCTTATCCTTATGTACTCAAGACCAACGAAACATCATCTTCGGTGTGAACATTTCCAAAGAACATTTACTTAAACTGATCATCATCATAATGATACGTACCTTGAGTGGAATGACTATTGAATTTAAGGAGATAAACTAAAATTTTTCAGTAGATAAAGCTTTAAAGAACTGTGCAGCAGATGATAAAAAAACTGCAATAATACCATTGCCTGACTTGTGCTAAGGATTTCAGATCTTGCAATGTTTGGACGGCAGAAAACTTTACACAACCTCATAACCTAACGTTCTGAGAGTGACTTGAGAATGATAATCCTTTTTCGATTATGTATTCAATATAGGATTTTGGAATTTTATCGAATACACAAACAATTATTGACAAAAATTGCGACGCACATTCAACTTCTGGCAATAAAATTCATTCTATATTACAGTTATATTTTATCGAATACTATTCGTTTTATGTCCATTATTAAGAGAACTGGGTAAGCTTCTCAAGGATTGATTTGGACAGTTGCTGTACAATCCCTCGGACTTTGGAAACATGCTCGCGCACTAACCATTCTCCACATGGCTGTGTTTATTCTTCAAAAGATGACGTGTGCCCCCTCGGTTTAAATGAGACTTTAGCAGGAATTTTGTTGGACCCCTCCCGCCTAGTTTAAGCTCATGGATTGGATGTCCCCTAGGCCGATTTTCTTTGCTTCGAATTCTATTGTAGTACTGGCGCAAACGTTATGGCTTTTTTCCTAGTGAGCTGTAGCTGGCACTCATAGGCCTGGTGGGACGGTAGCGTTTGGCTGCAGATGTGATAGGAAAATCCTCCTGTTCAACTTTTTGAGCCGGAGTTTTTGGGTTTGAGAGAAGATTCTGCTCGAATTGGGATCTTTGTCAAGTGGCGGGTGATTCGCAATAAATTGATTGATTTGGGAAAGTACAAATAGGGTACAAAGTTTGCTGCCTAATAGCCATAAATAATTATTTACATGTTGACGATACGAGTGCGCAATTTGGCATGTCGCCGTTATTCGGGCTGTGATTTTCGCTCAAGCGAAACTTGTTTAAACAATAGTTATTTGATCACTTCATGCAAACGAGATTGCATTGAGCATTTAGATGGTACGCTGAAGGTCTAGGCACAACGCTTAGAACTGATCGCGTGTTAGGTGAGAGTAAGAGGTTTCAAAAGCTTAAGAAATCTGCTCTGTTTACAATTTATGACCTTTTTGTAGAAGACATTTTGGGCGGGAGGTAGCTGACGGTTCAGACTTGCAGACAAAGAATAACGCGTCGAAAATAAGTTTCATTGGGTTCTGTACCACATCCGCAATGTTGAATAAACCCACTATATAATTTACTATTTTGCCCTGACCTCACTGTCGGAAATAAATGGACAGACCCCGATAAACGTAAAAAGCTTAGAAATATAGACAGTTGCGAATGTATTTGCGAAGCAGGAGTAGAACGAATTTTAGAAACTGTTTGCGATCTTAAGGGAAACTATGTACAAGATACCCCTTTTGAGCGAATCTCCCAACAAATAGATTGCTTAAGTAATAAACTAAATCAAAACATTCCTTCTATTCTACATGCTACAGTTGGATAGGCCTTGTTTCAATTTCAATTAAATGCATAGATCGACAAGAACTTCTCAGTTCTAATCTTAATCTTAACATTAAAAACGACATAAAAAACGACATAATAAGTATAATATCTGTTTTGAAGTCTATTTAGAACAAATCATTTAAGGTTATAATGTGTTAATATTTCAAATTCAAATTTCAATGCACTCGAACTATCATAAAATTATAAAACGGAAAACATAATCGTGTTTCAAGAAGTAAAAATAATCAAACAAATGTATGTCGTACTTGCCACACTGAATTTAAAGAATATTCCGATAAAAATAATAAATCAAGGTTTTCAATATTAAAGAAGAGAAAACAATGAAATGTATTGCAAAGAAAAATTTACCTATTTATTTATATATCTGTCTACATTTGGAAGTTCGAAAATCAAATCGTAAATAGGAAAAATGTTTTTCTTATCGTATAGCATAACAGGAAATTCACGTTCAATAATTTGAATGCCAGGGCAAATATAAAAAAATTTAAATTTTATCTTTCTGCATCGAATTTTCTTTCGCAATAAGAATAAAAATGTCATCTTAAACTTTAGATGCTTCGGTCTTCTCATTTTTATGGCTCTACGCCGGTATATGATCCGCCACGAGGGTTGGCTGTCCTTCAATTTAGTCAGCCATCGGACTGTAGTTTTTTTAACGTTGCCGTGGCTTTTTTCGCAATGGGGATTCATCGCTCGTTGACTCGCACCATCGAGACCTTAGGTCTAGCTCGGAGGAGTGCAAAGGGGCACCAATCCCATCAGGATACCCCATCTGTTGTCGTGGGCTATAGCTTCCCTCGTAAATTACGAGGCCGTATCCCTGAGCATGCGCGGTCAAAATAGAAAAAGTAGAAAGAACCGCGCTAATTAGCTCCCTTTAGCTTTGGCCTCGGCCGTTTTCTTTTTAGTCCTATGCTGGTGTAAAGAACCCGCCCCAAGACTCCACAGTAGCTAGCTGCCAGCACACGTACGCGTCGCCGGGAAAGAGTATTCCAGTTGAGTATAGATCTTTAACTCGCTGAGGAAGCATTTCATAGCTGATGTGCTTAACGGACTTCATACATTTTACAAACACTACATAGTGTTAAAAATGCTTCTTTAGTATCCGGAATCGATTGAGCAAAAAGATAGTCATCACAAATCTTCCTTCTATTGGAACAGAATGCTATCATCAATGAACCCCATTTTAGTTTTCTAGATAATTTCAAGTAAATCTCATAAATGCTTTCTTACCAAAATAGCACGAGACAATTCCTGTTTGAAGTTGTAAATACGAGGGTCATTTGAAAAGTTTTCGGCCTTTCAAAGAAAAACACATAATTCAAGCCAAACAAAAATTTATTTCTCGACATAGTCTTCACGCAAGTCAATACATTTGGTTAAACGCTTTTCCCAACCCTTCAGGTCATCAGAAAAAAATTCTTTATGTAAACTTGAAAAATAACCTCGGTATTTGACCCATATTTTTTCGCACCCAGACATTTTTTTAAGGTTGGGAACAAAAAAAGTCACTTGGAGCTAGGTCTGGTGAGTAGGGTGGGTGTTGAAGTAATCCGAACTTCAATTCGTCCAATTTCGCCATTGCGACCATGCATGTGTGGACTCGCGCGTTGTCTTCATGAAATAGCACCTTCTTTCTCGCCTAGTGTGGCCGCTTCTTCTTGAGTTTCGTCTTCAATTGGTCCAGCAACGCAACATAATAGGATCCGATAATGGTTTTACCTTTTTGAAGGTAATCAACCATAATTACTCCACGGCTGTCACAAAAACTATCGCCATCACTTTTCCAGCAGAAAGAACGACATTTTCGGAGCTGGTTCCATCGCCCATCCATCGCGCGGATAATTTTCTCATGCATAAATCTTCATGTAAAATCTTATGCACCCGTTCAGTTGATATCCCACAAGCCTCAGCAATTTCCTTAGTGGTTAATCGGGGATCTTCCATCTCGGTTGTGTGCACTAAACTGACGATATCTTCCGTTGAAACAGTTTTCGGACGTCCAGAACGTTCATCGTCAAAAATGCTTGTGCGACCGAGTTTGAACTCGGCCAGCCCATGTTTCACGATTATAAATGAGCACGATGATTCAACATACACAGAGTCTAACTGTTCCTTCGCTTCCCGAGTTTTTTCCCCTTTAAAATAGAGGTACTTTGTCACCGCGCGATACTCGATTTTTTTCATTGTTCTTAATAAACGTCACCTGTCAACTTTGGAAGGGTACCATGTATTTTGTACTGATCGGAATGACTTCACATTTTTATGGCATATATATGTAAACGCCATCTATTGGTTGGCAAGAGAACTTAAATATTCCATGACTTTTTGCCGGTAAGGCCGGAAACTTTTCAAATGACCCTCGTAGTTTGAATAATCCTCTGGTTATCAAAATGTCAATGTCACGTTTGAATCTCAAACCATATTTAAAAGTTCACTTAATCGAGACTTGTTGCAGATTTTACTGTTCTAACCTGGCGTTATAGATTTTACATCTGTGCGTCTTACGTTTCTAGTGGATGAGATCTGATTTTTCAACCCTTCTGAGAAATACTCCAAAATTTTGTGGTTTGCAATAGAAGGCTGGTCTTAAACACGCCATTTCATTATGAAAGAGTCTGTTAGCGTAAAATCTATATCCCAAGTTGTAACATAAGTTTTCAAGTCGTCGTTTTCGTCTTGAATTCTGAAAGATACATGTAATAAATGTTTTCCCTAATTAAGATGCCTGCCGAGTATTGAAGCCTGAATTCCTATGAGCCTAGGGCGCATGGATCAGTGTTAGCCTTAGTTTATGCTTTGTTAACATTCGTTTTGACGTGAAGAAGATTCACTTGGGCTAAGCGGTATACCAACAGAGTAATGGGCTCAGCCCCTCCACTGCTTCATCACAGCTAATCCCTATGAAGGAAATATGTATGCAGCTAATCTGACAGGATTGGTTTTATTCACCGCAAATTCCATCTTGGACCGTTTTCTGTGCCCTGTTTACCTTCTTCCATAGCTTTTCGCAGTCACAGTTGTTAGAAGCATACTTTGCCTTACTTCTGTGGGCGGAGGTTTTATACGAGGTGTGCCAACTAAGAAATGAGACTGATTCCGTGAAAACCGTATATTTAAAAATTATTCAAAAATTCTGCCATCCCCTTCAAAGTAGTAGTTACAACGATTCCAGCGCGTTTTTCATGCTTCGTAATATTTCTGGAACGCTTCGACTGGAATGTCCGCGAGTACCCTCGTCATGGCCGCCTGGATGTCCGTAATCGACTCAAAATGGGTTCCTTTGACCACCGATTTTCTTCTAAGGAACAAAAAAAGTCACAGGGTGACATATCGGGTGAATAAGGTGGCTGTTGCAACACGGCGATCCTTTTAGATGCCAAATACTGGGACACGCTGAGGGCGGTGTGGCACGGCACGTTGTCGTGATGAAGGATCCAGTTACGAGCGATGTTTGGCCGCACCCTGTTGACTCGTTTTCGCAATCTTTCGAGTACTTGGCGATAGTAGATCTGTTAAACGCCGATCTTCACGGATTAGGGCGCGCACACGCTGCGCATTCGCGTCAGTCCGCACCTCGACTGGTCTCCCGCTCCGCACCTCGTCTTCCACGCTTTCACGTCCCTCCTTAAACTCTTTATGCCATCGAAACACCTGGGCACGACTAAGAGCACTATCACCATGCACTTTTACAATTTCAGCGTACGTTTCCGAAGCTTTTTCGCCCAATCTGACGCAAAATTTTATCGCGACGGGTTGCTCTTCATTTCGTTTCTCCATTTTCGTGACGAGCACCACCAACACACGTCTACTCAACACGACCCAGCGGTCGAACTAAACAAGCTAGAGCGATGGTAAATATATATATATTTCAAGGTCGCAGGTTTACCACAAGCGCGGCAATAAAATCTCATCTCGTATATTTTTTTGAGGCCAGTTACGCCCACCTTTCTTAAGGCTGAGGGTGGCGTTTGGCTTGACAATAACGTCTACCGACTTCGCTTTTATTCCTATCCTGATCGTTGCCGTCGAGGTTTAAACATAAACCTTTACACTCTTAGGTGTAGAGATCTGTGTTCGAGGTGGCTATCATCTTGAGTAGAACCTCTTCACTTCTCCCTTATTGGAGATTTGTGTGAATAGCATGTGATTTAGCGGTGTCTGCACTCTTTCCTACAAATAACTCGAAGCCCTTTCAAGCTCTGCAGCCAGGTTATTGAATCCGTTCCACAAATCCCTAGTCTAACCCTGTAGTCACCCGTAGATATCCTCGCCATCTTGCGTTCCTCATTCAATGACGTCCTCTAATTGAGTGAAATGTTCAGCTGAAAAATACCGCTGTGTGCTCCTCTGTGACCATAGCAGTGGTCGCAGAGGATCACACAGCGGTATCCATTTTAAAAGCTCTTGCATAGCTGGCGCCGGCCTCAATCAGTGCGTCAACTCTGCTATCTTTTGCCGGTACTTTAGTCGGTTAATTTGCTGACCAGATGAAACTAACAAATCTCTACACCGTTTCCTGTCTAAGCAGTCAAGTTAGTTATTGTTTTGCCTAACTCATATTCACAAATTGTTCACATATTTTTACCCTCCACGCCTGTCAATGCCGCAACAACCGTTGTTACCTGATTTTGAAAGTTCTTATGAGGACTTATTTCTTAAATGAGATTTCTTCATAAGAGAGGTTTTATGAAGACTTCCCGTTTGATACCCATAGTGACTATCTTTTCTCAAAAATTTTATTTAAAGATCACTTCTAAAGGGTGATTCATAACAAGTGTACACATTTTTGTCGAAAAAAAAACATAGTTTTTGTGAAGATTGAGCTGCCATGTTTATTTATTATGAAAATTTGGTCCCTTCAATTAAATATGAAACATTATTTCGAGCATATGTGCACCTCGTGCTGCTTTACAGACTATCAAACGATGATTGTAATTTTCGATGACATTTTCGCACATTTCCGGCGTTATTAGGCGTACATATGTTGGCTCGAATATTGTTTTTTAATGCTTCAGTAGTCTGGGAAGCATCAGCGTAAACACGATCCTTCAGAAATCCCCAAAGGAAGAAGTCACAAGGAGTCAAATCACACGATCTCGCCGGCCAATTTATGGGTCCATTTCGTGAAATTATTCGATTTCACGTAGAGCGCGAAATGTTTGCACTGGCGATTCATTATTTTTGTAAAAAGTTTTAACAATAATAAAACGTTCGGCTGATGTGTATGACGCCATGATTAGAATTGTAAAAGACCAAACTGTCATAATCTGTCAATATATGGACCTGAAGTTGGTGATAAATAAGAGTTAAGGCCAAAACTGACGATAGATACAAGCCATATGGCAGCAGCGCTTACTACCACTCACATGACCATTAGTAGGCCGACTTTGCTGGCTAACTTACATGGCGTTATATGAAAAATTGTGGAGGTGCGAACGAAAATTCGAGGTTTTGTACGGTTTAGAGACGGATTTCTACAGTGAAATCCAGTTGGTCCGCGGAGAACACAATAGTGCTCCTAGTGAAGTGAAAATTATTTCAGTTCTTATAACCGTTTAGTTTTTATCGCCTTCCAAAGTGAATTTATACGAGTTTGTATACATCTCAACGCTGAGCTATCAGTCGAAGGTGCAAAACGTGTGCTTCATTTGCTCGTCTTGGAAGGTTTAAGAGCACAATGGGCTATACAAGGTGAATTTATAGCATGCACGGAATGCGTTCGGCACGTTTTTTATTCGGAAAACAGTATATATGACGAAATATAAGCATTTGCTAATGCCGCAGTTGGGTGACAGCTACCGGAAGCTTGTCCATAGTAGGACGACTAATCCATATCAAATTGCTACCATATGGCTTCCTATTTAACGTCAGTTTTGGTTAAGGCCCATTCACATGTGTACACTTGTTATGAATCACCCTTTATATAATGAGGGGACTCCCCACACTGACTCCATGAAATTATTTATGCCTAAACTTTTGAGAGGTTATTAATTTCATCCTTTTGATTGAGTTTCATGTTTATACCTTTTTTAGTTTCCGAGAAAACTTGCTCTGATGCACGGATGGATAAACAGATTGCGAAACTAGTAGAATTTTGTAAATATACATTACAAAACCTTAAAAACGAAATCTTTAAACCTCCCAGATAACTGAGCTACGCCGACAGAACAAACAAAACTCTTAGTGAACGTTTGAAACATAGTTCAAACTATTTACAAACATTAAAAAACAATTCGGTCCTTTGTCGTGACTATTGTTTTTATCCAAAAAAGGAATACTTATACTGACTTTACAATCAGATGTAGTATTCTATCCACAACGATGTCTGATCCATGAAAAATTATCACAAACGAAAAGTGCCTTTCTGAAACTGATATACCATAATTTTTTTTTCAATAAAACGAATAATTGAAAACCTAATAAAAACCTCGAAATCATTGTGTGTGCAAAATATTGCTACTTCTTGCTTCTTTATCGATCGATTATTGATATAAAATTCTCGTAAAACAACTTTAGCTTAGCAAAACTGTAATTATTAAACTGTTTTCAATTTTAATAAATTAATTCTCTATTTCAGCTGATCCATCTAAAGATCATATACTCAAATTTAACATGTTCAGTCTCCAAAAACTTGAATGCTATGACGCGATGTTTCTAAAACTCTACAAACAAGAACTCTTCCGCATTGTCGGAGCTTATGAAATGTATAGGCGAGCATTAACATTTGAGATTAATCGTCGGATTGAACAAAGTCGTTTACAACAACAGCACCAACAACAGCAACAACAGCTTCAACAACGTGGCCCTCCTTAATACTATAATTTTACTGAGTGTGCCTCAAAATATCTTATAAATATAAAAGAAGAATTTGGAAAATTGTGATCTAAACAAGAAGAATATATTTTCTTTTTTTTTATTAGTATTTCGTATAGTTACGTAGAGTTTATTCGCATCTAATTATATATTTTAATTTGAATGCATCATACATTTAGAACTATCAACAAAATGCATATATTTGTCAGTATCTTTCATAACCATAGCTTTTAAGAGAAATGTGAAGTTAATATTCTTAAAGAATAAACATAATCATTGACGATAGAGAAAAATGAAAATCCACATCATATCATGTTTGATACCCTTGTGCCTTAAGAATATATTAATTGAATTTAGAAATCGGTACCAGTAAAAATGCCAGCATATATAAAATATATAATGCATAATCATGAAGAAAAATAAGAAGAAATATGACTGTGTTATTTTTATTTGATTAAAACGTAGTTTATAGACTAGTTCACAAAGAAATTTTATATTTGTATATCATACGGTTGGCAATAAGATGAAAAACATACACATAAACGCTTGCTCTCTCACTCTCGCCCGTTAGTTATGTAATTTTTTAATGAGAATACATTTTGGTACGATGCTATTGAGGAATAATTTATATTGAAGAATTTTAAATACGTAAAATGCTTGTTTGAGTGTTTGATGAATGACATTATTTCGGTGCATTAACAAATCAAGATGACTGCAATGAAACGAAATAAACGACTTCGAAAGATGATCAAATGGGCTTTTATTTTAGGACATGCTAATGCTAAATTAATTCGCAGTGAACCATACATACACCCAGAAGGTAAGCACTTTACTCAAATTAACTAGGTGCCTTCCGAAATTAGAAATTAACCTACTTTACACATACAAGTATTTATATGCGATCGTGAAATTTCAAGGTTGCCACCCCATTTAAGCGAATTTGTTCGAAGTTTTCCTTTTGTCTTCATCCATTCTGTGATTTGAGCATTAATTATGTTTCAATAATTTCTGAAAGCAATTGACCCCTTCAGAAAGAGAATGAGTTCAAAACGAGATCCAATCTGAGCATGTATAGTGATTATCTGATGATGTTAGAAAATGGCCGTTAAGGACTGCAGCGGTGTTTTGCTGCCTCAGCGAACGGAATCAGTTCTACGCTGGAAATGGCCTTGTCTGGGGACGCGCAAGTGTGCTGGCAAGCTAGCTTTGTGGTGTCGTGGGGCGGGTTCTTTTCCTACAGCACAAGGACCCACTACAAAATATTTGCGCACTTACGATTTATTTCGTGACCGGAGTCAAAAAGGCAAAACCGATTGGCTGGTGAAAAAGGTACCAATGGCCGAACTAACCTGCCGAGAGGGTGTTTACAAAGAAAAACATGTTGGGTAAACAGACCTTCGCTCATGTCAGAAGGGTTTTGTATTCAATTTACAAAATGCAGTCACCAGATCGAATGAAACCAAGAAACATGTCAAAGTCAATTTTATTGGAGAAAATATGAAATTCGAAGATAATACTATTGTTAACAAAGTTGAACGAATTTCGACTTCTGAGGTTTTTGTTATTGTTAAACTCATAAATATCTCCCTTGATAATTATTCCAGATGTCCATTCGCGAGGGAAGAAACACATTTTTCATGTATTTCCCCTTGTGCCCCCACTGAAGCAAAAACTGACAGTTTAAGAACTGTTTTGAATTGCTCCCGTGAAAACTTTCATTTCATATTCATATCGGCCACTCTTCTGTACTGTTATCATCGATTAATGGCCTATTTTTTCGAATCCTAGAGTGGTTACAAAGCCCAGTTGCTAGGAGCTCTCTCCCGCCTCCTTGACTTGTTTCACTTATGAGTATTAATTGCAGGTACTCATCTTCAGACATTCATTAAATTAAATCAAGTGTTCAAAGTATGCACCTTAAACGTTGAAGTTGGGAAAAAATAACTCAAAATTATTCAATCTTCGCATTTAAAACGGCCACTATTTTGTTTTACGATTACTGATACCACTAGCTGAACCGATTCTCAAAGATATACATGAAACCTATCATTCCTGAAATCTTCATGCAAATCCTAGCAAAATTGTAGTGTCTGAGTCGGTAAAAAGCGCATGTTGTTCCATAGCCATATGTTGCCATAGTAATAAATGCAGCGCATATTGTTCCATAGTAATACAGGGAAATTCAAACCGCTATAACTGCGCTCAATATCGTTCAATCTTTATGAAACTTTCAGAATAGATTAATCTTATAAATAGTCATCTGTGTACCGAATCTCATTGAATTTAGGGGTACCGCTAGGATTTTATTCAAGAAAACAGAAAATCGATAAATCATACTATTACTAACAAAGTTGAGTGAATTGCAACTTCTCACGTATTTGTTGTTGTTGTATTCATCAAGGCCTACATCCTTGATTTTTTTCAGATTTTTCGGATCACAGGTGTCCAATCGCGAGGGGGGGGACACAAATTTTTCGTGTATTTCCCCTCCCTGTGCGCCCCTCGAGGCAAACTTTGCCAAACTAAGACCTGTTTTGAAAAGTTCTCATCAAGGCCTTTCATTTGATACCCATATCGGCTACCTACAATGAAATTTTTTTTTCGGGGGGTCACTCCCCTATATGGGGAGACCCCCCTTAAATACCTTATAAATTTTTTTTGTAGTTGAACTTTGAATAGAACACCACTTTACACGTACATACAAAATTTGATGTTTCTAGCTTAAGTAGTTTCCGAGAAAAACTGCTGTGACACGGACGGACGGACGGACGGACGGACAGACAGACGGACAGACAGGACGCGATTTTAGTAGGGTTTTGTAAAATTATTTTACAAAACCCTAAAAACGTGACGTCGAATAACCAATTAGTCGCGCGAGTTACGTTTCTGACAACGTTTTAAAAAAAAAAATATAGAAATAAGACAATTGAATCTTTTATGTGACTTACTTTATTTGAGCACGTCCGATCGGGTTGAAAGTTAATTACACAGTGAATATGCTTCCCACGAATTAAGTTAATGTTAAGATACTGATGCAGCGTTACGTTTTTACGGAGCTGCATCAGCTTGCAATTTCAAGCTAGACAAAAATTTAACGGATATGTGGAATTTGTACTCGAAAAAATGTAAAATGTGGGGAAATGCATATGCAAGATGATTGTTTATACGGCACGTGTATTATTACATTCTCCTCTCCCCTTAGACAAAAACGACGGAAGCAGGAACTGGATTTTGGGAGGTCCTGATGAAGGAGTCCTGTGGATTGGCCAATGTTTAGCTGCCTTTGAGATCTTGATCGTTGCACGAAGAATAAAATGATAAGCGACATCGCTCCAAGGATTGTAGGTATTCCTCCTAGTGAATAAGTCTTTTGTTCCATGCCTGTCCAAAGTAGTTCAATATCTTCCTTCTTACTAAAGTTGTATCCTTGCAGCTTCTGAAAAGGTAGAGGAGAAATCGTTTCTGAGGAGGTGAAATTAATAATGTTAAACAAGACAGGGTGAATTTGGATTTCGTCCTAAAATTGTTTGGGAGTTGCACCGTAGATGAAGTCATTGAACTGGACTTTACAGTTTTCAAATTTGATGAGGGCTGTACCGGTTATGTTCTGTGCTCCAACTCCGCACGTGGAGTTCATGAGGATATTGGGTACATTGATGAAGAGGATATGGTTGTCTTCTGGTTGGTATATTTCCCTTGTTCCGTCGATTTACAGTTTTTCGGTTTGTTGTCAATGATTTTGCGAATACATTCGATATTTTTACTGGTATCCTGATACGATTGCTTGTGGCAGTAAAATACTTTCTCGATTTGTTGGCATTTCTTGTCGAATTGTTGAGTATCGTTAGGGTTGAGGATTAAATAGGGTTTAGTAGATATAATTTTGGCATTTTCTAAAGGGAGTGGAATGATGTGGAATAAGGAATATTTTTCGAATTATAGTACTGGGATCCGTATGTTGAAAATAATATTTGAATTGTGATAGTAAGCTTGCAGCTCTAAAAGTTCGTAAATCATTTCCTGATTATTTATCTTAATCCCCTGTTCCTTCATCATTTCGTGTATTTCATTTAGTTCGTTATTGCTTAATATTTGTTAAGATATATTTAATTTTGCAAGAATTATGGACTCTGCAATATTCGTTACGTGATTATTGAGAGTTTCGATATTATAATTTATTTGGTTAAGGTATTGAAGTTGGTGAAACATTTGTTCTTCTCGTATTATTTGATTTTTTACTGAACCTAAAGTTTTCTCCATGTATTGTTTTATAGCTTCTTGCTGTGTATTGATATGTTTTGTTATATTTCCAAACCGCTGTATCATTTTATGATTAAGGGATGCTTGTAAGTCGTTTGCTTTTCATATTGGATTCTTTTGAAAGTATATTTTTGGTTTCTTTGTTTAAGTGTTCAGCGTCATTTCCGTCCATGTTACCGGTAATAAATTTAATTACGGTGCCAAATCCGTTTGTTAATCCTCTCTTATTTCTTACCGTAGACAATAATCCCTTAAATTTTTGCTCAACCTCATTGAGTTTAAAGTTCGTTGTCTGAGTCATTAAGTCAAGTCCTTGGATTTTGTCAAAGTGAGTTAAGGAGTCTCTTATCTTGTCTAGGCTATCCTGGCAGGCTTCAAGTTTGATTATGTGGATCAGGTTGTTGTGTGTCGCTATTAGTCTCGCAGGTCCCAATCGAATTGGCAGGAGTCCTTGGTTGTTTCTCAGGTCTTGAATTTCTAGCCTCTGCCCGGTAACCACACTGAAATTTTCGTTTCCGTTTTAGTTTAGATTTCTGTAGATTTTGATTTCTACCTGTGATAACTGTAATTCTATTATTCTTGATAACTTTGTGTTTACTGAACCTAGGGGTAATTTCGTCCTTCTACATTCCTTCCTAAATACTGTCTTATTTTCTGGTATACTCGTATATGGGGGATCTTCGCGTTTTCCGTTAAGTTTGTCTAAATTTTTCTTAACGATTTTATCAACCAGTTCTTTGATATTTGGGTATAATTTGGTTCTAAATTCGTTTAATTTTTGGAGGTAGTCGTGTTCATTTTAAAAGTTATTTGTTGTCGAATATGTGTGTTCTACCTGTAAACAGCTTATGAGGGGTAAGTTTAGTAGCCGAGTGAATAGCATTATTGTATGTAGTTATGGTCTCGTTAAGGATGTCGGTGTGGTCTAAGTCGAGGTGATTTTCCTTACGTTTTTGAAGGATACTTCTATAGGCTTCTGTAAGTGTTGAGGGCAATCTTTCTACATAAGAATTACTACTTGCCTGTTGAAAAGATGTTTTATTGATTGTTATTTAAGTGATACTCTCTAATGAGTCTATCGCGTTCGTCTCCTTCTGCCACGTCTGTAAGTATATATGTGCACCTGAGTAGTTTAAATGCTTTTGAGTTAGAGAAGTATTTAGAATATCCCTTTGTACTAGTCTGAATGTGTCATCGTCTGACATGGTTGCTGTGGTTTTTTTTGGAGTTAAATATTCTTTGAAGATTATGGTGATAGATTCCTCAGTGAATGTCGGTAATCGGAATGTGCGGGGCTGTTTATTACAAAATATTGTGTTAAGAGAAATTTGGGGTCTTCTGTCTGTTTTTTCAAGAATAATTTGGAGGTTAAATTCGTTTAATGGTCGTTCAGAGATTGGGATTCCGTCCCCTAGATTTTAAATTGCGAAATGAATTGTGGAACTTGAATCTAGAGTGGCATCATTAGTGTTATTATAGTTGATCTCGATGTTTTGAGGACTTGGTTCTTCTGGAAGCTAGATTCGACTCAAAGCATCTACATTTGAATTTGGAGTCCTCTTTTTATAAATGACTTGGTAATCAATCTCCTCTAATTTTAATCGCCACCGAACTTATTTTGAGTTCGGGTCTTTTAGGCTCATTAACCAGGTCAGGGGTTTGTGGTCTTTTATAATCTGAAATTTCCGACCGAACAAGTATGGTCTGAAGTGCTTTGTACCCCATACGATCACCAGTAACTCTTTTTCTACTGTAGAGTAGTTTATTTCGGAATCTGTCTGTCGCTTCCTATTGTCCCTTGTGACAATATGGCACCAATAGCAAAATTACTAGCATCTATAGTCAGTATGAACGGCTTTGTAAAGTCAGGATACTGGAGAATAGGGTCGTTCATTAAAATGTTCTTGCAAGTGTTGAATGCAGTTATATATCGGTCATTGAGTTCTATCTTTCTACTCTTTTTTAAGCATTCTGTTAGTGGCTTAGTTAGTCATGCAAAATTCTGAATAAATTTGCGGCAATACCCCAACAGACCAAGAAAGGTTTTGATTCCTTCGGCAGTCCTAGGAATGAAGAAATATTTGATTGCCTTAATTTTGTCTGGGTTGGGTTTGACTCCCTCTGGTGTTATTACATGTCCTAAGAATGCTATCTCCTTATCGATAAATTCTGATTTATCCAATTGAATTTTTAAATTTGCTTCACGCAATTTTTCAAAGAGTTTTCGCAAATTAGTTTCATGTTCCCGCAGTGAAGTTGAGAAAATCATAATATCGTCAAGATAAACTAGACAGCTTTTGCCTTGAAGATCTTCTAGTAGATTTATCCATCACACGTTGGAAGGTGGATGGAGCGTTTTTAAGCCCGAATTGCATTCGGGTCATTACGAGTACATATGGTGAAAGCTGTTTTCTTTATGTCTCGAGGATCCATCTCTATTTGATGGATTCCGCTCGTAAGGACAAGCGTGGTATAAAACAAACATTTTCCCAGCTTGTCAAGGAGTTCAGCTATATTCGGCAAGGGATATCCAATAGTCTTCTCGTTTAGCTTGCGATGGTCAATTACGAGTCTCCAGTTTTGTTTTCCGGAAGCATCCCGTTTCTTTGGAACAATCCAAACAGGGGAGCTCCAAGGGGAATAACTAAGGCTAATTATTCCTTGGTCGAGCATGTTGCTAATTAGTTTTTGCACTTCCTCTTTATGAACGAATGAGTACCTTCACGAAAGAACAAATCTTCGTTATCTCTACATACATGCAATACCACTTTCTTTTCTTCTTTTTTCATACGTGAGGTACGCAATAATTCAGATATTTCTTTGAATTGAATGCTGTTATTTGGGGTGTTACGGTTTAGTTATTAACATCGACGCAGTTTGAGTTCGAGAGTAATTGGGCATCTTGTAATGTGACGCCTACGCCCGGGAATCGAAGTGATTCCGATCCCGAACCCTGGCAACCGGCCAGATAGGTATGACTTCGAAGTGCAAGCGGACTTCATCTTCGTGCGGATATCATTGCGCAGAAAATATTTTTTTTTTTCAAATATTTGTATCTGTGGATATAAATATTTGAAAAATAATATTAATCAAACACCGATACATTTCGAAGCATATCTATCTGGCAATGCCTCCCACAGTTGCCATCAAACGTTGAATAGACAGAAACGTGCAAACTGGTCGAATAGTGTCGTCGGCGTAGAGACATCATCCGATCCGGAGGAAAAATGTCGCGGATACGGTTAGCTTAAGAAAGTGAGAGCGAATATTTATATCAAACCGTTCAACACCCAATAAAATATTGCAAGCCGATTGAACTGCGCGGATGCTACCTTTTCGGACGAATGAACTTCGATCGAATGCGGATGTGAATTGTATTTCGACAGAAAGTGCGCCATCAACAAACCACACGAGGCATTTTAGTTCCAGTGTCATCTTTTTGCTTTATATCCGTGTTCTAAGTAGCTGTTCGTTGCCACCGTCCATTTGTAGTAAAGACAGAGACGGCATTGACACGGAAGAAGTTGCAAAAGTTCCGGTCCTGTTGCAAGACATATTCTGGATATAGTGAGTGTGTTACATATAATTGGCGAAGGCATGGTAGAGCTTCGTTGCTAGGTACAATGACATCAGAATTGATGCAGCTATTTTGTATCGACTAATGAAATTACTCGTAGGTTGAAGCAATGGTTTCTCAGCTTTTTACTGCTGGACCAATTGGGCTGAAATTTTTGTTCCGGAGGAATTTGTGATTACAAAACCCCTTGGATACAGCACAACCAAACGACGGA
Organism: Odontomyia ornata; assembly: GCA_963969285.1. Taxonomy (NCBI): domain Eukaryota; kingdom Metazoa; phylum Arthropoda; class Insecta; order Diptera; family Stratiomyidae; genus Odontomyia; species Odontomyia ornata. The sequence continues at coordinate 130,553,777 of OZ017739.1, forward strand.
ACGGCTTTTAGCGATGTTGAGGAAAATACAACGATACAAAAAGCTGTATGGATGCCATGTTACCAATGGACGACTGTGAAGCTTCAAACAATGGAACTCCTTTCGCATCTGCTATGAGTGTAGCTGAATCGACACCAAGGGAAAATTGAATGACCAGTGTCGCCTCAACGTTGAGTGGTGTTAGAAGAGCAAGTGAGTTTGTCTTGGGCAGATAGTTTAAATCAATTTAACTGACACAAGAAACAAAAAAGAAACTTTTAGGAAATCCGCTGAATTCCATTAAGCGATTCCAATTGGACGATTGAAATAGACTTCAAGCTTATTATTTGATAATTGGCCATTAATCTTCTTTCAGTACTAAGAAGATATAAGATATAAATAGAATGTCCTTAATTACTCATTTAAAATTTGGCGGATAATTCTCGTCAGGAGAATGTACCTTTTACTGGTATTTTCGATGAGATACAGATACGCTTTTAAGTCGAAATCTGTATCGGTGGAAGCGGTAAGCTCGATCGCATACGGTAAAAATATCATAAACTTAAAACTGTCTCCATTAAATTTGCCCTTCAGTTCGTCGGTACACTAATGACGTAAATTTCAATGCCACCCAAATTGTCCATATCTGTCTCGTTCTTCACAACCCAAATTCTAAACTTCAATTCGCAGAAAGACTGCCAGCCCATTGAAAATTTTATCAGTTTGTTGTAACTTTATTTTATTAGCATGCACATAGAGAAGTTTAAGTTATTTGTTCTTTCCAATGTTAATTCCGTCTACGGGGCCTTACATAGAATGTTTTAGTTAATTTTTCTTGTATATAAAAGTGAGGTTTGATTTTGAATCATTTTAATTAAACTGATAATTGAGAATCGCTGTCATAGGGGAGATGAACGCAAAAGTAAAGATAAAACTGATCCCGGATAACCGAGGTCACAATCGTAATTATAAAAAAATCTTTTCAGAAGAAAAGGGTAACAGTTAAACGTTATAGAGTGTAGGAAGTTTTTACAGTGGACAGTAGAATATCGCGTTCAAAATAACATTTAAATGAGACAAAAACAAAATTTAATTTGACGAGTGGACTGTTTTGAACTGATTTCTTTTTGGAAAACTTGATGTTTATTTTAATAACATTGTAAACAGCGATCAGGCAATAACTTAAAAAAAAAAAAAAATTACAATCTAGAAAAATAAAAACAAAACAAATTGGAGCCGAATGAAATTCTTGATATCAAAACTTTCGTACGCCTCCAGCAATAAAAAAAAAATAAGCCAAGCACGAAAGTTAAAGCAAATTGAAATTTTCCCTAGACCTGATTAATTTTATAAACTAATTTATTTAGGTAATGACTCAGCCTATTAATGAAGTAGTAATAAGTAGACTTGCCTTAATGGCAAAATACATATGAATGAGTACCACGGTTAGATGAAATTACAAAAGTATATTGAGGATTAGACGGGAGAAGAAACTACCAAAAGATTTATTTTTCTACCGCCTTCATATCTTTTACAGTATAAACTTTGATTATGAGCACATACGTAAAATGTTTGTTTATTTGCTACATATACAACAGGAAATAACGAAAATATGTCGAATATTCTTCAAGTAAGGGAAAAAGCGTTATATTTATGAAAACCATTTTTTTATGTAACTATAACTAAGCTTAAATAACGATAATTGGATGTCAAGTATAGCTTTTTTTTTGAATATATCCCGAACATAAGACGGTAGGAAATACTAAAAACATGATGATGTTATGCATGGTGCCTGAACTCATTAGGAAGTGGTAGTTTTTGACCTATAACGAGAATAATGAAAATGATAAGAGTATTGCAAATTTTTTTTCATATATGGGCCAAAACTTTGTAAAATAATGAGAAATGTAAAACATTAGTAAACCGTTAAAAAAAAAAGAATGAAAGATATAAAAATTAAAATGAATTGCTAAACTTAATCACGTCTTTCCTTTTCAGTGGTTCTTCTTTTTTCAGCGGGGAAGGAAGTGCAGGGTAGGTATGCCGTCGCGAGGGTAGGGTTTAGAAAAATCCGTTTCGCGTCGTGCGCGGTACGCGGTACCTTAGTTGACTTTGAGTTTTCTTTAACGTAGTTTTCGTCGGGTTGAGTTAGCGTAGCATACTTTTCGGTACCGCGTCGGAAATTCGGGAACGCGAAATAAAAATTAGCTTTGGTACTTTTGACTGGATAATGAAGAAATACGGAGTAACGTAGAATAGGTTCCCTCTCCGTATGGTTTTGTTTTTGTAACGCGTTTAAAAACGGGCGTGTATAGGTGGCTGAATATTGTAATTGAGCGTAACCCATTCGGAGACCCGCGACCGAAATCCTCTCCGAACTAGCTGGCCGACAAGCAGCCACCGCGTGAATGGGTTACGGTGCACGGTTTGGTTGACCGGTTGGTACCATCCGTTGGCACTACTCAGACTTAACGTCTAGAACCGATGAGAGGTCGGTTCCGCGTTGGACTTAAAATTGTTAAATCATTACAATCTAACGGTTATTTCAAGAACACTGTTTGTTCAGACTCTGAGGTGTTTATCAATTCTACATAACTGTATCTATTTTCGCAAAAGTAAATTCCTTCTGGTATGTATAACATTGGTCGAATTTAAATTTTTCTTAGGTACACCGTGACGGACAAAAGTCTACGACAATTTTTTATATTGAGATACCGGTTAATTGGAAGCTTTAATAAAAAATCCATTGATGCACATTTTTCAGTAACGTAAATATATTTATAAAAAATCAAGATAAAAACTTTTCATAGCAGAATTAAGGAGAAATTCATAAAAATATAACAAATTGAATGGACAAAAGTCTACGACAGTCAGTGTTGACTCAGTTATACACAAAAAATTTCCAACTAAACGTAACGGAATGTCATCAATATTTGTTTACTTGGTATTGTTATCATTTCGTATATGTGTTGCTGTAATTCTGTTTTAGTTTTATCGCTAGTATCTCAATGTAAGGACCGCAAAATGACATCGTGAAAAGCAATTTCTAGTGATATCCGAAATTTGGTCATACAGTATAAAAAAGACAATAAATCGTGCTCGGAAATCGCGAAATCACTGAAACTTAAACGAACTTCTGTGTATACAATCATCAAAAACTTTGAAAATAGTGGTTCCATTGAAAATAACCCGCGAACTGGCCGACCGAAAAAGTTGTCACGCAGAGACATTAGTTTAGTTCTAAAAGAAGTGAACAGTAATCCAAAAATAAGTGCTCCAGATTTGGCAAAACAAGTGGCTACGGAAAGGAAAAAGGATGTCCTTGCAAGAACCATAATGAGAACATTAAATATTAATGGGTTTCAAAGTAGAACTCCACGTAAAAAGCCATTAATATCCGCCAAAAACCGACTTCTGCGTCTACAGTTCGCCAAGGCCCATATTGACAAGGACAATGATGATTTTTGGAATCGCGTCCTTTTCACAGATGAGTCCCAATTCAACATTTTTGGAAGTGATGGTCGTAGTAAAGTACGGAGGAAAAAGAACACGGCTTTAAAGACCAACAATTTGATTCCTACTGTCAAGCATGGTGGAGGTAATGTGATGGTTTGGTAAGCCATCGCTGCATCTGGGGTTGGCAGATTAGCTTTTGTTGAAACTGCGATGGACCGTTATGTTTACAAGAACCTGTTAGAACAACATTCGAAGCCATCAGTGGAGAAGTTGGGTATTGGAGAGAGATGGATTTTCCAACAAGACAATGACCCAAAACATACAGCAGGCAACTTAATACACCTCCGCAAAGTCCAGATTTAAACCCAATAGAGCATATATGGGAGCTTTTGGAACGTAAAATTCGAAAATGTCACATTAAAAATAAAAATTCGTTGAAGGAAGCGCTTGTTACAGAATGGGAAAAAATCACATCTGTGGAAACTGCAAATTTAGTTGCCTCTATGCCCCGCAGACTGCAAGCAGTAATTGATGTGAAAGGCGGTCCAACCAATTATTAACCCAGCAAAAATTTTAAAAATTTCCAATACGTTTAGTTGAAAATATTTTGTGCACAAGTCAGCCAGCACTGACTGTCGTAGACTTTTGTCCATTCATATTTTTATGTTTTTACGAATTTTTCCTTAAGTTTGTTATGAAATGTTTTTGTCTTTGTTTTTTGATAAATATATTTACGTTACTGAAAAATGCACATCAATGGATTTTTGTTTAATGCTTGCTATTAACCAGAATCTCAGTATAAGGAGTTGTCGTAGACTTTTGTCCGCCACTGTATGTCTCCTTTAGACGCATTTACAGGGATTTTAACTACCTGTTTACCATTTGCGCCCACTTTGAATTTCTCAGAATTAAAATTTGGTTTGTATTGAAGACGAATAGTAGAGTTCTTGGTATTTAAAGTAAAGTCAGGGCATCGAGCCCTAAGAGTCCGTCAAAAAATTGGTGAAATTTAAAAATTAGAAAGGTAATTTCTCTGGGTTGATTGAACTCGATAAAGTTGTTAAGGGTTACTTGTTCATTGAGAATGGTTTTTATAGGAACAAGGTCGATTTGAAACATATCGCATGATTCTATGAATTCAGGGCTAATAAAAGATGCAGAGGCTCCTGTGTCGATCAGGAATTGTAGTAATCGAGGAGCTATGGCTCAAAATGCCAGCGCAGCAACCACAAGAACTGTTCCCACCGCAATTGAGGATGCGATGCTTATGTTCAATAAACAAACAACACAGCTCTGGACGATATTCGTGCAAAATTAAATCTGTGCAAATCCAAATTCGAAAGTTTGGATGCCGCCAGCAAACAAAACATAACAAATTCGCAGAACTCAATGCGAAACTATTTTAATGTTGAGCCACAGGCGGAATTATCTTCACAATCGCAACCAGCTTCTCCTCCAATAGTAAGTATGTTTAGTCGGAAGTAGTCAGCGCCATTTGATGTAAATCAAAACAATGATAACCAAAGTACAAATAAATCACCGCCAGCGATGACGACAACGAAAGTGTATAGAATTAATGAAACTCCAATATTCGAAAGACGGAATATGAAAACGTTTTCCATATTCAAACGCTCTGATTCGGATGAAAATCTTGCAGCAAATAGTCCAAAGCCAGCTGGTCAAAATCTGGACGCTAGTGGTAGACATACGAAGCAATCGAAAACTCACGAACAACCAGATTCGCCGGCTGAAAAAACGTTTACATTCAAACAAAAAATTTCACCTACATTAGAACTTAAAGCGAGTCAAGGGTTCCAATCGAACACAGTACAGATGGCGTCGGGTGCGGAAACTGAAAAGAAATTTCATGCTGATCGGAAGCCAGTAAAATCATCTAATATATTCAATCAGAACTTTTTCAATTCAAACGATTCACCTGTGCCATACAAACGCCCCGAATACTTGCCGTCCTCCTCGACAAGCACGGCAAAAACAAGTAATCGCATAAATGTGCTTACGCCGGAGAGTATTCATCGTCTGAATGCAAAACTTACCGAACAAAAGTCGCTAGCTGCAACCTCATCCGGCCGGCAATCAAGATTTGTCGCTGCTGCTCCTCTATCACCACCTTCTCATTCATTGAACTCTACACATTATGTTCGAAGTGGCAGCAGCAGCAATCATAATTTTAGAAATGTAAGTAATAACAATAGTATTATAGGGAATCAGCAACATAACTCACCGATTATAACTCAATTGCTCAATAATTCGATGACCAATAAAAATTTTTCATCTAATGCTCAAATCAAGCGTAGTAGCAATAATGAAACATCTGTTCATCAAAATCTGAGTGGCAGACACAGAGCGGGGGAGTCGAGTTTGAGAGGTCGAGGAGTCGCATCGGAAAGGTCAACGGGAAAGCGTCGGAGCGTGGGAATTGAATTTCACGTGAAAAGGTGTCCGTTCGTTTACGGTACTCCCCTCACGACGAGGTTTTTGTGTTTGGAAGTTTAAACAAATTTTTCGGATTGACGCGTTTGGAAAAATCGAGATCGTGATTATATTGCGGAGGGTACTTTACTTGTGACTGATTGCCTGTCTGATAAATAAAGAGGAGTGAGAAGTTGTGATCCCGCGGGTATGGTCACATGAACTCGTTTCTTCCGGATATCGTTTTCCGACAGCCTCCGCATTGGGGCTCTGACTGTGCAGTTAAACTTGAGAAATGACCAACGTGTTCACTCGAGTAATATTTGTGAAAGTGTTCTTGCTGTTCTGCCGGCTTGTGTCGTTAGTCCTCGATAAAGATTAAGGACTATTCCGGCTGTTCCCAGTCAGAATGAAGGTTTTCAGATGGATAAATAATTATCACAATTTGAAAGTAGTGCCGTAACTGTAAATGAATGAGCAATTGTGGAAGTGTGTACACAATTGACAGAAGTGGGTGATAAATGTATTTCATTCGCGTTTACGTACAGTGAAATCAAAAGTGGATGTGCAAATTAGCCGCATTGCGATTTATTTTACATCCGAGTACGTTATAAGGTGCATCGAAATTATTAGTAGCACAAAAATGGCTATTATTAAGTTACTTCGGTTTACTTGATACGCTTTTAGATACACGAACCTAAATATCCCCAGAAAAGTATTGTCCTGTAGTAAGTCTGTTGCTTGGGGTCATGTGAGCATCAAATATGAAACAAAGAACACATAAAAGTGGATTATGTGAAATTGCTATGTTTGGAAACAAATGAAATATTCAGAAGACGTAAAATGAACCGAATATGTCGTTTTGAAATGTAGACGATGAAAATAGTTCACCTGTTATATCAGAGGCAGTTCAAGAAACTGTGGGAAGGTTGTCATGCAACGTCACAACACCAATGCCCGAGGACAAGAAAACTAATATAAAATTGCAATCGATAGAAGTGCTGGCCAACCCGGGGCATAATCTGTGACGGGATTCCGAAAATACTTAAATAAGTGTATTTATGCTAGTGTAGTTCGCGCTTTCCCTGCCTGTCATTTATACTGAGAGAATTAACCACGCGACCACGAGAATGTATTCAGATTCCCCTGAAAAGTGTATCGGTGAAGAAGCGGGGATCAGTGTCTTATCCAAGGAGATTTGAACCCATCAAAGAAAATTCTAAAATAAGTGTATTTATGCTAGTGCAGCTCGCGCTATCCGTGCCTGTCGTTCATACTGAGAGAATTAACCCCGCGACCACGAGAACGTCTTCAGCTTCCCTGAAAAGTGTATCGGGCGATCCTGATTTAAATTATTCCAGCAATACTTTTAAGATTGATGATTAGTATAATTCTTTTTTTTGTGTCCCATGTCCAGCGATTTAGAGGATACCTGCACCCATCGAGCGCTCGACGGACCATGCAGGTGAGTACCCTTTTAATCTAAATATACTATTAAAATATTTTTTATTATAAAATTTATTTATATTATATATTATTTAGCTAATTTTACAATGTTATAAAAAAAAAGAGTTTGAAAAGAAATAACATTTTTATTGTCTCCTACGTTTTCATTACAATTACTACATGCACATTATAGCAAACTTATTTAAGGCGCTATGTAATGAATGCAAACAATAAGGAAATATTCTTTGAGATTTATGTTCGGTGAAAGTAACGTAGATGAGACTTCAACGGATAACTGAAGAGTAAAAAAATAGAATACTAAATATTTAGAACTTTTGATACCAATAGTAACAAAAAAACAGGAAAAGTTGATTGCTTTCTTTTTTCGTTATGTTTTTTTTTATAATTTAGAGGTCTGGTTTATTATTAGTTTAATATATTTTTCGTTATGAAATAAAAAATGGATTAATACCGTACCCAATGGTCTTTCCTTTCTCCCGACTCTGACCAGGTATAGGACTCGGTACGGTGGCAGGCTGCCCCCCAAAACCATGAGCCAGCCACCGGGTACTTACTAATCCCTTTTTCTGTTTCAGGTGACTTTTTGGGTTGAGTGGCCCAAGCAGAGTGCCTTTTTATGGCATAGAGTTATGCAATCAAATTGTATAGTTCTATGGCATAAATTGGTCACCGGGGTACTCCCCTTCTGATGGGAAAGTTCATACAATTCAAGTTGTATGAGTTTTCCACTCAGAAGAGGAATACCTGGCCACTTCAACAAGATATCTATGGATTTATTCCGGTTGGGTGGGTACGAAGGGGCTCCACCACCACCCGGTTGCCCCTCTTTCATTTGTGGGCCATGAATTTCGTTGGGTAATGACGAGGTCACCCCAAGTTCGCCTTTCTTTTCAGGTTCCACTTGTTCTAGTAACAAGTTCCATTCCCCTCTGTGAGGTTATCTACAATTTTTGCGACTTCGGTCGCCTTTTGAGCTGTAGTCCAATTCGTGAATGCGAAATTTTTTGTAGTGGGTCCTCGTGCTGGGGAAATGAACCCGCCCCACGACACCGCAATGCTAGCCTGCCAGCGCATTCACGCGTCTCCAGACGAGGGCATTCTCGGCAGATACCGACACCTTCCTCTGCCGAGGCAGCAGAACATCGCTGCAGTCCTTTACGGACTTTATTGAACATCCTACTTCACTACAGAATCTTAAGGGGTGGCCGAAAGGAGAGGATATATTTATGAATGGAAGATCACAACCATGCTTGTTGATTTCTAAGTATCCGATGGGTTCATCGAGGCTTTTATCGGAAAACTGGTACCGTCAATTTCGTTAAAGTAGCAGTCATTTTGATATTGGTCCGTGTAATAGTTGTCCAAGTCCTGATAATAACCTTGTAGGGGTACAGGTTGTTCGTTTTCATGTCGATTGTTAGCATTTCCATAGGAAGGGTTTGGATATTGGTTAGGACAAGAGACGTTAAATACTTCTCTACTATGTGAATTTGCCGTAGGACGTCCCGTTCGTGCAGGAATAAGAGAGAGTTTCTTCTACGTTATTTTTTTTTTATACCTCCATTCCCTACCACTCTCTCCATTACTCTTTCTTCGTCGCACAACGCTCGAACAATCTACACTCACATTACGTCGCTTCATCCTTTGTGCCACCCAGACCATATTAAATACATCGGTATAAGGGGGCACACAAAATAATGTGAACTAATCCTTTTCATTAGTCCAAAAGCATGATCAGCTTTCAGAGATAAAAACAATTCAGTATAATACGACGCATTCAAAAAAAAAAAACTCTGAGTAACTGTCTCTTCAGTATCTCGCCGATAGGGTCAATAAAACGCCCTAAGATACTGGGCTCATAAAAGCAGAATTACATGTCCACGCTTCAATCAGTGCTCTTTAAATGCTCCCTTAGTCTTTTCTTAAATACCAAAAATGAGCTTGCTTTCTTAACCATTTCTGGTAGATTGTTATATATACGCAGAGGATCATTCGTTGCATCGTTCTTTAGACGATCCGTTCTGGCAAAAGGTATTACGAATTGATCTGTATTCCTCGCATTATATGGGTTGATCTGTGATACCTTAATTAATGGTGTTTGTTCCAGTCCATTAGTTTTTAAATTTTTTTAGATAAACTTAGCTTTCTCCATTATAATGATTTGACTAAACGTTAATGATTTTGCCAATTGGTAAACCAAACTAGTTTGAGTAAGCATTGGCAGTTTCAGAATGTTTTTATACGCTTTGATCAGCAGCCTGGATATAGTGTTTATATGTTGCTTTGCTGATTGGCTCCAAATAAGTACTCCATAATGCAATTTCGTTAGGACAAACGCATTTAGAACAAGTTTCTTGATGTGCATTGGAAAAGACTCATATCTTCTCAACAAGCCTAGTATTGGGGCTAATTGGCTCCTTAAGCTATTGTCTTTGCAATTTTTCGCCGTGTATATTTAGTTCGACATATATGTCTTCTTTGTTCTTTTGCTTAAAAACAACATATTTTGTCTTTGTAGTGCTCAATACAAGTTTGTTTTCAATTAACCACTGATGGAATCTTCCTAGATCCTCGTTGATAGTGTTCTCAATGGCAGTTTCGTCTCGTCCTGAATAAAGTAGAACTGTGTCATCAGCATATAATGTGTGATATCCCGTCAGCCCACATGTATGTAGATTATTTGTGTATAGCAGGAATAACGTTGGGCCAAGTATTGAGCCTTGGGGAACTCCTGTTTTCGTAGGTGCTCGATCGCTCAGGACATTGTTGATTAAATTTTTCTGCAATCTTCCCTCCAAGTATTTCTTAAATAACTGCTTAGGACTACCCTGAATACCATACGATTCAAGTTTACGAAGCAAAAGGTCATGTTCAACTGTTTCAAAGGCTTTTTTCAAATCCACAAAAATTGCGATTACATAATCACCTCTGTCAGGTCCTAGATTGATGAAACGTGTGACAGAATGTAGGGCATCCAAAGTACTCTTGTTGTTTTGAAAACCAAACTGATGTTGGCTTACAATAGAGTTTTCAACTAAGAATGATGTTAATCGATTGTTTAGTATTTTTTCAAATATCTTACTAAATCCCGTCAGAAGTGCAACCGAGCGATAGTTATTCAGGTCGAGATGATTACCACCCTTAAATATAGGAACTATTTTTGAAAGATTTTCTTCTTCCGGAAATGGCCCATTCCTAATATGCACGTTTATAAAGTTTGCCATAATCTCGGCTATGTCCTCCTTGATTATACTAATCTCATTCATCGTGATGCTATCGATGACTGGCGCCGTATTCTTTTCCTATCCATTGATTACATTCCCATTTATTTGTTTGATGAATGTGAAGGATGGAATTTATTGAGATATTTGTAGTATTTAAATTGCTTGCTGAACTGGCAACGATTTCTTTGGTGATTCTTCCACCAATTGTTGAAAAAAAGTTATTTAATGAGTTCACTGCGTCACGTGGACACGATGTATTCGAGGGCCCATCAGGATTCAGTTGAAAGTTTTGTGATATGCCCCGGGTTGAAGAGTTATCCTTTACCTCATTTATAATTTTCCATGTTTCATGGGAGTTGTCAGCCGCTATTTCCATTCTTCTTGAGAAATATGAGAATTTAGCCTCTTCCACCAGTTGTTTTGATTCTTTTTTCGCTTGCATATATACAAACTTGAAAGTCTGGTTTCCATTGTTCTTCCTGTAGTCCATGTATGCCTTCCTTTTTTTTAATACTTGCATCAATTACTTTTTCGTTATCCAGGTCCGTTGTCGACACCTGATTTTTTTCTCCATAGTAGAGCTTTGCTTCGCAGATATGATGATATTTTTGAGTTCAATAATACTATTTGGTTTCCTCTTTTTCAGTCATTCTCGTATGTTTGATTTAAAGAGCTCCTTGTCTAGATATCTGAACATTTTGTAGGTTGGCTTCTGTTTGTTCAGGGGTTGGTCTTGAATAGCTATTTTTAACACACGGTGATCCAGTCCCAAATGTGAATGTCATGCTTTTAGCGACTTTTAAATCATTGGTTACTATATGATCCAGACAGGTATTTGACACTGGGCGAGTAATTTTGTTGTTATTATGATTATCTTTCTGTTCGTGCCTAGCGTATCCTTATACATCCTTGATTCTGTTGATTCAGTTAGTGCATCAATGTTTGGGTCCGCTACTGTGATTAAATTTTTTTTCAGTTGAGAATAATATATCTAGTACTGTGCAAAAATCTTGCGCATTCATACGATTGGGGTTGTAGTACGTCCCTAATTTTATTTTTTTTTTACTTGCATGGCGTACTTCAAATATTATGATATTATATTTATCAGGCGTCACTCTCATGGTAACGAAATTGATTGTATTTTTGACGTACATTGCTGTACCTCCACCTCTTCCAGCTCTGTTGGAGAATACCGCATGTAATGATTTTACACATTTTACCTTTTTAGGTCCAAACGCGGAACCGACCTCTCATCGGTTCTAGACGTTAAGTCTGAGTAGTGCCAACGGATGGTACGAACCGGTTAACCAAACCGTGCACCGTAACCCATTCACGCGGTGGCTGCTTGTCGGCCAGCTAGTTCGGAGAGGATTTCGGTCGCGGGTCTCCGAATGGGTTACGCTCATTTACATATTTTCAGCCACCTATACACGCCCGTTTTTAAACGCGTTACAAAACAAAACCATAAGGAGAAGAAACCTACTTTATGTTACTCCGTATTTCTTCCTATAACCAGTCAAAGAACAAAATCTCCTTTTTACTTCGCGTTCCCGAATTTCCGACGCGGTACCGAAAAGTATGCTACTCTAACTCGACCCGACGAAAACTACTCTTATAAAGCGACAAAACAACAAAGGTACCGCGTACCGCGCACGACGCGAAACCGACCTCAGCGGATTTTTCGAAACCCTACCCTCGCGACGGCATACCTACCCTGCACTTCCTTTCCCGCTGAAAAAGAAGAACCACTGAAAAGGAAAGTCGTGGTTACGGTTAGCAATTCATTTTAATTAATATTATTTTTCTTAATATTTTAATTTCTTAGAATGGAAAAATGGCAATTAATATGTTTTATCATAAAGTTCTACAATCTGCGCTGATACATGTCCCCCTGTGGGTGTATTCAGTCCAATTTTTGTTTTTTTTTTGTTTATTGAATCATATCAATTTCTTCATTCTAGTTTATTTGTCTTACATTCTAGTTTTTTCTCATCTTTTGTTTTTTTTTCTCCCTATTTACAATTTGGCTTGAAAATCTACGTTTATATTTTTTTAATTCTCTTTGAAAAGTAGTTATATATTGATCACTTGGACGTTGGTTAAAATCTTGTTTTGTTGTATTGATTTTTTTTTTTTTTCAATGATTTATTTTTTTTTTTATAGATTAGGAAAGTATAAAAAGGCGTAAGAAAAAGTATATATATACAAAGCAAACTAACAAAAGTTTTGTGAAAAACTTTTGTATTATGTAAATATACAATAATAATTGGAGTTGCTTTTCTTTTTTGTATGTAGTCTTCATTTGTTCTACTATATTTTTAATACATAGCCTCTACGTTTGTGTATTTTTGAAACTTTGTAAAATTTGCAAAACAAACTTGAAATCGTTTATATTACATGGCGCTCAAAAGTTTAAAACAATAATTATATATATATTTGCTAGCGGCACTAAAACACTACAAATTGTACGTTGTAATGGTATGCTTCAAGTATAGTATATTTAATAAAACAATAATTAATGTCTATTAGATTAAAAGAACAGCGACTCAATTAATCGTTATTTAAATTTTTTTTTTTAAGCGATTCAATTGCAAATTTTATTTTCCTTTAATTCATGTATCAAAATTATTTGTGTAAATTTTCTCTATACGAAAGTGTAAATTTTAATATTAATAATTTGTTTCCTATTGGGATTAATTACCAAACTATATTATTAATGGTCCTTTTTATGATAATTTAGTTTCAGTTTCTAAATGAAACAGTATTCACCCAATGTTGAATAGTATTTGTTTAAATATTTGAATATGGTCAGGCATATGATCGGGAAACAGGAGATAAATGAGTATGGAAACATTTCATAGTAATTGTAAAGAAAATGTGTCCAAACACCTCAGGATATAGTTTTAATATTTTATTGTAGAATTAAACATAGATATACTTTTCGAAAATGATTGATTTGAAAATTGGGGCAATATCATACAAAAATATCAATTTATAAACAAATTTGATATGATTTACATTAGTATTTCTTTTGTTTGTTTCTTGATCTTTTAATGACAAGGCCTCATATTGGGTAAATACTGCTACAATGCTAAAATCTTAACAACACTATTTTGCAATATAAGATGTATATCAATTAGAATTGAGTACGTGATAATACTTCGGGAGTGATAGAATATACAAAACTTAGTGTGAACCCATTCGTTCCCTAATCTTCTATAGTTAACTTCAAGTGTATTGTCGCGTGTTATTGGTTCGCGGCCTATAATTTTAACGTTCCGGGAAAGTGAAAACGCAATGTCTTTTAATTTAAGTTAAGAGTTTATTTAATTCAAGAAAGTGCACAATAATCAGTTTAACACTTTCACTAATTTTAATTTTCACTATTAAAATAAAATCTAACACTTGTCCATAAATTTCTTATCGCAATTGTCTTCTAAATCACTTCACTATTACGAAACACACTTCCTACACACTTTCGCAGTTCTTATCGCGGTCGAATGAATGATTCTCCCATTCATTCAGCTCGCCTTTATATAGGGTCTCTAAGTATTCACCCATTTCTCGCATATTGGCGAACGTTCTACCGAGAGGTACCTGGTAGGTTCGAGCAAATTCATGAATGGAGTGACGTCGCTTGCAGATGTTGATTATGCTTCTTGAATTTACTCGCGGGTTCGAGTAAATTCATTTGTTGACGTTCTTAATGATGATGAAAATAATTGCGACAGTAGCTCGCAGAATTATTTGTACATGTAATTATTTGTACATGTAACACTGCCCCCATCTCAGTTCTTTTCGCCCCGAAAAGATGTGTCGCTATTTGTAGTCAATTCTCCCTGGGTGTAATATGGGGCAAGACGGTCCAGATGCACCGATTTTCATTTTAGCTCTCGGCTTACGATGTTCCTGTATTCGGTATACGACGTCGATGATTCGCTTTGTAACTCGGTATGGTCCCTCCCAATTATGTTGCAACTTTGGAGACCTACCCTTTCGCCGTTGCGGGTTATAAAGCCACACCAAGTCATCTTGCTGGAAGCCAGTAGAATTAGCCTTTAGATCATACCTGGTCTTCATGCGGTCAGTAGCCGATTCGAGGTGTTTTCGCACTGTCCGATGTATCTGGTTCAACCGTTGTCTTAGATCACTTGCGTACTCCGAAACCGTTTGGGGTTTCTCAGGGGGTGTTCCGAACTTTATATCGGCTGGCAAACGAATAGTCTTTCCAAAAATGACTTTGGCTGGGGCTTGGCCCGTCGACGCATGTTCAGCGGCTCTATATGCCATTAAAAATAGTGGGATATGTTGGTCCCAGTCCCTTTGGTTCTCGTCAACCATCTTGGCAAGGTGTTTATTGAGCGTGCCGTTGAAACGTTCGACCATTCCATCGGATTGGGGATGCAGCGGTGTTGTCCTCGTTTTCCGTATTCCCAGCTGCTCGCACATTTCGCTAAAAACTAGTGACTCAAAGTTTCGGCCTTGATCCGAATGTAGTTCACAAGGCACGCCGTACCTGCTGACCCAATTTAACACTAGCTGTTCGGCTACCGTAGTTGCTTCCTGGTTGGGAATGGGGTAGACCTCGGGCCACTTGCTGAAATAATCAGCTACAACCAGCGTGTATCGATTTCCCCATTCAGATTCAGGAAAGGGTCCAGCGATGTCAACAGCAATCCTTTCGAATGGCACGCCTACGTTATAGGTTTGCATTTGTCCTCTCAGTCGTCGTTTTGGGCCTTTGACGGAAGCGCAAATGGTGCATCTGCGACACCAGTCCTCTACGTCTTCTCGAGCGTGGAGCCAGTAGAATCTTTCCCGCAATTTCGCTAAGGTTTTGTTAACACCAAGATGGCCTCCCGAGGATCCTTCATGCATTTCCTTTACCACATCGTGGATTCGGCTTTTGGGTAGTATAGTTTGCATCCTATAGGAGCTGCCATCTGCCGTTTCCCATTTCCGCTTGAGTACACCACCCTCCACCTGAAGGGAGTTCCATTGTGCCCAATAGCTTTTCAGGGTTGCGCCATGCGTTGAAACGTCCTTCCACTCAGGTCGCCCAGTCGTCTCCTTCCATACGAGCAATGGTCCGATGTCTTCATCGGCTAGCTGGGCATTTCGAATCTCCTCCGATGACCAACCTTCATCGAATTCGGCCGTTATCAGTCGCAGATCAACGGGCGGCTCCTTTTCCTCAATCCGTCGGCAATGCTTGCAGTTAGCTGGACATGGGCGACGAGATAGGGCGTCAGCATTTCCATGAACTCCGCCCTTTCGATGAACAATTTCGTAGTCGTATGACTGCAATCTTTCGATCCATCTCGCAACTTGTCCCTCGGGGTTTTTGAAGTTAAGTAGCCATCTCAATGATGCATGGTCCGTTCGAAGAACAAATTTCTGGCCATATAGGTACTTGTGGAACTGCTTGGTGGCCTCTATTATAGCCAATAGCTCCTTCCTGGTCACACAGTAGTTCCTCTCACTTTTTGAAAGAACTCGACTGTAATACGAGAGGACTCTTTCTTCGCCATTGATCTGCTGGGAGAGTACAGCTCCAATACCGCCGTTGCTTGCATCGGTGTCAACCACAAACATTTTTCCGGGTTTCGGATACGCCAGTACGGGTGATTCACATAGCTTTTCCTTCAGGGTCTCAAAGGCTGTCTGGCATTGTTCATTCCAGACATACGGACGATTTTTCTCGGTTAGCTGATGAAGACACTTAGCTATTTTGGCAAAGTCTTTGACGAATCTTCGATAGTAGGTTGCCAGGCCCAGGAAACTTCGTAGTTGGCGCTTGTTGTTTGGTGTTGGCCAGCTTTTCACGGCTTCAATTTTCTCAGGGTCTGTTTTGACCCCTTCAGCTGATACGACATGTCCCAGGTATTTTACTTCAGCTGCGAAAAGGGTACACTTGTCGGGACTAAGTTTCAAATTTGCCAGTCGCAGTCGGGAGAAGACCTCTTCTAAGTTCCGCACATGCTCTTCGAACGTTCTCCCGATGACGATGATGTCATCTAGGTACACCAAGCAGGTTTTCCAGGTTAGACCACGTAGCACGTATTCCATCAAGCGTTCGAAAGTGGCTGGAGCATTGCAAAGCCCAAACGGCATCACCACAAATTGCCACAATCCGGTCCCAACTGAAAATGCTGTCTTCTCTCGGTCCTTCTTGTCAATTTCTACCTGCCAGTAGCCACTCTTGAGATCGAGTGTAGAAAACCATTTTGCGTCGGCTAAAGTGTCCATGATGTCATCGATGCGTGGGAGCGGGTAACTATCTTTCTTAGTGACGTCGTTAAGCTGCCTATAGTCGACACAAAAGCGAGTGCTACCATCCTTTTTCTTTACTAGAACTACAGGCGCGGCCCATGGACTTACAGAAGGTTCGATAATGCCTTGCTTTTCCATGTCCGAGATCAGCGCGCTCACTTCTCCTTGTTTGGCTATAGGGAGACGTCTTGGTGCTTGTCGAATCGGCTTGGCTCCCTGTGTGTCTATGACGTGAGTTACCAGACTCGTTCGGCCTTGGTCATCCGGGCTTGTTGAGAAGATGTCACTGTACTTGGTGACCAGATCAGAGGCTCGTTTGAATAGCTGCACTGGCAATTTGACCTGCTTCAATATTGCAGACGTTGATTCCCGGGCTTTGTCTGTGTCTTGCCTCCTTTTGCAATGATGGTCGTGAGTAGCTTCAAAAGAGGTGATGGTGGAAACAGGCTGGCAGCTGCCGATGACTTCTCCCGCTTTGATGCTCGTGGTTGAGTCTGCGGTGTTAAGGACTCTAACCGGCACATATCCGTTCCTTAAAGATTTTACAAGGCTTCGTCCTACAGTCAAGCTGCGCAATGCGGATGTCTTCGTTGGCTCTATCAGATAAGATCGGTGGTCTCCAGAATCACCATCAAGCTTGGCCCATACAATGCTTTCGGAAGAATTCGGTACATCAGTGTCAGTACATACCACTACATTCATCTTGGGAATTTGGACGCTGGGATCCTCCATCAGTACTTCGACATTCTGCCATTTCAAGACACGTTTTCCCAAGTCCAACGTGATTCCATGTGGTCGCAGAAAATCCATTCCGAGAATGCAGTCATCCATAATGTTCGCGACCAGAAAATTATGTCGGAACACAAGGTCTCCCAACTGTATCTGGAGGTTGACCTCTCCATGAACAGGTGCAGTTTCTCCCGTAGCTGTCCGTAGTGAGAAAATTCTGCCCTTGTGAAGTTGTTGCTGTCTAACTAGGTCTGGTCGGATAATCGATCGGGTTGCACCAGTGCCGATTGTTATGGTGCAGTGTTCTCCGTCAACTTGACCCGGAAGGCATAAGTCCGCTTCTCCACGATGTAGTCTTGACACGGTGATGGTGGTGCTGGGGACGTCGATCCTCCTAGCCAACCTCTGCCCCACGAAGTTGGCTCTTACATGTTTCCCGACCCCTCTGTTTGAAGGGCTTCCATTCTGGGCTCCTGACTCGGTCTGGATCTCCTCCTAGCTGCACACCCTGGACAATAGCTCGGTTTTCTTCGCTTCTTGCAGTCTCTTTGCAGGTGCCCCTTCTCTCCGCAATTCCAGCATCTAGGCGCACCATTTACATGCCGGTCTCACTCAATTTCCACGCGCTCACACCTGCACTCGTCTGTCACTACCTCACGAACCCGGGCAGTGGTACGAGTCACATTTTTCGCTGCCTCAAAGTTCAGACTATAAGCCAATGCGTCCTTAACCGTTTGCTTTTGAGCTAAACGCACGGCTTGTTGCAATTCCGGGTCTTTTAGTGCGCTGATGAATGCCTCTGTCGCTGCATCATCTCGATGTTCTGGGTCGTAGGCTGGATAAGCCAAAAGTGCCAGTCGCTCAATATCTTGGACTAGCTGCTGTAGGGTTTCACCAGACTTCTGCATTCGATGCCTTAGCTGTGACCGATAAATCTGCTTTAGATGATCGTCTCCATAACGCATGTCGAGCGCATTCATTATAGCATTCGGGTTTGAGTGCAATTCAACGGGGATCGTCTGCAACAGCTCGGCAGCTGGGCCTCTTAGAGCAAGAATCAATGCAGTTGCTCGTTCCTGTTCATTCCAGTGATTTATGCGAGCGGCTGCTTCGAACTGGGTTTTGTAAATAGTCCAGACCGTTTGCCCATCGAATATTGGTGCTTGCACATTTCTAGATGAGCTTTGCGCTGCTGTTATAATTGGGGCTGGTGAGGCGGTTACTATTGCCTTCGCTGCTTCCAAATCCTTTTTCACTTTTTCCATCTCATGGTTGACCTGGCTGATCTCAAGGTTGATTCTCTCCTCGACCTGGTATACCTTCTCCTCGACGCATTTAATTTGGCTGTTGAGACTACTGAGCTCCGCTTTTATTTCGGTTGACTATTTTTCCAGCTTCTGTGCGATGTCCACCTTGATTTCGAACGCTTGTTGGTCTAGCTTCGCTGATTGTTCATTTAGCTGCGCTGATTGTTCATTTAGCTTCGCAGCTAAACTGGATGTCTGTTCATTTAGCTGCGCTGATTGTTCGCTTAGCTTCGCTGATTGTTCATTTAACTTCGCTGTTAAATTGGATGACTGTTGTCGCTGCTCTTGCTGCATCAGCATCAACATCTGCATCAGCGCATTTTCTGGTTCCTTTGGTTTTGGTGTTCCGGCTTTACCACCTTTTAAGCCTTTTTCTGCATCTGAGAGCTCACCCAAATCCAGATTCACGCCTTCCGACTCGATCGCATCACGCAAGCGTGCAATCAGTATGGCCTTTGTACCTTGTGTAGCCAGATTTCGTTGTTCCAACTCCTCTTTGAGCTCCGATATGCTCAATTGATTAATTTTAAGATGTAAATTTCCTGGCATTTTTTATTGTTTCGGCTATTTTTTAAGTTACTTTTCACAATTGTGCACTTTAAAATTGTTCAAACGTTTTCACTTCAAAATTTCAATCCCACTTCTGACACCACTGTCGCGTGTTATTGGTTCGCGGCCTATAATTTTAACGTTCCGGGAAAGTGAAAACGCAATGTCTTTTAATTTAAGTTAAGAGTTTATTTAATTCAAGAAAGTGCACAATAATCAGTTTAACACTTTCACTAATTTTAATTTTCACTATTAAAATAAAATCTAACACTTGTCCATAAATTTCTTATCGCAATTGTCTTCTAAATCACTTCACTATTACGAAACACACTTCCTACACACTTTCGCAGTTCTTATCGCGGTCGAATGAATGATTCTCCCATTCATTCAGCTCGCCTTTATATAGGGTCTCTAAGTATTCACCCATTTCTCGCATATTGGCGAACGTTCTACCGAGAGGTACCTGGTAGGTTCGAGCAAATTCATGAATGGAGTGACGTCGCTTGCAGATGTTGATTATGCTTCTTGAATTTACTCGCGGGTTCGAGTAAATTCATTTGTTGACGTTCTTAATGATGATGAAAATAATTGCGACAGTAGCTCGCAGAATTATTTGTACATGTAATTATTTGTACATGTAACAGTATGATACAAGTTTTAAAAACTAATTGAAAAATTAACAACGATTAATAAATAACAAAACAACTAATTTGAAGATCATCTAGACTTAATTATGACTACATACAATAATTATATGTTAAATACTTGAATGCCATTTTCCCTATTTGACGAGAAAAAACAAGAAAAAAAAAAAGAAAACACTTTTACTTCCTTACTAATTTCTAATCTTGAAACAAAGGCAAGCATTATATAAGTCTACTGCAGACTTCTTAACCAATCTAACATAATCACAATGTCTCATGCATATGAATAGAATGGAGGATAATTTAAATATATTATAAGTCGCCGTTATCCATGGCATCATTGAGATCCGACACTATTTTGCCCATTAATTCACGATACGGTGAATCTGGCTTGAATGCCGTCTCGAGCAAGTTTGCATCGCTGAAAAATCCAAAGACTTCGTCTATTCGATTCAGCGATTTGTCGGTAAGATGACGTCGAACAATATCTTTCAAGGCGGCATGTGACTCGGCAAACGATTTTTGCAAGTCCTACGAATTATGCTATTATTACTGTTATGGACAATATGATACGTGGTGGAATTTTTATTATATTTTGGCGTTCGTTCTTCACTAATGCCATTTGAAAGAAGCAAAGGCCGCAATGATAAAAAAAAATATGACAGAAATATTCTATCTTCTGTTGCACAGTAAAAATAAGAGAAGCATCCACTTAAAATAATATTTCGTACCTTTTAACGTAATGGCTGCTTTCAACTCTTCAATAAGAAATTTATTTTGGTTTTCTAGCACCGCTACCCGATTTTCCAGGCAGTTGATATATTCCTTCTTCTTGCGTCGACCTTTACGTGCAGCTTCTCGTTTTTTTTCCACAATCGAATCTCACGCTTTTGAGGTTGATCTTCGGGAGAAGGTCCTAGAGCAGGTACATAGAAGGTTATATCAAGAATGACACTTTGAAGGTTATATGACGAATGACACTTCCACCCAGTTTCCACGTTTCTGTCTATTCGATGTTTTGATGGCAACTGTGGGGGGCATTGCCAGATAGATATGCTTCGAAATGTATCGAATGGTTAATTAATATTATTTTTCAAATATTTATATCCACAGATATAAATGTTTGAAAAAAAAATATTTTCTGCGCAATGATATCCGCACGAAAGATGAAGTCTGCTTGCACTTCGAAGTCATACCTATCTGGCCGGTTGCCAGGGTTCGGGATCGGAATCACTTCGATTCCCGGGCGTAGACGTCACATTATACGCATTATATTGTAATGAATCATGCGACGCCGCTGGTGACCACTACCAACACACTTAGCTGCTAGGTGGCTTGTCATTTAACGTTGGTTGTGACCAGTGCACATCCCACGTCTGTTTTGTCGTGGGATGCCAACAGAGATTGACAGCAACATGGCAGTGAATTGAAGTGTGGAGGTAGTGGCCACCACGCATAAGGAGTTTTAAGGAGTTTTGGCCGACAGCGAACGATTAAACAGAACGAACGGTGCACAAATACGAAGTGGTCGCATGTATGTATAATCACGAAGTTTTCTTTAAATTTTCGGAGATTTGTGTAATATTTCGATTTTGTAGCGCTAACAGCTGTTCGAGTTCAGTACTCAGAACTTGCTCCACGGTCGATTCGTCCCGAAAATTGTTTCAATCTTCTCGAAACAGCGTTGGAAACTTGAGTGGAAAACAAAAAAGGAACGGACTGTGTGTGCTACGAATGGTGCCGTTTATTATGCGCTACGCCACCGGCACCGATGGGCAACGGGCTATAGTTCAGTTTGCAGCAGCAGCAGCACCAGCAGCAACATCCACTCAATTACTTAATTACAGCAGCCGCTGCAGGAGATATTCCACAACTTTCCACCCAGATGGAAAACTCATCAGCGTAACCATTATAGAAAATACAATTCCAACCAATCAGAACAGTAGTGGTGGCGAAAACACTGAAAACGAGGATGCTCGGGAAAAGCGCACAAATTGCATAAAAATCGTTAAAGATGAAATCCTTGAGAATCCTCTGCTGCCAATATCAATAGCCGAGCCCAGTATTACAATTATGGAAACGGAAGAAGTGAAGTAAGTATGCGACACGATAGATTTCCCACTTTGTGGTCAGTTGGTGCTCCTTCCTCTACTCTAACCTCAAACTTACTTTCAATCTATTAATATAAAGCCTAAGCTGTATTTTGCATTTATCTTTGTGAGAATGAGGTTGAAAGAAGTCATTCATTACAAGGAAACTTATTTCCAATTTTCTCGCAAAATATTGCAACAAAAGCACAATTCGCACAAAGAAAATTTCAAACTACTCGTACATGACACAAATTTCTAAATTTCTTGGACATGTCTAAGATTCCGATCTCTTTACAAAAACACAAACAATCATGCGAAGTATGAAGTATACATACGAGTATATATATTTACAAAGCAATACTAAATCGTATTTTTATTACGGAAATATTTTTAATAGACTAAAGTTATTCGAAATGACATTATTCAATAATGAACCTAATTAAGAACAATGTTTCTAAAACATTATGAATGGAATCGATATGAAAATCGAAAAATATCCAATAGTATTAAATAAAAGAATAACACAAACAAACAAAAAAACACACACAAAAATGCAATAATTTTCTTTTTTAAGAGTAAACTCATTTTTGCTAATGTAATAGATATATGAAAACCGAAATTTACAATGTTGCTATGTGCCTTTAAGAGTAAATTTAGATTAAGCTTTTCGTTTAAGTTAAACTCCTTGTTGAAAGAAATTATTTTTTTTTGTACTTTGTTTGATTATTAATACAAAATCAATGTACTTTTTACAAAAAACAATGAAATAGGAAACGCAAACATTAAAAATTTTGCGTTAAAAGTTGAACAAACGAGTAAAGTCAGGAGAAGAAAAATTAATTTAATTTTTTTATCAATTTTTTAATATATTTATAGGTTAAGGAAGCGTTGGTTCGCATTTATAAAGGTTGTAACTAATTGCATAAAGCAAGAAAAGTTGTCTTAATATTTTGTCATGAGTATAAGTGAATTATTTATTTCTAACATTCAATTACGTAAAACAAAAATAACCCATGAAATATCCAGTAAATATTTTGTAATTATAAATTAATTTACTAAATCTTTCCCCTGGCACCTTTCACTCCTTGTGATATCTTTTCCAGTCTGTCATAACGTATTCAGTTTATTAAACTATAAAATAAATCATTCAAACATTTGAATCATAAATACTCATTTGAAATGAATATTTACACTTTGTTGTAAATTAATAAAATCTAATTAACTAGAAACTTCAAATATTAACTTATATATACCTTCCATTTAGTATAGTAAATCCTCCCCATTTGCTTCCCGCACCGTTGTAATCATTTGAATGAAAACATACTGATCACAACCCTATTGTACTTTGGAAACAAATCGGCCTGATTAATTAATGTAGAAAGCAAAATAGGTCTGAAAAATCTGTCCAACATAATTAAATTAATCTTCTCGACTATCTAAACGGCCAAACTGCTCTTTGATAATTTTGAAAAAAAAAAACAATAGGCAATTATATAAAAAATTTAATAAATAATTAAATTCCAACTATCACTATGAACATTTCTAAATGCTGTAACAATTGTTTCTTTTTTTTCGGATTAAACATTTTTAATTTTGAGCTTTCATCTTTTTACGCCCTACAAAAATCACTTCACTCACAATAAGAATCTTCAATAAAATTAAACTTAAATGTATTACATAAATAAACTAACTGCAAACAAATCAGTACAAGTTGTATATAAAAATCGTAAATTTAAAATAAACTACATTAATAATTTAGAATTCTTAATATCATATTTATATTTATAAATAAACATTTATATACCAACATGAATTGCTAACGAAAAACACGACTTTCCTTTCCAGTGGTTCTTCTTTTCAGCGGGAAATGAGGTGCAGGGTAGGTATGTCGTCGCGAGGGTAGGGTTTGAGAAAATCCGCTGAGGCTGGTTTCGCGTTGCGCGCGGTACGCGGTACCTTTGTTGGTTTTGCATTTTTATTAGCGTAGCTTTCGTCGGGGTTGAGCTAGCGTAGTATATTTTTCGGTACCGCGTCGGAAATTTGGGAACGCGAAATAAAGATTAGATTTTTGTTCTTTGACTGGCTAAAGGAAGAAATACGGAGTAACGTAAAATAGGTTTCCTCTCCGTATGGTTTTGTTTTGTGACGCGTTTGAAAACGGGCATGTATTGGTGGCTGAATTGTGTAAATGAGCGTAACCCATTCGGAGACCCGCGACCGAAATCCTCTCCGATCTAGCTGGCCGACAAGCAGCCACTGCGTGAATGGGTTACGGTGCACGGATTGGTTGACCGGTTGGTACCATCCGTTGGCACTACTCAGACTTAACGTCTAGAACCAATGAGAGGTCGGTTCCACGTTCGGACGTAGACGTAAAATCATTACAATGTCCTTCAATATTGTAAAATCGTGCTTCTTTTGGGTAAATCCAGATTTCATTGAGAATAATCAAATCTATGTCAGGATTTTGCTGCAGGTAAATCTGAATATCATTTAGCTTGTGTCTTAAGCTTCTTATATTAGCATACATGAATGTTAAATTTGTTCCACTTGATTAATCTCAAAGATTAGCAATCATCGAAGTTGTAGTCGGTGCTCATCCTGGCGATCAATATTCTGCGTTGAAGCTCCGGACACTCTACCGAGTCAGCTGTGTGAAAATGATCATCATTATTATTTTTACCAATACAGTTGCAGCACTTCTCAATCGTGCTTTTGCAGTCCTTTAGGTCATGTTTTCCTTCACATTTTACAAATATTTGCTCCCCTTCACATTTTGATTTTTGACATTTATAATACCTCGTTACGTAAAAGTCTTGTTTCACAAAATATGATCCATAATCCATATTAACGTATCTATTTGCAAGCCTCCTATACATGCTCTCATTTACCGGGATGATGTGCAACCACCTTCCATTTCTTGCCCGCCTAGCATGTACAAGTTCCATAGAATCTCGCTCCTCTATACTTGGATTTGATGATTGCATCTCATTTCCTAATTCCTTTTTTGAATATTGTTTTTCTAGACCATTGATGACAAGTCTAGGCTATCGCAATCTGGTCTCAGCAATATCATACTCATCTTTCATTGCCTCCAATTGCTATATTAAAGAGCGAATTAGTTGAGGAGGAGTTTTACATTTTGATGGCCTGGTCTTCGACTTAAAACCAATCAGTGTTTTTCTTAGAAAGGGTGATTTCTAGGCTTAATTATAATCCCTTTTTGCAATATTGTATTTGACCGATGCTCTGATGGAGGAGAAGTAGAATTTTTAATAGTTTCGGCATGTGAGGGGTTGCTCGCAGACGTAGATTTATTTATTAATAAGCTTACATTTGAGTTCATCTCTTCAATCTGGCTTTGCAAATTAATCATTTCTTTAGACTTTTGGTGCTGAGTTCTACATCCGGCACACATCCAAATCACGTCTTCAGTTATGTCTTTTATAGTCCGGTATCTCTCTTCCGACAATTTGCTGCGCCTAAAGTGGAACCACTTGAGGCAGAAGCCATCACATGCCATAGGCGAGTAGATATCCTCCACGGGTTTCCTACACTTCCCACACTTATCCTTGGCTGGTTTGGTAGCCATTATAATTTCCCTTTTTAAATTTTTTTATTCAATCTGACTATTATTTTATTCTTCTTAACTTTTTTTATTATTTACTATCTATAAATCCAAGCAGCGATTAACAGTCTTCGCCGACCGAGTCAGATCAGCGTTTCCTCGGTTTTCCCACTGGTCTCCGGACTTGTGTTCTCCCAAATACCTTTTTGGGTATCCTTTGTTCGTTCATACGATACGCGTGGCCAGCCCAGTGCAGCTTCCACAGTCTTACAATCGTTGATACCTCCGGCTCGTCATGATATTGAAAACGGCTATTCGAGGATGTTGGAAGTAATTAAGTTAAAGTAACCATTTTGTTTGTTTTGGTAGACTTTGAACAGAAAAAGAGTATGAAAAATTTTTTTTAATAATCTAATAAAATCATTTCAAGGGATATTCTCAAAAAAAGTACAAATGAATAGTAAAACAATAAGGCTGAAATATTTAAATTAAGTAATAAGCCTAAGATCGTAAGTTAAAAATAATAATAATCCTTGGCATAACAGTCCAAATTCGACCCTGGGCATTGAGATTTATTGTTAGGGTATCTCATCCAATCAGCGTAATGGTGATGTGGTCAATATCACGCTCAACTTTGTGATTATTACCTGATTTTTCAAATAATA
Organism: Odontomyia ornata; assembly: GCA_963969285.1. Classification (NCBI taxonomy): domain Eukaryota; kingdom Metazoa; phylum Arthropoda; class Insecta; order Diptera; family Stratiomyidae; genus Odontomyia; species Odontomyia ornata. The sequence continues at coordinate 130,580,158 of OZ017739.1, forward strand.
CCCATCATAGCTGGGTGGGCTGATAGTCCGACAGCAGCTTCAGAAGCTCAAACACGATACCGCCACCAAGGTTTGAACTTGGGAGCTGCTGCGCAAGCGGAGTGTGCAAGATCGTAGGATAAGTAATAACCTAAGTGTAAGGTATTTAAGTGTTGAAAATATTATTATCAAGCCTGGAACACTAGAGAAGAGGGAGCCCTTATTCTCGAAATAGACTATATATATGTTTAAAATAAACCAAGGAAACTCTGGTCTGACTCAAGTGACGACGACAGTTCATCGCTGCTCGGATTTCAAAATTGGAAGACGCGGTCAATGAACCGAAACAGTTGGACGCGTCATTTGCAGAAGCGAAGGCTTATTACGTCATCGGCTGCACTAATGCCACGCACAAAACTATATATCGTTCACAAAACAAATTTAAGATAAGCAGAGCATCATAACGGAATGTAATTAAGAATATTATAAAAAGCCCAGCTCACTTGAGACTCAGGTTAATTGTTTTTCAATAGAGTGTCAAGCAATAAACGTGTTTTCTCTTCACTTGTAAAACTATATATTGTTTCTTTCCTCCGTTCGGGCAAGAATGGAAATGGCGCAGTCGGTAGGATAGTTAAATAATATAACTATCCGTAAGTGAAATAATCTACAAGTTAATTATTCGTGAAAGTATTAAAATTGCAAACTCAAATTGTGAATCAAATAACTGAATCAAATAATAAAAACGAGTTCATACCGTAATAAACAGTAATCATTTAATAGATTGTCAAATCGAAGAGGCGAGCAAGCCATTTAAGCTCATAAATTTGTACAGAGACCGGTACAAAACCTAATCGAGATTTACAATCTATAATAAATACAAGTGAAAAGTGAAAATGAAGAGTCCAGAAGCATTTTCACAGCAACTACAAATCAGTTGACTAGGTAACAGTTAGACTTTAATCTGGCTATAGATTTTGCAGCATCACTCAACTTAGCTGAGCGATCACCCGTATTCAGTGGCGAAGGAGGGTACTCACTATTTAATTACATAGACCATGTCGAACAAATAATCACCCTCAGTCCAGACGTAGTTGAACAAAGGATGATCATATACAGCGTGTTACTAGGAAAGCTACAAGGGCGAGCCGAACAAGCCAGACTAACAGTAATAGGAATAGATTGGGAAGCAATCAAAGCAGCCTTAATCCTTCATTGTGGCATACCAGAAACGTACACTGCATTGCATGAAAAAGCAGAAAGAGTTCAAGCAAGAGATGTTGAAGATTTATATTACCAATTACAAGCAATCCAGAATAAAATTATGCAGAAGTTCAAGTCAGATGCGAATCCTCCCATAGAATATTCACCTACAAACAACGAAGAACGATTCCTGAGAATATTTTTAGAGAAGTTATTACCATACGATTCATCATGGTTAAGAACAGAACGTGTATCGAATATATCATCAGCATACCAGAAACTATTAGAAATAGGACATCTAACAATTGTAAAGGACCATATAAAGAAAGAAAGTCCTCAAGCAAAACCAAATTTTCATAATAATAATATCCCTCAATTTAAACCTAGAAACCAATATTTTTATCAATCAAACCAATTTAGACCACCTATAAATAATAATTCTAATCAATTTCATATTCCACAACAACAAAATTATTTCAGATATCCAAACCCAAATTTTAATTACCGTCCCAATTCAAATCAATATCGTAAAGAATTTCATCAACAATATAATCCCCAATATAACTCTCAATTTAATAGACAACCTCAACCTCAAAGAGCAATTCCTATGAGTGTAGATAATATAGAAGCAATAAAAGAATCCCCAATCGTAGAGGAGGCAAATTTTCAGTTGCCTGCCTCAACGACTATAAACTACCCATGATAGAATTGACTATACGAAATAAAACTTTAATAGCATTAATAGACACAGGATCGTCTATATCCTTGATATATAAATAATGAATATAAAAGAAAAATGAAACTACAATTAAATACTATAGCAGGTAGAAAAATAATCGAAGATTATAATAATAAAAACTCCTCAAGAATTAACAAATAGACAATCGAATATATTATGGAAAGTAATGGATTTTGAAGATAAGCGATACCGGGCAATAAAAGGAACTGATATCCTTAAAGCCTTCCGCGCAGAAATAAATTTTACTAAAGAACAGTAACATTCGAAGAAGACAAAACCAATTATATATTAGGAGAAATATACAAGTTCGATGAAATAAATATAATGGAACCAGTAGAAAAAATAATTGTAGACACTAAACATCTGAATAATGAGGAAGAAGTAAAACTACGAAGTTTAATCAGAAAATATAAAGGATTATTTTATAAAGAAGGAGATAAACTAAGTGCTACCAGTACAGTTGTTCACGAAATACGAACAACCACCGAAGAACCAATTTATTCAAAAATGTACAGAAATCCTCAAATACACGACCAAGAAATTGAAAAACAGATTGCTAAAAGATAATATTATCAGAAAAAGTAACTCCCCGTACAACTCACCAGTTGTGATGGTGGCAAAGAAGGTAGATAACTCTGGAATTAAAAAATGGAGAATGGCAATAGATTATCGCAGACTTAACGCTGTAACTATTGACGACAAGTTCCCTATACCCAATATAGACAGCATATTGAATAAACTAGGTCGTATTCAATACTTTACCACGTTAGATCTCGCAAAAGGGTTTCACCAAATAAAGATGCACCCCAACGACATAAAGAAGACAGCCTTCTCAACAGCGCAAGGACATTACAAATATCTTCGTATGTCTTTTGGCCTTAAGAACGCACCAGCAACGTTCCAACGCATGATGAATGAGATATTGGCCGAAGTAATAAATAAAATTTGTGTAGTATACCTTGATGATATACTAATATTTGGGACCTCATTAGAAGAACATTTGTGCAACATCGAAAAAATATTTAAATTACTAAAACAAGCAGACCTAAAGATTCAAATAGACAAGCGTAATTTCCTAACAAAAGAAACTACATTCCTAGGTCATATAATTAATGAACAGGGAATTAAACATAACCCCGAGAAGAAAGAAAAGATTCAAAAAATCCCGATACCCAAAACTAAAAAGGAAATTAAATCCTTTCTCGGTATTACGGGCCACTTTAGAAAATTTATAAAAAAATACTCAAAGCTAACCGTACCAATGACGAAGTATTTAAAAAAAGATAATAAAATAAAAATAAATGATCCTGAACATGCAGAAGCATATTCTAAATTAAAAGAAATCCTAACTACAGAACCAGTCTTACAACATCCCGATTTTAAAAAAGAATTTGATATTACTACAGACGCAAGTGACTATGCCATAGGAGCCGTCTTAAGTCAATTAGGACATCCTATATCATATATATCTAGAACACTGAATGATCACGAGCGAAAATACGCAACAATCGAAAAAGAATTGCTAGCTATTGTTTGGTTAGTAAATTATTTTAGACCATACATTTACGGAAGACAATTTAATTTATATACGGATCATAGACCAATAGAGTGGTTATACAAAAAATACAAGGGCAAAGATATTAACCAGAGAATACAAAGATGGATTTTGAAACTAGGAGAGTATAAAATCAACATTAAATATATTAAAGGAAAAGATAATATACCCGCAGATTACCTGTCGCGTATAATAAATGATGAATGTAATATTTTAACCATATTAGAAAATAGAGCAGCAACTTCAAGCGAACGTATGAATGTAGAAGAATTACCACTACAACCAATATCTTTACAGTCTTTGTTACCAACACAACATTCAGCTGAGATGGATTCAAGTGAACATATACTGATTAAAGATACCTACATAAATAAATATTCGCAACAAATATTGCTTACCAACTCGAAAGAATCATATTTACGAAAACATTGTCATAGACGATTAATAATAAATGAAAATGAAATAAATGACCAACTAGTAGAGAAACTTAGAAAATTCCTTTATAACAGACAAACCGCAATTTATACAGAAATATCAGATAATAAATATAACCAATTTCAAGAACTATTAATTAATAATTTTGATTTAAAACAAATACCCTGTATTCGCGTAACTACATTGTTAAAAGAACCAAGTAATGAAGATCAATTAATGGAAATAATAAAAAATTATCATTTAAAAGAAACAAGTCACGCAGGAGTAGATGAAAATTATGAAGGCTTAAGAAAAACTTGGTATTATCAAAATCTAAAGAAATATATTAATAGATTCATTAACGGATGCGAACACTGTAACTTATACAAGAATGATAGAAATCCAATTAAACCAAAATTTAATATCACGGAAACTCCGACAGATATCCGACAAATTGTACACGTCGACATCTTACACGTCAAAAATAGTTACGTCTTAACTTGCATAGATAAATTTTCAAAATTCGCATCAGGAATAATATTACCCACGCGTAATAATATAGATATACGACAAGGCTTAAGAATGATATTCGCAGTAATAGGAAGACCTGATAAAATAATAACCGATAATGAATTTAACAGAGTAATTTTAAAAGAATATTTTGAAAGCAAAAATATAGAAACACACTTCATATTGTGAATCGTTATTTTCTATGTGCCATTCCTTTGACAGTCAGTCTCGTATCGGCCTTTCCCGATGTAACATGTCTATGGTGTTCAATACAAATATGTATCAATTAACATGTGTATTATTATTGTCTCATCATACCAACTAGTCACTTTCATCACCCAGTCACAATAAGTTGGCAACGAGGATTAAAACGTTTGCAACTGCCAGTGAAAACCAGTGTGACACAGTGAAACAGTTAGATTCCGCCGCGTAGCCGCCACGTTTTCAGCCGCCATTATTTTCGTGTCGTTTCCGAGACAGCTCCAGCTGGGAAAATGGATCAACAACAATTCGAACAATTTCTCTCAGTCTTCATTGCCGCATTGGGGACAAGTGGATCCGGTTCAGCTCCCCAAGTCTCACCATTCGAATCATATGACGCCAAGAAGGAAAGATTTACTTCTTATTTAGAACGTTTTGACAATTACTGTAGTCTCAAAAATGTGGATTCCGCTATCACAATGTCTCAATTGTTGTGTGCATCAATTGGCTCTACGCATTATAACAACATAGCTGCATTATTGGGTCCTGAGAAACCTATGAAAGATATTCCATTTGTTGAGCTAATCAAACTTTTCAAAAATATGTTGTCACCACCTGTCTCAACTGTAGTCGCTCAGCATTATTTCCTAAATGTTACTCAGCAGCCAACACAATCAATCTCAGAATTCGTTGCATCCCTGAAGGAGAAATCGAAAAATTGTAATTTTTATGTTGAATGTAAATGCAAATCAGTGATTTCCATTGCTGACACCTTTTTATGTGCCCAATTTATTAGAGGTGTAAAAGACAACTGGATTCGAGAACAGCTCTTACAACACTATGCGTTCAAAAATTTCGATGAGCTGCTCAACAAAGCCACAGCATTGGAAGCATTACGTTTTGAAAGCAACAAGTTTACCAAAATCCCAGATAATTTCACCAATCTCAGTAGTGACACAAACAATGTCTCAAGGGTCAACAGGTCACATAGGAAATCACTACCCAACCAAAGTCGAAATACAAGTCCTAGTTCACACCAATGCTCACAGTCCCAACACATGACACGGGTTGACTATCGTTCTTTGGGCGTTGATGGACTCTGTCTCAAATGTGGTAGGGCAAACCACAAGGCAAATCGATGCGAAATCGAGCGCAACGCGCTTAAATGCACTTCCTGCAGGAAGATTGGTCATGTGTCCAAGGTCTGTATCACCACCATTCTTCGAAATTCAAAGACACATGCCATCGCAACACAGTCTTCTCAGAATGATCAAAACTCTGACTCAGAATATGGTATTGGTCACATTCACTGCTATGAAGACTTATACGAGCTCAGCCCAGGTTCTGATAAATTTATCGTCAAAGTGTTTCTCAATGGTAAGCCACAGGCATTTGTAGTCGATTCAGGAGCCAAATTCTCACTTCTATCAGAGACAGCATTCAAACGTCTTGGTCTCAATGCTACACTACAACCAACACAGGTATCATTCCGCTCTTACTCAGCTCATATAAAAAAGCCCTTAGGGAAAGTCTCACTGTCGGTAAAATACAAAAATAGAGAAATTGATGCGGACCTATTCACTGTTCCTGCAGGATTTGATGCACTTCTGGGTGGAATATGGATTCGCACTCTCGGAATTGATCTCAAAGAAATCGATAAAGAACGGCTCACTTCGGATCATGTAGTTACAATCAACGCTGTCACTCCTCTTGAAGACATACTAAGACAATACGCAACTATTTTTGAAGAACGCATAGGCTGTGTGCCAAACCTAGAAATAAAACTTCAGCTCAGGGAAGGAGTAAAACCCATCTTTACTAGGGAACGCGATGTCCCTTTTGCACTGCGCCAGCGAGTTGAGGAAGAACTTGCAACTCTTGAGTCACAAGGTATTATTACTCCAGTATCCTCAAGCGACTGGGGATCACCACTCGTCGTAATACCTAAACCTGATGGAGGGGTTCGTTTATGTGTTGATTACAAATGTGGAGTCAACGCAAAATTAGTCTCAGCTAATCATCCAATTCGTCGCATTGATGAAGTCTTGCACAGCCTCAGAAATTCAACGTACTTCTGCAAACTCGACCTGTACAAGGCATATTTACACTTCAAAGTGGATGCGGAAGGACAGAAAATCCAAACAATCACGACACACAAGGGCACATTTCAAATGAATCGTCTCAGTTTTGGTATCAAAACAGCACCATCTGAATTCAATAGAATACTCTCACAAATTCTCAATGGCCTATCAAACGTTGAAGCATATTTTGATGACATTATCTGCCATGGCTCATCAACGGAAGAATGTACAAGAAACCTGATTGCTTGTTTAGAACGACTCAAGGAAAACGATCTCCATCTAAATAAAAATAAGTGCTCCTTCTTCAAAGAAAGTATCAGCTATCTTGGTCACATAGTCTCATTTAATAAAGTTGAAATGTCACCTGTGAAAATTCAAGCCGTCTTCAACATGCCACGTCCTAAAAATGTAGAGGAATTAAGACGATTCTTGGGTATGGTGACATATTATGCAAAATTCATTCCTGATTTCTCCACAAAATCTTTTCATCTACGACGCCTTCTCAAAAAAGATGGAAAATTCGTTTGGTCAGCCTCCACTGAAGCTGCTTTCTTAAACCTAAAGTTGGAGTTGGGTAGCGAAAGGGTATTAACACCTTTTGATCCAGCAAAACCCTTGATCCTCACAACAGACGCCAGCCCGACCGGTATTGCAGCTGTTTTGAGTCATGAAGTGGAAGGTCATGAAAAGCCTATTGCTTATGCCACTCGAGCTTTGACCCAAGCTGAATGCAATTACAGTCAACTTGATAGAGAAGCCTTGGCTATCATTTACGCTGCCACACACTTCTACAACTATGTTTATGCCAGAAACTTCACCCTTGTCACCGATAACGAGCCGCTGTCTCGTATCTTTCATCCACATCGAACATTACCTCAGATGACATCTGCCCGTCTTTTACGCTATGCCTCCTTTCTAAGTGGATTGGACTTCACGGTACGCTGTAAAAAAGGAAAAGGCAACGAGAACGTAGATTGTCTTTCTCGGGCTCCAATTCCCCAACTGCTCAGAACATCTGAAACATCAATGAATGAAGAAGTCAATGCGTTGTATGCTGAAACTATACTTCAAATCTCCAGCCCAGCTATAACTTCAGAAACTATTATTGAAGAAACAGCCAAAGATGAAAACCTTCAAACCCTGATGACCAGCCTCAGAACCAGTCAAAGAGATGAACCATTCACCATCTTTAACGGTATGCTTTTCAGATTGGACCGCCTAGTCATACCAAAATCTCTACAACGCCAAATCCTGGAAGCACTGCATGCCTCACACTTGGGCATTACAAAAATGAAACAACTCTCCAGACGATATGTATATTGGGAACGTTTAGACAAGGACATCGAGCAAATTGTTAAAACCTGTGAATCCTGTGCCCAAGTCCGGCACAATCCACAGAAAGCCGCTATTCATCCATGGGACCCACCAGATGACAACTGGGAGAGGGTACATATTGACTATGCAGGCCCCCTTGACAACCATTATTTCTTAATGTGGGTCGATGCAAAATCCAAGTGGGCTGAAGTTCGAATACTCAAAGAAGCACCATCATCAGCATCAACTAACACACTCCTAGAAACCATATTCTCTGTGCATGGCTACCCATCTGTCCTAGTATCAGATAATGCTACCATATTTAAAAGTGAAGAGTTCCAGACACACTGTAAAGAAAGGGGAATGTTTCAGAAGTTTATTGCGCCAGGTCACCCATCAACTAATGGCCTTGCAGAAAGAAATATACAAACCCTGAAAAGAAGATTGAAAGCTGCAGCTGAAGACTCATCACCAATAGCCACAAAAGTACAAAATATCCTTTTTCGATACCGTGCCACACCATTAGCCTCCGGACGGTCACCAGCAGAACTTTACCCGAAAAGGAAAATTAGAATACGCCTTGATGCTCTCCTGCCTAACAGAAAAGCAGTAATGCCAACGAGCCGAAGCAGCTGTCACATCTGCTCATTCCAAATGGGAGAGAGAGTTCAGGGAAGAATGCACCTGAACAATCAAGATAGCTGGCAATGTGGGACTGTCGAACAAAAACTGGGTCAGTACCATTATATCATTGACTTAGACTCAGGCCGAACTATAAAAAGACACATCGATCAACTAATTTCAACAATGGTCCCGAAGAAACAAGTCACCTTTTCATCTCAGCAAAGACCAGCCCCAAGCCCAGGTGTTCCATATCGACACATGCCAGCTGATGAGTTACCACCAATGGACACACAGCCTACGCCATTGACTGCGCCAGGTGTCAATCAGCCAGAAACACTTACTGGCACTCCTGACCAAAAGACACCAGCAGACGGGAACACAAACAACCCGACGCTACCACCACGCAGATCTGCTCGTCAACGATGTCCTCCAAACTTCTTGAAAGACTATGTCACCGAATAATAGAATTAAAATTATATTTCTATATGGTTTAATTAAGTGGGGGAGACTATTGTGAATCGTTATTTTCTATGTGCCGTTCCTTTGACAGTCAGTCTCGTATCGGCCTTTCCCGATGTAACATGTCTATGGTGTTCAATACAAATATGTATCAATTAACGTGTGTATTATTATTGTCTCATCCTACCAACTAGTCACTTTCATCACCCAGTCACAATACTTCACTAAACCAAACACACACACAGGTAACGCAGATGTAGAAAGACTACATGAAACTTTACTAGAAAAACTACGTATATTAGACTCTCAGTTAAAAATGGAAATAAAAGAAGCCATATTCGAAACTTTAGAGATTTATAATAGACAAGTTCATTCCACAACTAAAGAGAGGCCAATAGATATTGAAAGAGGAAAAGTAGACAAAAATAAAGTGAAAGAACGTATACAGCAAATGAAAGAAAGAATCATTAGAAAGTTAAACCAGAAGAGAGAAGATTTTAATGAAAATAGATCACAGATAGAAATAAAGAACTACAAAGCTGTTAGAAACAAAATGGTCCCTAGATTTACGAAAGTAAAATATGATAAAAATAAATTAGCCCCTCAATTGATAAAGAGACCTAAGAAAAACATCTCTATTCCAGACAATGGACGCCGATAAAATCTGGATAGTGATAATAACATTAATTTTACCCGTATTTGCATTACTGACAGTAGAACCTATTGATACAGAGACAGGATACGCAGAAATAAAAATGGAAAAAGTTAATTTAGTCAATAAATATAAAATAATATTACACTATGTCAATTTATCCCTACTTCAAGAAGTTTTAAATGATATTCAAAATGCATCACATCCCTATCCTTTTTCTCCTGAACAAACTAGGACCTTGCAAACCGAAATAATTAATATACAAGCTCAATACTTAACTTTGATTCCAAGTATTAGAAGAAAAAGAGGAGTTATAAATCCATTAGGATCAATTTATAAAACACTTTTTGGTAATGGACAATGACGATAGAGAAGAAATAGAATAACAAAGGAGAATTGTAAATTCAAATAAACATGCAGTAATCGAACATTCAAATAAACATATTGAAATTTATAATCGATTTAAAAACAAAAAATCAATTGAGAAAATATTAGGTAACATACGTAGAGATAGAAAACAAATAATAGATATTACAGATAAGTGGGAAAAAGAAATTGCATATGTTAAATTAATAAACAGTTTACAGAATTCACAAAACAAAATTGAAATATTACAAGACAATATAATGTCATCAAAATTAATATCAAGAAATTTACTCACTCCAGAGGAAATATATAAAAATAAAATAAATATAGAAAAATTAAAATTAATAGTATCTAACGTACTCATTAACCAATATGATGATAAATAATTGCTATTCATGATAAGAATACCTATCGGAATAATCAATACCAATTTCTATATGTGAACAACCATACCTAACTCCGAAAATAAAGAAACATCATTTCAAGAGACAGCTATTGTAAAAGTAAATCAAATTTATTACGATTATAACAATGAAAAATATGTAAAAGAATTAAAAATGACAAATTTATGTTTTAAAAATAGCCAGACGTGCATAGTTGTAACTGGTAAAGCTTTTGTTTGAGAAATCAATCCTGGATGAATTATTATTAATCAGAAAAACTTAAAAATAGAAAGTACATGTGATGAACGACAATGGAACTTAGAAGGCAAATATCTGATCAATTTCAATGATTGCACATTAAAACTTTATAATACAGAATTAAAAAAAAAGCATTACAAAAATAATAACTTGATACCAATAGCAAGAAAAGAAAAATTATAGCAATTAATTTTTAACGAACTTGAAAAGATTCAGATAGATAATTTAAAGCATATTACAGAATTAAAATATGAAAAGGAAATTCATACAATCATGGGAACCTCAGTAACCATAATATTAACTGTGGCATTACTGATCCTCTTCGTATATTTTAAATAAAAAACAAAAATTTGAAAATTCAAATTAAATCAGTCTCTCAGACTAATTATAGTCCTCAGACTTTGTGGGGAGGTGTTACGTCATCGGCTGCACTAATGCCACGCACACAACTATATGTCGTTCACAAAACAAATTTAAGATAAGCAGAGCATCATAACGGAATGTAATTAAGAATATTATAAAAAGCCCAGCTCACTTGAGATTCGGGTCAATTGTTTTTCAATAGAGTGTCAAGCAATAAACGTGTTTTCTCTTCACTTGTAAAATTATATATTGTTTCTTTCCTCCGTTCGGGCATGAATGGAAATGGCTCGAGAGGGGCTGTAGAGCTACGAAGGAGAAGAAGATATGTTTAAAATAAATACTACAATTATTCTTTTCATTTGCGTTTCAGCAAAAAATTAAGTGAAATTTATATTATGTAATAATAATAGAATGTAGTTTGGGCATTTCATTATGTTTGGATGAAAAACACTATCTTGCTTTAATTGAGAGATGGTTTTTTGTCAACAACTCAAATAGACATTATCACTAATTTGTCATATAGTAGCTTATATATTTTATAATAAATAAATATATGTTACATAATCATAGACTTCTGTAGCTTGTTAAATGCTATTGTTCCTTACAAATAAATAGTTTCCAATTCTTATAATACATGTGCAGCCATTCATGATACTGATAATAGTATTCAGGCGCAATTTAATTTGTAATATTCTTCTTTCTTTAAAAAAGGACCCTCTACTGTACTCAATATTATTGAAACTCTGGTATCAAACTAGAAACCTGCTTGCTATTCGCGAATCTGCAATGCTTTAAGAAGTACATTTCATAGCTCAAATTTTAGCTCATATCGACAGACTTATTTAGTGAAAGCTAACGTTAATATGCTTAATACTTCCGTTAATTCCTAACTCCCGGCAGTGCGAATGAAGGCAGTTTATTCTGTTGAGAATAATCCTTTTCTTGTATCCATAGTATTTACATTTAAATAGAAAAAATGATTTTCAAGTTCATTAAAATCAATTTTCTGATGCATTCTCCGAACAAGGCTTGTGATCCTCAAAAGCCGATTTCGATTTAAATTGCTTTTTACAGCTGCTGCACTCAAATTCAGGAAGTGGATGATAGCACTTAATATGTTGCTCTAATTTGTTCCTTCCAAAAAATGCTGCGGAACAAATTTTACACATAAATGGTTTGTTGTGTGTGCGACGATGAACAACCAAATGCCTACGACGATGAAAAGTTTTCTTACAGATTTTGCATTGATAGAATTCACTATCCCCGTGAAAATTTTGCACATGTCTGGTTAATGTTCTCCGATGAGCAAATCGTTGGAAACATGTATCACAACGATGTAGATATTTAAGCTCGCTGTCGGTGGTGGGAGTTTCCGTATTGCTTGATTCACCGGCACATGCTTTGCATTTAAATTCGCTGTCTTCGGAATTCTTTGTATCCAACATGAAAAATTCAGAGCATTCCGAACATTGTTCCTTCAAATTGGATAGTATGGCCATGAGAAGATGTTTCGCGCAATGGTCATCACGCCTTTCGTTGATATCTGATAAAAAGACACCTTATGCAACTAGTGGGAGATAATATTTTAAGACTTACCTTTATTACATATGTTACAGAATTTCTTATCTAAGTGAAGACGTTTAAGGTGTAGGCGGACATTTGCAGTTGATGAATCATACTTGCAGCCAGGACATTTGATCACATCGATTTTGGACATATAGTCCTCTAAAGTGAGCTCTTTTTCTTCTGGTTTTTCAGTTTCTTCCTCACCGTCTTCTTGGTTTTCGGTTACAGTGGAATTATCTTCGTCCATTTTGACTTTTTAAATTTTCATTTGATTATTTTTATTGTTACTATTTTAAAAAAAAAACATTAAATGACCTGAAAATATATTTTATTTAATAATTACTGAAATATTTATGGATTGCAATAAATAAGAATGTTAGTTTTTCTTCAAGATGAGATTGTGTTTCATCGATATTCTCATGTGATTGCAGTTAATTAATTTTTAATTTTTATTATTTTCCAACACATGTTATGTATACATGGGTAGAAATCAGAGAGTCTACGTCTAGGACGCGTTGCGTGTAGACGTGTTTTTAATCGCTTCTGTTATTAATTTTAAAAATTAATAAATTTTTTTACAAAAGTCAATTTCAAAAACTTAAATTAATTTTTTGTAAGTCAAACAAAAGCAAATTTTAATTTTCATTGGAAAAGCATTTATCGTCGAAGGAATCGACCCACGGAATCAATAAATCAACAAAAGCAAATAAACCAAAGACTAACTCGGGACTGCTGTATGGAGGAGCCCGACGGCTTCCCTCCGTTGGGGGCCCCGGGGAGAGTAGCAATGCGAAATTGGCGGCAAGCGTCAATAAAAAAGACACACGAGTAACCAGGACCCCGCAGATGGCGGGCGTAAGACTCAAGTAGTCGAAGACAAACAAGAAGGAATTCGACTTCTAGCTGAAAATCAGGAATTGAAACTACGGCTCAAAACCATCGTAGATATGTACAAGAGAGGGGAGAAAACTCAAGATGCAGTGCCGATAAAGCAAATAAATACGGAAACTAAGGCAAAGAAAGCTGTCAAACAAGTCATCCCAGAAGAAATACTAAGTGCTGGAGGCGCTAATGACAGCTAAAACTACTATGCAGCGCTGGACGGACTTCAACAAGAAATGGACGTTGACGAAAGTATTGAAGGGAATGTTAGTCAAGATAACAATGATAATTTTATCCTTTATTTAAAAAATAAAAATAAGGAGACGAAACCAGCTCGCAGTTCCACTGGTCCTCCTCAAAAAGTTGCCAAAAATGCAGAGAAAGTTCCGCCAATTAATGTGTTCGGTCAAAGCGGAAAGGATATGGTTCGGCGCTAGCCGAAAACAAATTAACTAATTTTGAGATTAAAAGAATCAATGCCGAAAAATCTAAGATCGGAACAAAATCACTGGTTGATTTCAAATCAGCTAAAAATGCTTTAAATTCTGGGGACGTTCCACACTTCACCTATACCCCGAAAACATGGACTGCGGAGAAGATACCGTCGATCTTCTTCAGGTGCTCAAGGAAGCAGCACCAGAAACTGAATTTATTTCCGTTAAAGCATTCGCGATAAGAAGGTCAACGATAAAAAAAAAGTATATGACTGATTCCATTGATATTCGTGATCGTACTGTTAGCATAACGGAAGAAGATGAGGAACAGCTATCATTAAGAAGAACGTACACTTGAATCCAGATCGGCTAGCTCACCATCATCGACACTAACACTAGCTAGGAACCAGAATGCAACTGAAAATTAATGAAAGAAAAGAAATAGATCATGAACTATTCAAATTTAAAAATAGAAAAATTAAAATAAAGAAAGGCTGCTTCTTCTTCTTCTTAGCGCTACCGCCCCTTATGGGCCTTGGTTCTTGCAAACAGCGCCTCCAACTGTCTCGGTCCGTTGACCGCGTCCTCCAATTCCGAAATCCGAGCAGCGATGAACTGTCTTCGTCGATCGAATCAGACCAGCGTTTCCTCGGTTTCCCTACTGGCCGCCGGCCTTCAGTTCTCCCAACGAATACCTTCTTGGGTATCCGTTGTTCATCCATACGATTCACGTGGACATATTTGATGAGCTCCATTGGAACATCATCAATGCCCGGCGCTTTTTTATTCTTTTGGGCTTTGATGATGGAAAAAACTTCATCCAGAGTTGGTGGGGCCAATGGAAGCTCTCCGCAGACATCTAAAGGCTCCGATGTTCTGGAGCTGTGCGGAGGATTAAGGACCTGTGTGGAGAATTACGAACGTTCTTGAAATATGATGCCCATCTTTTCTTAATCTTAGTTTCATCAGCGATGATATTACCGATGTCATTACGACAGAGCGTAATTTTGGGCAGATAACCACGTTTCGGGCTTTTCACTACTTGTATGCTTATCTTGTGTTGTTGCTCGCTAGACTTACATCTATACTTCTCAATTGGTCGTCATAGTATTTACTTTTCTTAGTTCTAATCATCTTATTCGCTACTCTTCTGAGATTTTCATAGTGTTCTCTCTTCGTCCTGGTTTTCCTACCTATGTAATCTTTGTACGCCTGATTCTTCTTATCTAATGCATTCTGGCACTCATCATTGAACCAATCATTCCTCTTGCGCCGGGCTTGATGTCCGATCGTCTGTTCTGCCACGCTTTCACTTCCATCCAGAGCTCGTTGCTCGTCTTTAACGATGCGTCTGATAAGATGGGAGTCAGCTGGTTGTCGAGGGCCTCCGCGAAATTTTCGGCCACAGACGCCGTTTGGAGCCTTTCAATGTCAAATTTTTGTAGCGGGCTGGTCTTCGCTGAATATGCCTTTGACATACGACATCGATAGTTTAATTTGATCAAGTGATGATCTGAGTTATAATTGGCTCCTCGGTATGTACGGACGTCAAGTATGCTCGAAGCCCAACGTTGTTGGATCAGAACATGATCGACCTGGTTTTGTGTGTTGCCATCCGGTCATACCCAGGTCATTTTATGCATGCGTCGATGTGGGAAGTAAGTCGAACATATGACTAGGTTTCTGCTACATGCAAAGTCAATCAGGCGCTGGCCGTTGTCATTTGTTTCATCGTGGAGGCTGTATCCACCAGTCGTTCCCCGATGAGATAGCTCATTGCCAACCTTAGCGTTGAAATCACCCAGAATAATTTTTGTGTCGATTTCTTCGTTTCTTCGTCTTTTTTTCGGTCGGGGCGTGAACATCAATCAGCCAGATTTTGAAGAATTTCGCTTTTATAAGGCTGCTTAAACATATCATTTCCAAAGATTGCATGCATTAGAAATATAAAACAAGCACAAATAGGACATACATCTGCTTACATCCACAGGCTTACGTAAATTAACGTTCCTTGTTTTGTTTGGTCGGGTTATAAAATATTTTTGGCTGACCCTTACCGATTGAACTTACAGTATTGTTCATAAAATAATTTGAGGGGGTTTACGTTACCAGATATTGAAAAATTTTCGAGAATCAATCTAAGAACGTTTTCCTTTTGGCCAAAAAGCAAACGTGCCATTTCGGAGTCACAAAGTTCGCATTTTTCAACAGTGTACCGAATATTTTCTTTTTTTTTTGAACATTTGCATGCAATTACATCATGGTGGTGATTGTAGCTTGAACAATAATTGACGGTGGCTCGTTGTAAACGGTTCGCGCGAGGTAAATGAAGGTTAAGCACCCGGTTTATATTTAGAGATAGTCGCGCGTTACTTACCTTACGGCCGAAGTAATAAAAATTATAAACCCAAAGAAAAAAGAAAGAGCGCGCATTGAACACTTGTATATCCTTTACTTTCTTTTTCTTTGATGATTTTTGGGGTTTCTTGTTGTAAAAGATATTGGAAGTTTCGTTGAACGAGAATAGAATTTTTTGTTAATTTCTTTTTTCCATTGTTTGCAATAAAATGAAATGAATCATTAAACTTCAAAACCTCAGTCTTTCCATTTTATTAAATCTGACCGGGTATAGGACCCGCAAAGATTGCAGGCTTTTCGTAATATGGGCTAGCCATCGGGCGCGCTCCACCGTTTTGTCGCTTAGCAGGGATTTTTGCCGGGTAGGATGGCCTTCCGCTCGCGTGCCCTTTTATGGTATAGGGTTATGTGATTCGATCACATAATTCTATAACATAAATTGGTCACGTTTATATTGCTCTTTTGATGGGAAAGCTCATGCAAATCATGTTTGTATGAGGTTTCCACTCTAAAGTGAAATATAGTATATGGCCATGTCTACGTTTGGATCTTGATCTGGTTGGGAGGGTGCGATGGGGCACCAACTCCATCTGAATGCCCCACTCTTATTTGTGGGTCATAAGGATCGTCGTTGATGACGAAGTCTCGGCCAGTCCGTCCATTTTTGCTCGTCCCAAATTGTTCTCTGAATAAGCAATTTCAACCCTTACTAGCTTACCTCGGCCTCGACACCAGTCGATCCGCATTCGATCACTGTAATTCGTGAATACGAAATTTTTTTGTAGTGGGTCCTTGTGCTAGGGGGAAAGAACCCGCCCTAAGATACCGCAACGCTAGCCTGCCAGCGCATTCACGCGTCCCCAGACAAGGCCAACCTCGGTGGATATTACCATCCTCTTCCGCTGAGGCAGCAGACCATCGCTACAGTCCTTTACGGACATTACTATATCTATTGCACTACATATTGTTAACGCATGTGAAAAGGAGGCTTTTCAATCTTTTCAACCTTGCGTTGGTTGGTGTTTCATATCCTTCCATATTGTTTCGATGTTTAATCTTGGGAACTACTTTCTCAATCATTTCCATCGTCAGTTTCTCTAACTTCGAACAATAGAGATCTATTTCATCGTTAGTTAGATTCCTGTCATTAGGAATCATTGAGCAAGCCATCATCAGAAGGAGGACATTGCTTCTGGTAATCCTGATTAAACTTCTTTTGAAACTATCTTCAATCCGTTTTTTGAAGTTCAACCGATGATTTTCATGTAGAATGCAATGAGGAAGACATCATCCCTTTGATGATTGATTTCCGTTACGATTTCGTAATGGTCGGTATCGTGAGTAAGCACCTACAGTTTCCGTCGAGGACTATTAAAGCTGAATTCAAGTCTCGCTTCAGCAATGCAGAGGTTCAAATTTGAATTTGTCCTAGGGTATGCGGGGAATTCTAACCCATACAGAAAGCACCTGTACTCAATTTAGTTCTCTGTTATCCACGATTTCAGGAATACATCTCTTGGACTATTGTTGGCGTTCAGCCGTAATGTATGCTTTGCATTTAGGTCACCGACAAGATTATAATAACTATGCAGCCTGTTCAATTCGAGTATTTCAAACAAGGAATTGTGCTCCTCCTTCAAGAAATTCAAAGTTTTTGAATTCGATTTTATCAATATTTGGAAGCAAAAGGGTCTTCTAATCAATATCCCGATCCTACCTTCCCTGTTATCGTTTGCCCAATCGTTTCTTACGAATTCAAAATCTATGAATGTCACAGAGTGCCATAAATTGAGGTGGGTTTTAGTGAGAAGCATGATGTCAGGCTTTTGCTTAAAAATGAATTCAAGGAGATAGTCACGTCGATCTACAGTAATAATGGCGCTGATGTTGATCGAGATGAGACGAATCCTATCCATGGGAATGTGACTAGACGACAAGTTATTTTAAGGCATTTTAATAATTGTTGCTGGTAAATTTTAATAAGCAGCTCATTAGTGCTTTTGCGGCGAGTGCAAATGATACCCCCAGCTTGTTGAAGTTGGAAGTTATCACACTGCGGTGTGCTTGTATTTGTTTTTGAATAAATTTAACTTTTGCATCTTGATATCGGGAGCATCCTCGATATTAAGCTGGATGACCAAATGCACTGCAGTTAATGCAGTATAATTTTTCTTTAGGCTCCATTTGGGCCAACTTGTACTCAATGTCTTTGCATTTTACGCATTGATATGGTATGGCACAGTTGGCAGCCGAATGAACAAATCGTTGACACCGGTAACACTGGTTGACTTCTCTTTTCTGGAGGCGTTCCCACCTCACCACTCGGAAATTCAAGTACCTTATTTGTTGAGGGGCACTTGGTCTGTTTTTGTTTGAAATTTGTTTCAGACAAACTGGTAAGTTCTTCTTTTTTTCGGTTGATATTCTTGTTGCAAAAGTTTTGAAAGGAATAAATTAAATTTCTGATGCAGCTTCCTCGAGCGCCTGAAGAAGATCGGCCGTATCCTCTTCGCTATCCAGACCCTTCAACAAACAGGTCTGATTTTTTCACTTTTTGGGGTATGGGTGAAGTGTAGAACCACCCCAGAATTCAGCGCATCTTTAGCTGACTTAAAGTTAAGCAGTGATTTTACTTAAATTATTTTACGAACCATATCTCTTCCGCTTTGTGCGAATACATGGATTTGCGGGACTTTTTCTGCCTTGTTGGTGGCAGTTTCAGAGGAACCAGCAGAACTGCGAGTTGGTTTCTTCTCCTTATTTTTATTTTTTAAGTATTTAATAAAATTTATATCATTATCTTTATTAGAATTACCTTCGATACTTTCTTCAACTTCTGTTTCTTCTGTTAATTCATCCATTGCTGCATAATAGTTTTGGCTATCGTTAGTGCCTTCTGGGATCGTTTGTTTTGTAGTTTTCTTCACTTTCTTGAATAGATCTTCGAGGGACTGTAGCCGTAGCCTGACTTCCTGATTTTCTTTTCGAAGTCTGATTACTTTTTTCTCGTCTTCGACTATTTGCATTTTACATCCGCTATCTGCGGAATTTTCTCCCCGGGTTCCCCCAATGGTGGAAAGCCGTAGGGCTTCTCCATACAACAGTCGTGAAGATGTCTTTGGATTGTTTGCATTTCTTGAGGTACCGAAGTAAAAAAATATTTTATATGAATTTCTTGGGTCGATTTTTAACTTTCGGCTGTCGTTGTAAAAAATTAATTTAGCCTTTGAAAACTTTTGATAGGAGCAATTTAAAACCCCGTCTGCTAAATGTAGCCTCTGTTGCCAGGTTTCATTTTATAACACATGTCTGTCTAGGCTTTAAGCTGTGTATCGAGTCATGCTAAATTTTAGCATAGACATATTCGACGGTTTCGGATGCCGCCGATAGTGGATACATTACTTTCAAAAGCTAATGTTTCTCACACTTACTAGTTTTAAGGTCAAGATGAGATTTGCTTGAAATAAGAATTAAATTGAAAAAAATAGAGAACACAGTTTTGGGATACGCCCATATTTTCTTAAGACCAATTCTGTGGACGAGTCGATCGATGCTACTTCTTCTTCTTTGTAGCGCTACAGCCCTTCTCGCGCCTTCGCTTCCTGCAACAAGCGCATCCAATTGTCACGGTCTATTGAGTGCGTCCTTCCATTTCGAAATAAGGAAAGCGATGAGCTGGCTTCGTTAACCGAGTCAGAGCAGCGTTTCCTCGGTACCCCCACTGGTCTCCGCCCTTCAGTTCTCCCAACGAATACTTTTTTGGGTATCCATTGTTCGTCCATACGATATGCGTTGCCAGCCAGACCAAAAATTTCATACAGCTTATGGATGCATCCAAGTCACCATTGGTCACCGTCTAGGTTTGCTCCAATTATTCATTGTCGAGTTTTAGGAAAAGTTCTTTGGCGGTTGTTAACGAACTTGACAAAATGTTGTTGTCATCTGCATAGGCTACCACTAACTATTTTATCAACAGGCAGCTTTCTTATGACATATTACAGAGCCAAATTGAATAGCAATGGGATCAGCCTATCTCCCTGCTTTAGTCCGATATTTGTGTTAAAGGCGTCGGTGAGTTCGTTATTGATGCGCACTTGGGAGGTTGTCGACTTCATTGTCATTTTGGTAAGATAGACTTATTTGGCTGGGATGCCAGAGCAAAGCATGATTTGGTACCTTGCGTTACGATCAATACTGTCGTATGCTTGTTTAAAGTCAACGAAAATTTGGTGCTACCGATGCTACTACCGGGGAACTATAGTATTATCGTCTCCGATGAAGATGTTTAAATTCATCTCAATGCAAAATTTCAATTTGCATTTCTTCACAATTTATTATAGTGCAATAAATATTTTACCTAAATTGAATTGAAGAAAAAAAACATTATAATGAAATATACATGTGGGGTGAAGTGCGGATTTTTTTAATTCCCTGCATAGGTGCGAACGACACGGCAGAGGTGAGAACGACATGACAGAGAAAGAAGACAACACACGCGACTGGAGAACTGATTTTACTGAATATTATATTTTTGTATCTGCTTTTCGTTTAAAATACAGTATTAAAACTTCAACTCGTGTTTTCGTTGAACGAGCCCCAAAATTTGGGGGCTCAACCGGGATTCGGTTCTCAAGTGTGAAATTCAAATACTGTTCATCTCAGCGGAGCGCCTAGTTTTGGGGCGGACACACTGTTACGATAACAATTATTAACATATGCGAATACTAATTGCTCGGAATTCAATAACAGTTAATCACGCCGCCATGCCTCGCTTAGGACACGTTACGGCAACAATCATTTGCATATGCGAGTACTAATTGCTCGGAATTCAATAACAGTTAATCACGCCCCCATGCCTCGCTTACGACTCGTTACGACAACAATCATTAGCATATGCGAGTACTAATTGCTCGTAATTCAATAACAGTAAATCACGCCCCCATGCCTCGCGTACTAATTGCTCGGAAATCCATAACAGTTGATCACGCTCCCAATGCCTCGTTCGTCGCACGAAGCGCTCTTCTGCGAGCCAACAAGCAATGTATGCTTCACCGCCCATACTTAGGAACGGCGACACCCTATACAGAATACATAATCGCAATTTATTGTATATAAGAACCTTATATCTTACGCTTCATTGGTTAAGTCACAAAATTGGCTCCCCGGCGAATTCCACACGCATACATGGTAGTCCATACAATTACCATATTGAGAGCACATGGGGAAAGTGTACACAATTGAATGTGTGTACTATGCGCAATCCGCTCAACTGAGCATCAATTCGCCGCAACAACCAACTCAGAAATCATATGACGAGAAGTCGTCGAATATTCAGATATATGAATACTGAAGACGAAAAGAGCAAAAGCATAAGATTGGAGCTGGCGTCCTTTTCATGTAACAAGATTATTCCTGAGGAACAAGTGAGGAATGAATTCGTAAATCAGGTTAAGGGGAACTAGCACACTAACAAACTCAGCGTTTTGCGGTTAACTGGAGCGAAGGTCTACGACTCCCACTAGCAATGCAAGCAATTTGTTGCGAATTGGACGAAGGAGCCAGCATTAACACAAGCCTCGATGAGAGACTGCCGGAGTCGATTGTGGACGTCATTTACTAAGAAGTTCGCTGTAAAGAAGATATATTTTCGTATAAGGAGTTAAAACAGAGTTTCTTTAGGGGTAAGCCGGTGTAAGTCTAGTTTTAGCCAATTTATGAGTAAATTATTTCTATCAGTGTTTAAAAATAAACTTTAACGTAATGACCTTTTTGGCAACTTCCATGATTGTGCTAAAGTGAGTTCGATTCATTCAACAATTTTTTTTTATGTATAGTGAAGGCGTCTACGGGAGTCGAAGTGGACATTTGCTCGAGTCGGATTTGAGAGTTTCTTTAGGCCCAAGCCGGTGAAACTCTGGTTCTAGCCTTTATCCACGTACACCATTGAATGCAAACTATGATACGAGGGTCGCAAGCCCGGATTAATTGTAGGGCGCACCAAGACCAGCTGTAACCCTCCTTTGTCTATTTGCAGGCCACGCATACCGGATCCAACAGCCCAGTCGAGGAGCCTGGCAGCGACATCAGACCCCTAAAATCGAGGTGCACCAAGCCCAGCCTGGAAGAAGCATTCCGCGCTGATCCGCTCGCGGGACCGGTAACAAGGTTCCCGAGGAAAAGGGAGCCAGTTCGGAAGCAGTGGACAGCTCCGGAGCCCACTCCCCGGGATCCCACTCAAGGCACGCGACAACCGATCACTCTCGAGGCATACCTAGCCCGCCTGGCTAAGTATGCCTCGCTGGATGTAGCAGACAGGGAGTCACCGGAGGAACCGAAGCGTGGTGGTAGACGTGTGAGGCTGCGGCAAGAGCTGAGCAACCTACGATGTCTCGTGAGAGGCGTGAAGTCCGACGAGGAACGGGAGTTTTTCGTAGCCCGGGCCGGGGCACTCAAGAAACAGATCAAGGAGGAGCGAAGAAGCAGGCTAGCGATGGCAGCTAGAATCCGAGCGCTACCGGCCAAACTAGTTCCAGACGTAGGATGTAATAAACCAAAGTCAATTGCTAAACAAAAATAAAGATATGTTGTATTCAAATGAAAGAAAAAAAAGGCCCTCTCTTATTTCTAAAGGACAGCCCCTTTCCCATCTAGGTGTCATGGATTGTGGTAGTGTATGGTGAGGTGCAATCATCACGCCAACACAGGCAGGGTAGTTGCATATTTGTAGCAACACGATGACGCAGAGGAACGTAGCGTGTCTTTTTTCGAGCACGGACGACGACGCGGAGCAACTTAGCGTGTCTCTCATTTCCGAGACATATACGACGGCGCACCACGACGAAGAGAAGCAGATCGTGTCTCGGCTTGTTTTTGAAACACACACCCACACACGAAGGCATTGTAGACAGCAACGCGGCACTTTCGGTTTGGCAGGTGAAAAGAACAACGACGACGTCTGGTGGCGAAGCGGTGCGAGTTTGCTTTTTGAAGTGCATTCGTTAAGACGGTGTCTGACGACGCGACACGCTTTTTTCGATTTCGATAGACGATGTCTTGAATTTTGAGGCGCGTAGACGACGACGGTGTGTGACTGCGGAGCGCCTTTCATTCTGGTGTGCACATACGACGACACCGTGTATCAACGATGAGTGCCTTTCATTTTGGGACGCACATACGACGATACTGTGTATTAACGATGAGTGCTTTTCATATTGGGGCGCACATACGAACGACGAGTGCCTTACTTTGGTGGTGCATAGACGGCGACGGTGTGTAAAGCGAAGCACCTTGCATTTTGGGGTGCATAGACAACGACAGCGAGCGGAAGCAGTGCGCCTTATTTTAGAGGCGAATAGGCGATAATAGTTTGTCACGATGAGTGCCTTACAATTTGGGGCCAACAAAACGCTATATTTATTGACGTGACGATGAGCGCTTGAGCTTTTGGGACGCACAGGTGACGACGACAACGACGGAATAAAGCGGAGCGCTTTGCTTTTGGGGCACTCAGATGACGACAGCGAGTGGAATCGGAGTGCCTTATTTCTGGGGCGCGGTAACGGCTTATGACAACAAGCGTTTCCCAAGTTTGGGAGCAAAAATGACGAGGAGTGCAGACGGGCGGAGAAATGGCGACGTCGGCCAATGACGTAAGCGTGGATGGTGACACCGAAACAACGATAATAGTCGCAGATGAGCTGTGCGACTTAAAAATCTTTCAGTTCCAGAGTCGATTGCATGAGTTGGGCCTGAAGACTACGGGTACAAAGGACGAGCTACGGGCACACCTAAAAGAAGCCATGTCGACGATAGTCGAAGTCTATGATGGACAGGAGCCGGACGATGAAGGAAGCCAAACTGACGATGATGATTTTCATAAACGGCTAAATCAGACGATGAAAAAAGGTGACGAATCATACCAAGAGTATGTGTACCGAATGTTGGAAATTGCCAGCCATGCGGATATTGAAGTCGAGGCCAAAATTCAGTATATCATTGATGGTATCCCTGACGCCGAGTCGAGTAAAGTTTTCTTGTGCAGTGCTTTGACGATCGTAGAGCTGAGGAGGAAGCTGAGTCAGTACCAGGCGATGAGAAGTAATATGGAAGTAAAACAACCGGTGACGAGTGCAAGACCACTGTCGTTTCAACAGCGGAGAGTCTTCGCACATCATCAGAAATTGCCCAAACAAGTCGAAAGGGGCAAAGTGTTTTCGTTGTAACGAGTACGGGCACATCGCGTCTGCCTCCAAAAAAACATTCACCATTGGAGCCACCAAAAGATGTCAATATCTTACAGTCGACGGACAAGAAGGTGTACATTGTCATTGTAATCAATGGCGTTGAGGCCGAAGCGATTATAGACTCAGGAAGCGACTTAAACCTGACTGCAATGATGTACATCCGACTTGGAGCGCCGAAGTTGGACACAGCAACAGTCCCATTTCACGGAGTCGGAACTGCCGGATTCCGAACATTGGGCTGTCGCTCTTGACGAACATTGCGCTACGCGTCGGTTCCACGCCGTTGCATGCAAGATTCTGACCACTGACGTTTTATTGGGTGATGGATTGTCAGAAGTCGTTGAAATCCACATTAAAAATCGAAAGGCCGTATTTTCTAAACTCCAGACCGACGAAGAAAATGACGTTAAGAGCGTACTAAACATCAGCGTACAGGAGGGCGTAGAAAGCATTCGCGACGCGACGATTAAAGACGAAGTGAAGCAGCTCATTCAACAGTATTCACCGACGGATGAAAGACGTACCCGCGTTGAAATGAAGATACGTTTGAAGGACGACATGCCAGTTCATCAAAGCCCTAGCCGGTTATCAGCTGAACAACGCGGGATAGTCAACAAGACCGTGGAACAGCTGATGAAAGAAGCGTTGTTCGTCCTAGCATATCTGAATATGCTAGTCCTATTGTGTTGACGAAAAAGAAAAATGGTAATACAAGAATGTGCGTGGACTATCGGTTATTAAATCAAAAGATGGTTCGAGACCGATTCCCACTGCCCATTATAGACGATTTGCTAAGTGCGAGGGTGTTTTGGATTTGGAGAACGGATTCTATCACGTTCCGGTCGAAGAGGGCAGCATCAAGTACACGTCCTTTATAACGCCAGACGAGCCGTTTAAGATTTTGCGGGTTCCATTTGGCATCTGCAATGCACCAGCGGTCTTCCAAACATACATAAGAGCCGTGTTCAGTGATCTTTTTGCCGAAGGGACGATGTTGGCATACCTTGACGACATTATCATTCCTGCTAGAAACGAAGCTGAAGGCTGCGCAAAGCTTGGACGAGTCATGGAGACAGCTAGTAAGTACATCGTTAATTTTAATTGGAAAAAATGTAAAATGCTTACACGAAAAGTTGAATACCTTGGAAATATTGTCGAGGACGGGACTGTGAACCCAAAGTATGATAAGACGCTAGCTGTTGAACATTTTGGCCAGTCGAAGTCAGTGAAAGATGTGTAGAGCTTTTTGGGCTTAGTAGGCTATTTCCGGAAGTTTATCAGGTACTTCGTTCAGATTTCTCGACTTATTGAAAGATGAAGTACCTTTCGAATTTTAAACTACTCAATTACTCCCCTTTAACGAGTTAAAAGCCACACTGACCAAGGCCCCAGTTCTTAAAATCTTTCATATTGGAGCTGAGACAGAACTTCACAACGAAGCTTCCATGTACGGGCTAGGAGCCATTCTTCTGCAACGCGATCACGAGGATGGAAACTTGCATCCGATATATTACGCCAGTTGGAAAACGACGCCAGCAGAAAAAAAAAATACAATTTACGAACTGGAGATACTGGCGGTTGTCAAGTCATTCAAGAGTTTCCGAGTGTATGTTTTGGGAAATCCGGTGAACATTGTGATAGACTGCCAGTTGCGAAGAAGGAAGCCTGTGTGCGAGTAGCACGATAGGCGTTGTTAATTGACGAATACGGACATACGTTCGTACATAAAGCAGGTCGGTCAATGAAGCACGCCGGCGCTCTAACCCGTAGCCCAGTATCGGTCTACTTGACAAGACGGGACCAATGCGCTTTAACTGAGCGAGTTCAACGCGCACAGGCAGGTGATCCAGAGTTGGAGAAAATGATCGTAGGATGAAGTACTGACGACACTTTCGTAGTGCAGCATGGTATCGTTAACAAAAACGACGGCGGAGTCTTGCAATTAGTCGTACCCAAGGTAATCCAATACGACGTGATCAGACGAGCCCACGAACGCGGTCACTTCGGTCCGAAAAAAGTTGAGCACCTGCTGAAACCTGACTTCTGGTTCCCACACGTGCAAGCACGTACACGAGGGTCATTCAACAAGTACTTAGCCTCACTCCCGATGGCGCTGCTATTACCATCGTGCAGTGCATTCTTTTAGTAGCCTACTGTCAAAGTTTCGGTCAATTCCCTTCATTAGTTTTGTTGAATGTACTGCACGATGGTAAAACTCTTTTGTAATAGCAGCGCCATCGGAAGGTGAGGCTAAGTACTTATTGAATGACCCTCGTATCAAGAAGTTCATCGAAAATTGGGTGACGTGTATCCTGGCAGAAAGGAAAGAGGGAAAATTGACAAAGGCGATCGTCCGTTGGACACGTACCACATCGATCATTTAGGACCGATGCCTTCAACGAGGAAAAATTATTTAGAACGATACAGGCGATAGCAGTGGTAGCGCCGAGGACGGCGCTTAGAACAGGATGGCCGAGTTGTGGGGCGAATCACGGATTTTTTGAATTCGCTGCAGAGTTGAAAACTACACGGCAGAGGTGAGAACGATACGGCAGAGGTGAGAACGACACGACAAAGAAGACGACACGCATGACTGGAGAACTGAATTTGCTGAATATTATATTTTTGTATCTGCTTTTCGTTTAAAATACAGTATTAAAACTTTAACTCGTGTTTCTGTTAAAACGAGTCCCATATACAAGAATTAAAGAAAATGTTGATATGAAGGAAATAACATGTTCCCGGAAAAACTGTGTAAGCTGTTACGTTACATACGATTCTTTTGAAAATTTTCAATTGGGAAATTCAATTTAAATTTTTCAGGTTCCTTTCAATAAAAAATCATAACAAATCTATCTAATTCTAAACAAGAGTAATTTATTCCGACACACTTAAATTAAAATGATAAATTTTTACTAATTTACATAAATAGTAGATGAATTACATATTTTATCATCATAAATCAAAGAGTATTATTAAGATCTTACATTTTTGTGGCCTGTTCGAAATTTTTGTTATTTACTAATAAATAATTCTTACTACTCAGAATACTGATACAATCTATTACGAAACCGTAAATTATATTGTGGAAAATTTTATAAAATAAGTCATGATGGCAAAAGTTCGTTCATAAAAATTGAGGCTTCGCCTCAGTCAATGGTATTGCAATTATTTATTACCTGATAATTGCTTACTAATTGATATATTCGATAATTTTTAGTGTTTTAAGTACATTACTAATCTCAAAATATTTTAGTACACATTGATAGACATTTATTTAGGGAAAAGTAACACCTTAAGTTCTAGATATTTTAATTAATGATTGACTCCCATCCATGAGAGTCTAAGAAGTCTATTTTGCAGAGAAAATTCCTTTTCGTACATCAATTACATGTATTTACATTTAAATATAGCGAAAAGTTATTAATTTTCTGGGGGATTCTCAGCACGACAAGGTTTATGATTTTCCAAAGCCGATATCGATCGAAACAGCTTTCCACAGCTACTGCAATTGTACTCAGGAGGTTCGGCATGGGTTAGCATATGTCGATTTAAATTATGCTGATGGCTGAATTCTGTGAAGCAAATTTCACACACAACTGGATTTGTGTGAACTCGTCGATGAGCGTTCAAATTTTTACGATAGTGAAAAACTCTAGGACAGAATTCACATTGATACAATTCATTATCTGCATGGACAGTTCGTACATGTTCGTTTAATGTTTTCCGATGAGCAAAGCGTTTGAAGCATGTATCACAACGATGTGGGTATTTAGGAGCGTTGTCGGTAGTGGTTGTTTCTGTATTTCCTGATTTTCCGGCGCATGCTTTACATGTAAACACTTCGTCTTCGGAACGTTTTGAATCCAACATGAAAAATTTCGAGCACTCTGAACATTGCTCCCTTAAATGTGATATTATGGCAATGAGAAGATGTTTCGCACAATGCTCACCACGTCTGTCGGTGAACTCTGATAAAAAGATAGGTTATCCAATAACTTGCGGGCTAATATTTCAGGACTTACCTTTATCACATATTCTACAAAATTTTCCTTCTAAATGCAGACGTTTAATATGCAGGCGAACATTTTCAGTTGATGAATCATACTTGCAACCTGGACATTTGATCACATCGACTTTGGACATATAGTCCTCGAAAGTCGGTTCTTTTTCTTCTTGATTTTCAGTTACAATTACAGTCACACTGTTTTCTTGGTTTTCAGTCACAGAGCTACCGTTTTCGTCCATTGTGTATCTGTTTTTCTCTTTTATTTGATTATTGCATTGTTAATATTTAAAAACTGTGGTGCAATGTAAAGCAAGATACACACTTTTAAATAACCTGCAAAAATATATTGTTTAATTCACATTTTAATTTTGATTAAAATAATTATGATTTAATATCGGCGGGAAAACCGTTTATTTTTCGCATTTCAACAATTTATCTATAATTTAGTGATTTGCAATCAGAAAAAGGTATTAACATAGCAAATGATCTGCTGTGGTTAGTACGGTACTCTTTGAAGCAGGCGTTAACGTTTCTGAATATCTTGGTAGGAATAATATATATTAGTGATTTTCTTTCGATGGAGTACGAATCTATCCAGCCGTATATAACGGCTGAAAAAGCAATTTCATTTTCAAGTTTGAATAGTTGAGCGCCATTTAGAAACTGAAGTCCCTTGGCCAACTGGTCACTTCTTAATCTTAATTCTCTATTTTTCAATATATTCAGATGTCAATCCGGTTTAATATTAATCGATCTTTGTTTCTTTTTCTATTTGCATGCCCTACAAGCGATATCGACCTACCATATTCAGTATGTTCGAAAATATCAAATTCGTCCGGCTCAGAAACAGAAAATTCATTCAGAAGCTGACCGTGATGAAAACGCTGATCGAAACAAAGAACAAGTTTAAACTGAGCAAATTTCTCCATATGGTATCAAATTTACAGAAAGTTCACTTTGTTGTCATACAGAAGTTAAAGGAAACCCTCCGTTAGGAAGTTCCGTTGTGTTCCAACTCTTTTACATGATACCATCTCAGCAATTTGAGGCACCTGACAAAGTAGAAAAAACCTTCAAAACTTTCCTCTTCCTAGCCGTTTCATTGTTTTAGTTGTCGCTAGGAGTTTTTTGGTCTTCATTTTGTAAAGGTGAAGTCGAAGATCTCGGCGTATCAGACAGTTATTCTTGCTTTGACAAGCCGTATTTATCACATTCCAAATAGTAAAGTCAAATTCATTTTCAACATTTTTAGAGGCACTTGAAACGCGCCCACACTTGCTGCATTTTGCTCGGGTGATTCGGTTTTACTAACTTATAAGCTCTTTCATTTCCCCGTATGCTGAACACATGTCAGTTTGACTTTCTGTTCGTTTTGTACAGTTTTTAAGTATATCCACAATTCTGAACAAGTAGTGAGGTACCGATTAGCGATCCAAACCTATCGTGAGGTTGATCATTTCCTTGGCTGACTTAATTGTAAAAACTTCTGATTGAAAGGCCATCGTAAACTCGAGCATATAGCTGTGGGTAGTTGCACGATATCGGCTTTGGTATAAATCATGAAACGTTTCTCAAGGTTTTGTACTAAAATACAAAACTTTTTTTGAAATGAAAAACTGTTTCTGTCTGTCCGTGCATTTGTCTGTATGTTATAGTAGTTTTTCTCCGAAACTACTGAAGCTACAGCTATGAAACTTCATGGAAAGTTCAAAAGTGATGACTTCTTGAATGTTTTGATGTGAAAAATTTTTTCAGAAAAATTTTAGGGGGGTCCCCCCATAAAGGGGGGGGGGGTTGTCATATGAAATGAGATCTTATCAAAGCATGTCTTTAAATTACCTAATCTATGTCGGGAGGATAGGAGAGTAGCCTTTACGCGTAAAACAACAAAAACTACGTTAGAAGTCGAAATTAGCTCAACTTTGTTCCTATTCTTCTCCGTAGCACTACAGCACCTCTAGGGCCTTCGCTTCTTGCAAATAGTGCCTGCAACTATCTCAGCCCATTGACCGTGTCGTCCAACTTTGAAATCCGAGCAGCGATGAACTGTCTTCGTCGACCGAGTCAGACCGTCATTTCCTCGGTTTCCCCACTGGTCTCCACCCATCAGTTCTCACAACGATACCTTTTTGGGTATCCGTTGTTCCTCCATACGATACATTTGGCTAGCCCATTGAGGCTTCCGCAGTCTCACAATCGTTGAGACCTCCGGCTCGTCAAAAATTTCATACAGCTCATGATTGTATCGAATTGGCCATTGGTCCCCGACTCCTATTATTAACCTCAGAACCCGTCGCGGATGCTTGGGTTAGGGTCCATGTCTCCCACCCATAGCATAGCGCAGGTGTTATCACAGATTTGTATACTTGTAGCTTTGTTTTCCTCTGTATGCAGCTGGTCTGCAAGATCGTAAAAGCTGAATAAAATATTTTATTTGCGAGCTGTATTCTTCGGCGTATTTCGTCTCTTTCGATACTGTATTCGCCAAGTGTGATATATTGCGTCTTTGAGGTATTTTTTCTCGAATGCGTGATGAGCTTTGTTTTATTCTCATTGATTTGCTGCCCTACTAGTTTTGCGTCGCTTTTCAGTTTCAGGAAGAGCAGTTGTTAATGACCGTGATAACATGTTGATGTCGTCCGCATATGCTACTACTTGGGCCGACTTGTATACTAATGTAACTCGTGTATCGACAGGTAGCTTTCTTATGATGTACTCCAGAGCCAAATGGAATAGCAATCGGGCCAGCCCATCTCCCTGCTTTAGTCCGATATTTGTGTCAAAGGCATTGTCATTTTGGTAAGACGGACTAATTTCAACCTTTTTCAGTAATATGTAGTAATCGAGCAGTCACACAAGCAAACTGCTCGAAAACCTTCCTAACCCTTACCCGAAATTTTAATTGCAGATTTTGAAAAAAAGATTTCATTACTTCCATTCATAGTTTTAATTTATAAAATACTTCTTTCTCTTATAATTATTATTAAATGTAATTTTATATCATTTTCTTTATATTCAATTCAAACGTTTCCCTTTAATTATATTCTTCATGATATTCAACTTTTATTATTATTCAAAATCTTTTTCATTTTTCTTTACGTCTGTAAATTTTTGAAAAATTTTAAATCTGCAAATTAAAATCTGTATATTGCATTCGAGTACCGTTGCGACACGGAAAAGAGAAAGAAAGATGGATCAGGGAGTCTACGGGAGATCTTGTTTCGGTCTTAACATGTCGTAGGGTTTTCAAAGTGAATATAAATTTTTCATTGTTGAATCTTCTATTTTGTACGAGTTTATTTTGTCATTTCACTACCCCATTCTACAACCCAATCAAATACGCGTTAATGATTGTCAATTCGAATGCATATGCTATAAAATCGAAAAATTAACATAGTGGAAATAGGACGTGGTGCGGTGGTGGTCATTGTCGTTGCCCAGAAAAAGTGTCTGGGAATTTGTATTTGGATGTAAGGAAATGGAAGTGAGATTACTGAGAATCAGTCGCGAATTCTGAATCGTTGTACGGTTAAAAGAATAAGAAGAAAAGGAAAGAAAAGCTAAGATCGTGTTGTAGAGATCAAGGCGTGTGGAATATTAACATCGCGTTTTATTTAATCCTTGTTGGCAGTTTTTGCGAATTGATTGAAGGATAAGGTCCCATAAAGGCAACTGCAGGCAGTGAATCGTACGGTTTCAAGACACAACCAACTACAAACGTTTCTCGACCGCCTTCTATACGAGTGTGTGTAAAGGTTGACTGTCGTGCCGTCAGTATGGATTGGGATTGTTGAATTTGTTCTGTGAACACATGCAGTGAATTAACAAAACAAAGCGGAGTTATTTTCTCATCGTTTTCTTTGTCTGTTCCGCTTACGGAAGTCTCCCATAAATATTTGTGAAAGTCCTACCGTGCGTGATATTCTCTGAACGGACGAAACAGTGACGCACAATGAGAAATAGCGCAAGAAATCAGTGAACCGTCATCTTACGGGCCCTCATTCGCCCAATCGCCGGGTGTAAGCATTCCACAAGAACGCACACTTGCAAATCTCTGCGCCAATTCTTACGCACTTCTCCGCTGCCCGACTGTCGTGCTTGCTAGCGCATTTGTTTGCAATCGAAAGTGCTCCATAATCAAAAATCAAAATATCGCGGGTTTGCGATAGCACTTTAACAGCTGCGAGTGGGATTGAACAAGGTTGGAATTTATTTTTGTGTGCAATGGTCATGATTGCCGGTAGCCAACCGTGAGCTGGGTGTGATGAATGTCAAGCGGAATATGCGGAAGTGCTCGGCGTTGTTTAGCTTATGGGGACCTATTTACTAATTCCAAGTCTTCGCACTTACATGTTGTATGGACAATTCATTTGTGCGATAGGAACTAACCAATTGGTCTCTGTAGTCTGCATGTTTATTTTAGATTTAGATTTGATTTTATTATTTTTGTACTTTGCATGCGAAACCGTTGAAATTTATTTGGAAGTCGTTTATGAAAATCAATAATGGTAAATTAAACAAAATTAATTTTGTAGAAGGATTTTCCAAACAAGCAGCTGCAAGATTATTTTAACGATTTAAGTGCAGAAGCAGAATTACTTGCGCGAAAAAGTCAGATAAATCCAGTTCGTATTGTTGTTCCTTATAACGTATTACATGTGGATTTGCCCTATTTATAGTTTTATAAATGAAAATATCGTATTAAAAATAGTTGTACTGAAATTAAAAGGTTCTTTGAATATCTATACATGATGGTGCCGATGGACTCATTTATGTCCAAACGTAAGAATTTATTTTTCAAATCATTCTAAAGGCAAATCCATACAAAGTTTCATACAAATAGAGGAAGCCACTAAAACCTTATCAATTTATAGACTGATTAAAAAAAAATTTCCATATCTTAAAATTGCATAAACCAAACATTCAACCAGCCGTAAATTGGCAGATACATTTTGCCTTATCGAACTTTCTATAATAGTCGTAAAGTATTTATAATGCAAATAGATGAACATTTTTTCTATTGTATAGACTTGTAACATTTCTTCTTTTCATTTTATGCTACTGCTCCACGTGCGTTAATGTTAGTGTTAGTGTCTGTGCCTTAATGCGCACTAATTAACGCGTTAAAAAATAACGCATTAAACGAATGGCTACACATACGAAGCCCGGCTACAAAAGTTATTTCTTCGTGAATTAGTGCGCTAAATATGTTCGGTATGGAAGTGCAAGCTGCTGCTCTAGTGTATTATATGAGTACGATTAATAATTATGTACGTGTTCTCAAGCGGAAAAATATTAGAAAGCAGAAAATGAAACGAAGATGGTGGATGATTCAAATACATCGCCGTCGAACAGAGTAAGTATTTTTATCGAGAAAGTTGTATCCTTTCTGTTTTCAGTACACCATGGATCATACAGCTTGAATGTTTTACTCATTTTAGAAAGTCATCTGCGGAATTCTTCTAAGATCTTATGGCTGAGAATGCAATAGAATTTTACAATTTTGTACGAATGTCGCCCACTGATTTTGAAGTTCTGTTAAAAAAAGCCGAGCCATTGATATCCAAAACAGATACTAGATTCCGAAAAGCAATTCCTGCCAAAGTTCGTCTGGCATTAACTCTTCGGTACTTAGCAACAGGAGACAGCTTTAGAAGCTTACATTTTTTATTTAAAATATCTCACCAAGTAATCTCAAAAATTATTAGAGAAGTCTGCGCTGCACTAATTGCAACTTTAGACAATATGGTCAAGGTAAGTAAACAGAACCAAAAGAATATAGTTATTAAATTTATTGTTAAAATTTTCAAAAACATAATAAATTCAGGTAATATAAGTAAAACAAAAATAAAAAATTCAGGTCAATTAAGAATAGTCTGAGGCTAGATAGAGTTCTTCATGGGTTTTCAACATAAGGGGGAAGTACTTGTTCATTGCTAAGTATTTGAATGGACCCGTCGTTGGTTATTGACATCGTATACTGTTGTTGTTGTTGCGATGTTTGTTGCAGATTTGGGGATGTAGATGTCTCGCTTATAGGAGTAGAATGTGCAGATGTAACTGTGTGGGCTGATAAATTACTATTTCGACTTTTAACGTAAAATTCGTAAGTAAGGTTTTGAATACAGTTCATTAATTGTTCTCTATCATCAATATTTTCTATTTTTCGTATTTTGGATGCAATCATACCAGCAAAATAATCATATTCATCCAATTCTTTTTTCTTGTCGGTTATAGCCTTCAAACAGCCAAAGGCTTCATTCATTTGCTTCTCAGCGTTGGTAATCTCAGTAGCAGTTGTAACTTTGGTTTTTACACTATAAGGTTGTTTGAACTTTTTCACTGGATGTACAGATGTTGATGTGGCTTTATTATTTGATGAGCAGTTTGTAGGGAATAGGCTTTCAGGAACTGATTCATTTTCAATTGAGTCTTTTAAACATGAATTTTCCTCTGCACTGTTTTTTTCTGAAGTTGACTGAAACGATTAAAATAAAAATAAACCTTATTTTTGTATTTCAGATGCCCATCAACGAATGTGAGTGGTTACAAAAATAAGCCCAGTTCCAAGATATATTTCCTCATTGTGTGGGCAGCATTGATGGAAAACATGTAGCTTTAATTGCACCAATACACTCGGGTTCTGACTATTTTAACTACAAAAATTCATTTAGCATTGTATTGATGGCTGCAGTAGACAGAAATTTCTGTTTCATGTTTTGTGATATTGGAACTAAAGGCAGAATTAGCAATGGTGGAGTCTTCCGAGATACTATTTTATATGAAAAACTATATACAAATAGCTTAAATCTGCCACAATCTACACCAATCCCTGGGACAAATTTGGAGCTGCCCTATGTTTTTGTCGCGGATAATGCATTCCCACTTCATGAAAATTTAATGAAACCTTACCCTGGTGAACATGCAGAAGGTAGTGAAAAAAGAAACTTTAATCGAAAATTATCGTCAGCTCGAATTGTGGTAGAAAATGCATTTGGCGTTATGTCTGCCCGTTTTCGGGTGCTCAGAAAACCTATGTCACTGCAACCACAATTAGCATCAAAAGTCGTCATGTCATGTGCATTGCTACATAATTTCTTACGGAATAGTGTGACCTCAAGAAATGTTTACACTCCATCAGGATTTTTGGACACTATTGGAATCGGAGGAAATATTTTAGCACCTGGGAGATGGAGAGAAGAGATAGATCTCAATTCTAGCGCCCTTAGGCCACTAAACATCTCAGCTAGACGTTCTTCCATGTCAGCTATGCAAATTAGAAATAATTTCGCAGAATATTTTGTCAATTCATTATAAGGAAAAATGTAACACTGATTTCTTTCATTCAAATAAATAATTTTCTTAACTTACCTCGGTGTTTATGATTGAGTTTGTTACGTAGATACGTCTCAAAAAACTATCCATTAGGCCAAATGCAAACCAATTAGTTTTATAGATGTCGTCAGTGCCGACACCTGATTTCTTTGATTTTTTCAATTTATTCAAATGGATACGATAATACCCTATTAAAGACTCTTTTTTGGCTTTTAATGCATCCAATGAAATTTCAAATGAAAGTGACTGGATGATACGTCGCCATGCATCACTTTGTGCTCCGCGGTTTTTATGTAATTTCGATCAGGGATCCGAAAGGCTCGATTCCATTGCAAATAATTCTAAAAATTCTATAACTTTTTCGTTCGACCATTCCATTTTCTGAGCAATAAATAAATGGTACGTACACACACGATACACTGCACATATAGAATACTGCACATGCACAGATGTAGCCAACACAGATTAACGCCCAATGTAGCGCGCTAAATTCCTTTGATGTGTCGGAAAAACCGCCACCCCAGTTATCGCTTAACGTCTAACGTCATTAACAATGCCACATCCCAATTAGCGCACTAAACTGTTGGCCACATCTGTGTGATGTGATTGTTAACGCAATAATTAACGCGTTAAGGCGCAGGTGGAGCAGTAGCATTATATTAACATATTTGAAATAACAAAATGGCCTTGTTAAATGTTTTCGCAACGATTTAAATAAATGAATTGTTAAAATTTAAAACTCGGTCTTTTCCTTTCATTCGACCTGACCCGGTATAGGACCCGCAACGATGGCAGGCTCCTCCTATAGAATGGGCTGGTCATTGGGCGCGCTCTTTCCTTTCTTTTCGCTTAACAGGGGCTCTTGCCGGGTAGATTGGCCTTCCCCCGGCGTGCCGTTTTATCATATAGAGTCATATGATTTCATTGCATAACGCTATGGTATAAATCGGTTACCTTTATATTCCTCATTTGAGGGAAAGAGTCATACAAAGTACTTTTGTATGAGTTTTTCACTCAAATGGGAAATACATGGCCACGTCTACGTTTGGATCTTGATCCGGTTGGGGGGGTGCGAGGGGGCACCGCTTCCACCAGGATGCCCCACTCTTATTTGCGGGCCATAAGTATCGTCGGTAACGACGAAATCATCTTAAGTCCGTCTCTTTTCTCCAGGCCCAGTTTGTCCTTTGAGTCAGCAATTTTCTTTGACCCTTAGTAGGTTACCTCCTTCTCGACTTCGGTCGATATTTCTTTGACCGTCGAAATTCGTGGATGCGAAATTTTTTTGTAGTAGGTCCTTGTGCTGGGGAAAAGAACCCGCCTCACGGCACCACAATGCTAGCCTGCCAGCGCACTCACGCGTCCTCAGACAAGGCCAATTTCGGCGGATTTCAACATCCGCTGAGGCAGCAGACCCTCGCTGCAGTCCTTCACGGACAAGTTTCCATACCTATCTCACTACAAATAGTATAATATGATTTATCGATTTTACCTTTTCTTGAAAAGCATCGTGAGGGTACTCTTAAATTCAATGAAATTCGATACGCATATGGCTACTTATAAGGCTGATCTATCCTGAATATTTCAGAAAGATCAAATAGTACTTCATGAAGTTTAATGGCTGAATTTTCTTGTATTACAACAATACACGGCTATGGAAGAATATGTCGACTAAAACACTACGAGTTTGCTAGAATTTGCATGAGAGCTTTGTAAAACAATATGGCGGCCGTTTTAAAAAAGAATATCGAATAAATTCTGTTATTTTTCCACACCTTCAACATGCTATGTATTAGCACTTGATTGAATTTATTAATGAATTGCTTAAGATGAACACCTACAATCTATAGGTGAAAAACTCATGGAGGTAGATCTAATAATAAAAAACTTAGCGGTTGAAATTCGTCGAACTTAGCTAATAATAGTAGGAATTATAAATTGAATATTTTCACCAGTAAAACTGCATTAGTATACGTTACCATACGTTTCAATGAAATCGAATTATATTTACAGAAGTTATAACCGTTAGAATTTTTTCTGTTTACACAACAATCATACACGATTTTTCTACTACTTAGGCTTTCCATCGAATCAGACACTACACTTTTGATTGGATCTTCTCTAAATTTTAAGATAAGATGAATAACAAAAATATATAAATAACAAAAATATATAAAGATTCTAGTTAATAAATGATTTTAGTAATATTGCAACAAAATGGTGGCTAGTTTTTCTTTTAAAACAATGAATATATTTGTTGTGTGAATATATTTGTTGTCATGTCATTCAAGTTTTTCTTGAGTTAAATCATTCTATGAGTCTGTACATCGTAGGTTGAGTACAAAAATCTTCTGACATTAGCGTAGTTCTGTCTAATTAACTTGTCTTTATCTATTTTAGAGCTTGTTGTTGTAAATTATTATCTCATCCATTTTTGTCTAGTTTGAAAATTGACCCTGTAAAACATTTCTGTACCTATTATTGGATTGATTTTGGTTTGTTATTGATATGATTTGTTTGCTTTGAACTTGGCAGTCACTTATGTGAAGGCAAAGGCCGGTCCCCAGTGTACTCCCCTTGGCACATCTAGGGCTAGAAACATTCCTTTGCCGGCGTCATCTTTCTGCACGAAAAAAATATCTCTACGTTTTGTACCACGGATTTTAGAGAATAACTTTCTCTTTCTGCATCAACAAATTCATTACTTCGTCAATATAACACGAAAACCGCATTTACAGCGAAAACTAGGAGTCGATATCAATGCAACAATAGGAGAGAATGGGATTGGCCGAACATGCAAGCTCAACTGAAGTATGTCTAGCCAGAAATTGGCATCTTGGGCCAGGAGTTTACAAATATATTCAACAAATCAGGTTCCTGCATGAAGAGTAGTGGGTAAAACAAGTCAAGGTCAACGGAGTTAAACTACCGTCTGTTCATATCCACCAAATGATGGGAAGTTGGAGTACGCCTCTCTCACGCGACCGGACATGTTTTTTGCCAATAATGGGAGCTCACACTTAGCTTAGGACGAACAAAGAGAGACTTGCTGAAGATCCGACAAAAGAATATTTAACATTTGAAGGATGCAATGAACTTTTTAAATACACAGTAAATCAGGATAATACTTGTTAGAATTTGATTGAATGGGATAGCATGCATTATTAAAACTATTTGTAATTATTTACAAAAAAAGAATACTAATATTAAAACATAAAATTTTTAGAAACCTGTAGACGGGCCTCGGAATGGATTGGAGTCACGGCAACGACCTCGCAAACGAAAAAAGAACTATGGCATTGGATCCTGGAATGTCAGATCATTCAATTCCCATGGCGCTGTTAAGGACCTTTTACAATAGGCCAGTCATTATAAATTAAAAATACCGGCGATTCAGGAAACGAATTGGACTGGAAACGACATTCAAGACATGAGATCGCACATGATATTCAAAAGTGGGAAGCCTACTGCAAAACGAGAATTCGGAGTGGCTTCATTGTGTATAGGGAGTTCAAATCGCACGTTATTGATTTTAAGACAGCCAATGAACGGTTGTGTGCGATCCTTATAAGAGCGAAATTCTTCAAAATCTGGCTGATCAATGTTCAGGCCCCCACCGAAGAAATGGGCGAAGAAACGAAGGAAACGTTCTATAATCACCTGGAAAGACTAGTCGACTCTTTGCCTACAAACGACACAAAAATAATTCTGGGTGATTTCAACGCTAAGTTTGGCAATGAGTTATCTCATCGGATGGATGATATAGCCTCCACGATCAAACAAATGACAACGGCCAGCGCCTGATTGATTTTGCATATAGCAGAAATATAATCATACGTTCGACTTGCTTCCCACATCGACGCATTCATAAACTGACCTGGGTTCCACCGGATGGCAACACAAAAAACCAGATCGACCATGTTCTGACCCAACAACGATAGGCATTGAGCATACTTGACGTCCGTACACACCGAGGAGCCAATTGTAATTCAGATCATTACTTGGTCAAATTAACCGATCGATGTCGTATGTCAAAGGTATATTCGACGAAGCCTAGCCCGCTACAAAAATTTGACATCGAAAGGCTCCAAACGGTGTCTATGGCTACAAATTTCACGGATACCCTCGAAAACCAGCTGGCTCCTATCTTATCATACGCATCGTTAAAGACAAGCAACGAGCTCTGGATGGAAGTGAAAGTGGCTATTAAGACCGTGGCAGAACAGACGATCGCCCGGCGCAAGAGAAATGAATGGTTCGATGATGAGTGCCAGAATGCGTCAGACAAAAAGTATCATGCATACAAAGATTACATAGGTAGGAAAACCAGGACGAAGAGAGAACACTATGAAAATCTCAGAAGAGTAGCGAATAAGATAATTAGAACTAAGAAAAGCAAATACTATGACGACCAATTGAGAAGTATAGATGTAAGTCTAGCGAGCAACAACACAAGACAAGCATACAAGTAGTGAAAAGCCTGAAATTTGGTTATCTATTCAAAATCACGCTCTGTCGTTATGACATCGGTAATATCATCGCTGATGAAACCAAGATTAAGAAAAGATGGGCATCATATTTCAAGAACGTTCGTAATTCTCCACACAGCTCCAGAACATCGGAGCCTATAGATGTCTGCGGAGAGCTTCCATTGGCCCCACCAACTCTGGATGAAGTTTGTTCCACCATTAAAGCCCAAAAGAATGATAAAGCGCCGGGCATCGATGAGATTCCAGTGGAGCTCATCAAATATCGTGGAAGCAGTGTTCATAAACCTATTCACAAAGTCATCCAGCACATTTGGCAACATATGCCGAAAGAGTGTAACCAATCAATTATATTCCCTGTCCAGAAAAAGGTGACAAGCTACAGTGCGAAAATTATACAGGCATATCACTACTTTGTACGACGTACAAAATATTCTCAAAAATCTTAGAAAATAAAGTCGGATCATACGCCAACAGTATTATTGGGGAGTAGCAAGGTGGTTTTAGAGCAGGTAGATCGGCAATATACTAGTTGTTCACTGTCAAGCAGGTACTTGGAGGATGCTGGGAGTTCAACATAGACGTACACCGAATTTTCGTTGACTTTAAGCAAGCACACGACAGTATTGATTGTAACGTACTGTACCAAATAATGCTTTGCTTTGGCATCCCAGCCAAATTAGTCCGTCTTACCGAAATGTCAATGACGTTGACGACCTCCCAAGTCCGCATCAATAACCAACTCACCGATGCCTTTGACACAAATATAGGACTAAAACAAGGGACATGGGCTGGCCTCATTGCTGTTCAATTTGGCTCTGGAGTACGTCATAAGGAAGCTACCTGTTGATACACGAGGTACTATACAAGCCAAGTAGTAGCCTATGCAGACGACGTCAACATTTTTTCACGGTCATTAACAACTGCCAAAGAACTTTTCCTGAAACTCGACAGCGAAGCAAAACTAGTAGGGCTAGAAATCAATGAGAATAAAACAAAGCTCATGACGCAGTCGTGGAAACAAACGATATATCACACTTGGCGAATACGGTATTGAAAATGTTGGCGAATTTGTGTATTTAACATAGGCGCCAAAATAACGATGGCAGGTAATGAAAGAGGCAAAATACGCCGAAGAATACAGCTCGCAATTAAAATATTTTATTCAGTTTTGACGATCTTGAAGACAGGAAAACAAAGTTCCAAGTATACAAATCTTATGCTATGGATGTGAAACATGGACCCTAACCCCAGCATCCGCAAATATATTGAACGCCTTTGAGCGACGGGTCCTGAGGCGAATAATCGGAGCGAAGCTTGACGGGGACCAATGGCGAATTCGATACAACCATGAGCTGTATGAAATTTTTGACGA
The DNA here is from genome assembly GCA_963969285.1 of Odontomyia ornata. Taxonomy (NCBI): domain Eukaryota; kingdom Metazoa; phylum Arthropoda; class Insecta; order Diptera; family Stratiomyidae; genus Odontomyia; species Odontomyia ornata. The sequence continues at coordinate 130,621,948 of OZ017739.1, forward strand.
ACCGGAGGTCTCAACGATTGTAAGACTGCGGAAGCTGCAATGGGATGGACACATAAATCGTATGGACGAACAACGGATACCCAAAAAGGTATCCGTTGGGCGAACTGAAGGTCGCAGACCAGTGAGGAAACCGAGGAAACGCTGGTCTGACTCGGTCGACGAAGACAGTTCATCGCTGCTCGGATTTCGAAATTGGAGGACGCGGCCAATGGACCGAGACAGTTGGAGGATTCATAAAATAGATAATAATTTTAATTTGATGTTGTTTTTTTGCATATATGTATGTATAAATTTAGAGAGCCATTTGGGCTACTAAGTTTCAGTATTTTTATTGTTTGGAATTTGCTTTATATTCCTTGAAAATTCATAATGATTATTAGTATTGAATAAAACGCTTTTGACTTTGACTACCAAAATGACAATGACGTCGACGACCTCCTAAGCATCAACTCACGGATGTTTAAGACCCAAATATCAGAGCAGGGAGATGGGTTCGCTCCATCGCTGTTCAATTTGGCTCTGGAATATGTCATCAAAAAGCTACCTGTCGATACAAGAGGTACATTATTATACAAGTCGAGTCAAGTAGTAACATTTGGGGACGACACTAACATTTTATCACGGTCGTTAACAGCCAAAGAACTTTTCCTGAAACTCGAAAGCGAAGAAAACTAGTAGTGCTACGAATCAATGAGAATAAAACAAAACTCATGACGTAGTCGAAGAAAAATACATCAAATTTGTGTATTTAGGCGCCAAAATAACGAGAACCGGAAATGAAAGAGACGAAATACGCCGAAGAATACATCTCGCAAATAAATTATTTTATTCAGTTTTGACGATCTTGAAGACCAGCTACATACATAGGAAAACAAAGCTCCAAATATACAAATCTGTGATAAAACCTGTGTTATGCTCTGGGTGAGAAGCATGGACCCTAACCCAAGTATTCGCAAATATATAATTGACGCTTTGGGCTGGCGGATGTGATGGTTTGGACCTAGTTGCTTTGCACAGTAGCGCCGAGGTGAAACTCGTGTGTGAACGGCTCCAATTCAACTATCATACCGTCTCCGTCCCGGTAAAACCTTGGCAGGCCTCGGAGTACGTTCGAAGTTCGCACCATTGGGTTGGTGGTGTAGGTTCGGTTGAGACGGACTCCCGATTAGCGCTGGTCTGGCTCTGAGCACTTGTCCCCATAAGGGCTTGTGCCAACCCTCGCATGGCCTCCCTGCTCTGCAAAGATAACCATGGGACCAAAAAGGCGACTACACACACGAACGGAGATAGCGGCTCCGAGGGGGGACCCAATAAAATGGAGCAAACAAATGAAACCACAAGCAAACAGGACGCTAGCACGGAGAACCCTTTCAGGCAAAAACCGCTGTTGGCAAGAACACCGATTAAACAAGTCACCGATTGCGGGGGGAGGCAGCAAACCCCAGAAACACTGTCAAAGTCAACATCACAGGTTAAATCATCGGAGACAGACCACAGACGGACTAACGAACGAAAGAAGGCAGAGTGCGTTGTGCAACCTGGCATCATTGCGGCCTTTGGGCGCAGTAGAAGGACTATGCGCACCCCGGAGCGCCAGTGCAAGACGTACACAATCCGGATCAAGCTGCGACACCAACGGAGGCCAGTGTAAGACTGGGGGAGGGAGAAGTTTTGCCGTTGGCCGACGCCACTTCAAACGCGACCCAAGCGATAGAAGCAAAAGGGCTAGGAAACGGGGGCCTCTCCCAAGAGATGGCGCCAAATAACACAATCGCCCTTGACCGCGCCGAAGAGGAGCGGCTTACTCGGAAAGCGGGGAATATCGTCAAACAACTGAGGGCTGCCTGCTAAGTGCAGAAAAACATAGGCAAGAGTGTCAAGAATGGCATTCTTGAACTGGAGGAGCTTTTTGGCCGCATAACGCACTACAGGCGAAGGTGGCTTGCAACCGAAAAGCACCAAAAAGACACGCTCTCCCTCGAGGCATCAGTGGGTCCTAGCAGCAGCAAAAGAATGGCCGGTAGCCCAATTGAAGGCGACTGTGAGAAAAGGAGGAAGGACGAGACCATAAACGAAGTTGACACTCCAGGCGAGGAGTTTCATGTGGTGCGAAACAAGGCAGCGAAAAAAGCGGCCAAAAAGCTACTCCTAGAAAAAACAGACAAAGAGCTCAACCACGAAAAGAACAAAGAACCCCCCGATATACCGCAGAAAACAAAAAGCAAACCGCGGCGCAAACCCTTGCGAGAGGCACTGCTTATTAAACCCACTAAGGGCCGAACCTACGCAGATGTCCTCCGTGAAATTAAAGGAGCGGTCAAGCCAGACGACACCAAAACTGCCATCAAAGCAGTTCGACCAACCCGGACCGGTGGCTTGCTGGTGGAATTCGGGCCAGAGGCCACAAACAAAGATGCATTCCGTGACGCGGTTCAAAAGGTTCTTGGAGATGCGGCAACGGTTGCCTCGCTCGAACCAATGGCCACCCTGGAAATCAAGGACCTCGACTGCGTCACGGACAAAGCTGAAGTAGAGGATGCCATTAGGAGGGAGTTCCCCAGCTTAAGTGAAGTCAAGGCAAGATTGACACGTGAAAACACAAGGGGGCAACGCATGGCTATTGTCGAACTAGCTGATAAAGACGCCCAGCAAATCCTGGCGAAGGGCAAAATTAAGATAGGTTGGGTAATCTGCAGGATACGGAGAAGAGCGATCCCTATCCGCTGCTTCAGATGCCTCGAATACGGACACACCGCGTATGGCTGTAGGGGACCCGACAGGAGATCTCTGTGCTACAAATGTGGTGAAACGGGGCACAAAAGGAAGGAGTGCACGAACGAGGCAAAATGCATTCTTTGCAAGGATGCTAAGCTAGCACCCGGCGACCTCAAACATGAGCCGGGGACAGGGAGATGCCGGGTTTTCAAGGAGGCCCTAACTAAAGCTAAATCGATACTCAAATGATCCGTATCCTGCAGGTCAATTTGCACCGAAGCACAAACGCCCAGGACCTACTTGAGCAGTTTGCGAGGGATAAGAAAGCTGACCTCCTGTTGCTGAGCGAGCAACATCATAACAAGGACTCGCAAGCGTGGTACCCTGACAAAACTGGTACCTCGGCCATCTGGGTTCGAGACAGCGCCCGCCTTCAGGTGCAGGGCCATGGACGCGGGGATGGTTTTGTGTGGGTGCGGTGTTCAGGGATAACATATTTCAGTGTTTATCTGACGCCTAACGAGGCAATGCGATCCTTTCGAACCAAACTCGATGCCCTGGAGGACGCTGTCTCGAACACAGAGGGCCACATGCTGGTCGGGGGAGACTTCAACGCTAGAGCCATCGAATGGGGTATGCCACAATCCGACCCAAGGGGAAAGCAAATCTTGGACATGGCGGCCAGAACAGCGCTTTTTGTCCTAAATACTGGTAACACCCCTACTTTCCGCCGCTGGGGTTGCGTAGGAACCATACCCGATGTGACACTCGCTTCGGAGTCCCTGGTACCTAGAGTACACAACTGGCGAGTACTAGAGGACTACTCGGCTAGTGATCACCAGTATATAGCTGTTGAGATTCACGACGGTGCCACTCTGCGTGCATATGCCCAAACTTCAATCCTCGGATGGAGGACTGGGAGGATGGACGTCGAGAAGTTCACTGACGCGCTTACGGCAGGCGCACCGTTGCTGGGAGCTCCGCCAGGGAGTGGAGGGCCTACAGCCAAGGACTTGGTGAACTCAACTATGAGTACCATCATAGCTGCTTGCGAGTCTTCCATGCCCCGCCGGAAACCCCGACATGGTAAGCCTCCAGTATACTGGTGGTCAAACGAGATCGCCGAACAAAGAAGCGAGTGTCACAAACTTCGGCGAGAGGCCCAGCGGGCGCGAACACGGGAGGAGGCAGACACTAGGCTAGCAGCATACAGGTCCGGCAGGAAATATCTTCGCAGGATTATTAACAAGAGCAAGGCCCGATGCTGGCAAGACCTCGTGGACGATGTAAATAGGGATCCGTGGGGCCTTGGCTACAAGCTGGTCATGGGGAAACTTGGTGTCCTACGGAAGCTTTGTATACATGACGCGGAAAAGATGGACGCGATAGTGCGGGGACTCTTCCCCGCCCATCCCGTCCGTGTTGACGCTGTCCATGGTGAAACAGCAGTCGAGTGCCCACTCTTCACACAGCTGGAACTGGAGGAGGCAGTCCTCTCCCTGAAAGCGAGGAAGGCACCAGGTCCAGATGGTGTTCCAGCTGAGGTTTTGCAGCTCGTCTATCACCATTGTCCTGACTTGCTGCTCAGCACATTCAACGCTTGCCTACGGGACTACCTCCTCGGCAGTACGGCTTTAGAGCAGGAAGTTCTACCATCGATGCGATTGCAGAGGTGGTGAACGCGGTCCAAAAGGCAGAGGCATATAGTCGCACCAAGCGACGGATCGTCCTGTTGGTGACACTCGACGTCAGGAATGCCTTCAACTCCGCTAGATGGGTGGATATTCTGGATACGCTGGAAAACTCTTTTCAAGTTCCAGAATATCTAATGCGGCTTTTGAGGAACTACCTAAAGGACCGAAGCCTGCTCTACGACACGACACAGGGCCAACGAAGGATGGAAATTACATCGGGTGTTGCCCAGGGATCTATCCTTGGTCCGGACCTGTGGAACGTGTCTTACGACGGGCTACTGAGACTTGAGATGCCAGATGAGTCGCGCTTGGTCGGCTATGCGGATGATGTTGCGGCTCTGGTCGCCGGACGCACCGTTGAACAAGCGCAACTTAGACTAGGTATGCTAATGCGCCGAGTGAGGGACTGGATGACTGCTCGCGGGCTCAGTTTAGCACTGGAGAAAACCGAAGTGGTCATCTTGACAAAAAAGAGAATCCCTAGAGTAAGGATGATCAGTATTGGAGATATACAGATCGAATCGAAGCCAGCGGTGAAGTACCTGGGGCTACTGATCGACTCGAAGATGAGTTTCTCTGAGCAAATCAGGGCAACGGCTGAGAAGGCTGCTTCGGGAATATCGGCCCTGGGTCGACTTATGGCCAACGTACGGGGACCCAGCCCATCAAGACGACGCCTCTTGATGAGTGCTGTAGGGTCAGTGCTACTGTACGGAGCAGAGGTATGGGGCGAGGTATACCGAAAACGATTGGCACAGGTACAAAGAAGAGGAGCACTGAGAATTGCATCTTCGTATCCAACAGTCTCCGACTCGGCGGTGAGAGTGATTGCAGGCGTGATACCTGTCGCCCTCCTTGCTAGAGAGCGCCGCGCTATTTACCTGCGCCGAAACGAGGATGCGAGGGAGATCGTTGTCCGCGAGGAGAGACAACGCTCGCTCAACGATTGGCAGCAGTCTTGGAGGAATTGCACGAAGGGAAGGTGGACTGCGCGCCTCATCCCGGATGTGAGACCGTGGCTAAATCGAAGGCATGGTGAGACTGACTTCTATCTGACCCAGCTTTTGAGCGGGCACGGGTGTTTTCGAATCGGTTGACAAATGGAACCAGGTGGCACATTATGCTCGGGCAGTCCTAAAATATAAAAGGGACTCACAGCAGCCGGAGGCACTGGGGCTGGGGGATCGCTCTTCTGGCAATTCCTCTTCCCCCCTCCCCTCCCGCTAGGAAAGGGACTCCCCAGCTTGAAGGCGCCCCACGGCGTAACAAAACGAGACCTGGCCCGAAGTAATGTGTCAAAGGTATCCTCCATGGGAGTCCCACACTGCCAGACTCGGCGGGCATAAATGCCTTCACCTCCCTACCACAAAAAAAAAAAAAAAAAGTATTCGCAAATATACTGGACGTTTTCGAAAGACGGGTCCTGAACCGAATTATCGGAGCAAAGCTTGATAGGGATCAATGGCGAATTCAATACAACCATGAGCTGTATGAAATTTTTACCGAGCCTGAGGTCTCAACGATTGCAAGACTGCGGAAGCTGCAATGGGTTGGCCTCGGATGGACGGATACCCAAAAAGGTATTCATTTTGGGAGAACTGAACGGGGGAGACCAGTGGGGAAACCGAGGAAAAGCTGAACTGACTCGGTCGACGAAGACAGTTCATCGCTGCTCGGATTTCGAAATTGGAGGACGCGGTCGATGTACCGAGACAGTTGGAGGCGCTATTTGCAGGAAACGAAGGCGCGAGAGGGACTGTAGTGCTACGAAGAAGAAGAAGCAGTGAAAATGTCATACAAGGTAGGAACAAAAAGTAGGACTGAATTTCTGTGGCGCGAACTAAGCGATAGACGGGGGTCTGACCATTAGGAGTGCTAGTGGGAAGCCTTCCGAAGAGACCGATTTTTTCCCAGTCGCCTGCGGGTAAGCGGACATTAAGCACGTCGATTTTCGCGAACCCTTTTAAGAAGTGTTATCAAACTTGGGAAAACCGCTACGGAGACCCTTGGAATGATCAAGGACGATGCCATGAGCCGCTCAACAGTGTTCGAGTGGCATAAGCTGTTCCGGGAGGTTCAAGAATTGATGAAAATGTGGCCAAAGTAAAGGTGTTCCTGAGCTCTGACCGGCGTATAAACATTCGTCTGATTGTTGATGAGTTAGAGATTTCGTATGGTAGCATCTAAAAAATCATTACGGAGGATTTAGCCATGCTAAAGGTGTGCACCAAGGCTGTGCGAAAAGTCCTCCTCCTACAGTCCCGATGTGGCACCGCCGGATTTGTTTTCTCGGCTCAAGTGAAAACGATATAGCTCCGTAGAAGATGTCCAAGGAGCCGTGACGGCATTTCCGAAGGGAATCCCACAAAGCGAGGTTCAGAAGGCGTACGCGCAGTGGTAATTGCGTTTTACGTGTTGTGTCGAAGCACACGGGTGCTACTTTGAGGACCACTAAGGATTTGTACTGATCAGTTAAAAAAAAATTAATTCAGTCCTACTACTTTTTAATCCTACCGTGCATTCTATTGTCTGGAGACGTTGAGTTTAAAAATTCGATCTCAGTAACCTGATAGCGCATTAAGGCGTAGAAAAACGCGGCCTGGCGAGAAAAATGTATCCATCATCTTCAAGTAAACAAGGGAGATTTGTGGTGAATAGTCCAGTAGTAACTGGCAGACTAATCAGGCAGCTAGATTGAAACCGATCTAGCCTTTTCTGAAAATGGAAAATCTTTATTTTTTTATTCTAACAGTTGAGTGGTGTAATTTAATTGAAATTAAAGTGATCTGTACATTGTTTTATATCAAAAATCGAAATATATGATTGTAGCCTGCGGCTACTACTGGATTACCCACTATCTCATCTGAAACCTATAACGTTTAATACATTTCTTCGGGCTCGGCCTCATTTTTATACGCCTTAGCGCGTTACTGAATAAAGGGAGGCGATTGACTCAACGCTTGCCTCAATAAATATAGATCAATCGGAAGATAATGGTTTTTTGAGTTATGACAGTTGCTTGCACCTTAAATGCTTGGAGGTAGCCGAAGGCCGGATCATTTTACGAGCGTTTCTCTCCAAATCTGAGAAAAACATAAGATAAGCGTTTATTTAAGTAACGGATTAAGAATTCCGTAGGAAACCTGGGAGGATTGAGGAGAGATTCCTCAATTGAGAAAGCCGTTCTTAAAAAGAGCAGAACACTTAACTGATGTCCAATCACTAGTTCACCTACTCGGAGGAATTTTACTTCATGGAACTCAGAATTGAAGAGGCTATAGAAAGACACTTTTTAAAACGTATACAATTGCTATCAGAAGCTTGCGGATGCCTCTGAATGATTATAAGGAACTTATAAGATCGTCTGAATCCAATTTTTATAGGCATTAACACATTTTCTACAGTCAAAACTATTCGACGAGTAGCACTCATCCCATTCTTTTCAAGAAAGCGCCTGACGTAGTAGTTTGATAGAATTGTCTCTACCTGGATAAACTTGGGCATATTCCAAGCGGAAAATTGTCAAAGTAACTTTAAGTTCAAATGCAGGGAGGGAAGATTAATCCAACTTAGAGCTTTGGGACCGTACACCTCACATCACTGACTACTAAATGTCTGGGGCGCTTAGTGGAGTAGTAAATTAAGGATGAATTATTGGAAACTTTGTGGAGAGACGTAAGAGTCCAATACTGTTGTCAGTGATACCTTTGCTTTTTCGGGATCGAAATCTGGAATAAGTTTTAAGGAGGTTTAACCAAGACTGCAAGTTATCCATATTTGCATCCGTAAAGAACTTTCGAAAAGAAATTATTGAGGTATGTGTATCAAAACCGGTTGCCGGTCTCAGGCCGGACTGATAAAACAACGATATAAGGAACGGCGAGTACAGCACCACATTTATCTTTCTAAAATTAATTAATGAAATAAGCTAGTCGTGTGAAGCATCCTATCGTCATCGAGTTATATGTATCTGTACGTATATACTAAACTGCACTTCTAGAGTATTTACACGGCATATCCCTTAAAATTATAAACCCGGTTTTGGCTACGATACGGGAACTTTCGGTAGCAAATTCAAACACGACATACAATTAAGTTCACCTATTTTTGGTTTAATTTAATCAATTTGTTGCCAAAATTATGCATTGCTTACCTCTTTCGCAGTAAACAAGCACGGTCGACAAATCCCCTCGATACTCCGCAAATTAGCAAACTTTTCCAATTTTGTCATCTGTCAACGTTAAATATTGTCAGAATGACATCTATTCAAGGTCAGTTTCGTAGCGGTTCTTTCAGGGAAGCTGTTTAATAAAAACGGAAATAGCAAGAATCGTTAACAAGACAACAACATGGATTAAATTTAAAATAATATTAATAAAGTATTTAGATGATCAAATATTTGTGATGGAAATATTTTGCTGCAAAGTTTGTTAAAGTAAATGGAGCGGAAATTCAGTTATCTCGATATTGGTGGCTGGATGGTAACAATTATAAACAATCAAAATTTATGGGTGTTCTTTTGTATTTTGTTTTTTTTTTGTAACGGGCATCATTGCTAGGTTGTCTTTTTGTTAATTAGTTCAATTTTAGTGATGAGAAGCAAGGTTTAAACTATAGTTTAAGTATTTTGCTAGTTTTTTTTTTTTAATTAGTTTAAGATGAATGCATATTATGGATCTATAGATTTAAGTATAAATATAATAGATTACTTGATATTATAGTTTGATTAAAATTATTCTTGTAAATGACATTAGCTTAGGGATATAGTTAAAAAAATTATTGTAGAATAAGTTGCTTATTTTATATAAAGTTATTGATTTAAGGCAGATCAATTCAGTTATAAGTTAAAATAAAATTACGTTTTTTTTGTATTATACTCTGTCCAAAAAATAAGGTGACATTTGAATTTAAACTGCGCGCGTTGAAGGATTTGGAGAATTATTTTTTTAGGTTGGTAGTACTGTCAGTGACATCTATGTCAAATTTACATGTCAAAATATTCATTAGTGTTTGAGATACGCGTCATTTTGTGAGCTCCTAAAAGTGATTTTTTCTTTTTTTGCGATGTCGAAATTTGTTGAGCAAAGAATTTGCATTAAATTTTGTTTGCGGGGTTAATTTTCTGCTGCGGATACGTTGAGGATGGTGCAGAAAGCCTTTGGTGATGAGGCTATGTGTATAAAAATTTTTACAAGTGGTATAGTGAGTTCCAAGCCGGCTGTGAACGTGTTGAAGACGAAGAGCGTCCTGGGCGACCATCAACCACAACCGACGAAGTTCACGTCCAACAAATCAAAAATTTAATGTTGAAAAACCGTTGATTAACGTTTAGAGACCTTGCTGATGAGGTTGGCATATCGAAAGGCTTGGTCAATAACATTTTAAAGAATGTTTTCGGCCTCAAGCGCGTCAAATCTCGACTGGTACCGAAAACATTGAATTTTTTCGGAAAAAAGGCGTCGCGTTGAAGTTTGTGAAGCGATGCTTTCTGACTATCAGCACAAGATGGAACGCATTATCATTGAAGACAAGAATTGGATCTATGCTTACGACTCCGAAACAACCGATCAATCGAGCGAATATCGTGCCAAAGGGGAGCCGAAACCAAAAAAATCGCGCCAAAGTCGCTCAAAAATCAAGGTCATGTTGACTGTTTTCTTCGGTTATCGTGATGTTGTGCATTATGAATTCCTTCCGCCGGACCAAACAGCCAACTAGGAATATTATTTGAACGTTATGCGTCGTTTGCGTAACGCTATCCGCCTAAAAAGGCCGAAATCGTGGAAATACAATTCTTGGTTTTTACACCACGATAATGCACCATCCCATAATGCACTCGTAATTCGTGATCATTTCGCCGAAAACTCAACGATAGAGGAAATTCAAGCCGCAGCGAAGACGGAACTGAAGGCCATCCCGGAAAGTGACTACAATCAGTGTTTCGAGGATTGGAAAATTCGGTGGCATAAGTGCATTGCCTCGGGAGGGAATTACTTTGAAGGGGATGAAATTGATTTGAAAGAATAAATAAAGAATTCTCAAAATAAATACAATGTCACCTTATTTTTTGGACATATTAGTATGTTATTTAGTAGGTTTCTTTCACTCTTTTTATGCACTAAATTTTAATTAAAAATATTCCTTTTTATACGATTTGTCCAAACGATACTGTAAAATATAAGATTCTGTCACGTCCGTCGGAGATTTCCCGAAGGAAATCTAAATCGACTTCTCATCGGTTAAAGACGTGAAGTCTCGGTACGTGCCAACGGACTGTATCTTACAGGTCAACCAAGCCGGGTAGTTTACTCCGAGTTCGGAGAGGAATTTCGGTCACAGGTTGTAGCAACCACGCAAATCACCTCAGTTGCAGGCCTTAAGTTATAGCAGAGGAGTGCGTAGCCCGGGGTGGCATACTGAGGCCAGTCCTGTCGCGGGTTTTCCGGGACACCCTCTGCTCGTGCTGAGCTACCCTACAAATAAAAACTAACACGACGGGAAAAGGACGGGAAAGGGGGAGGTCATTTTAAGAGTTGAAAAAAAATATGGCCCTTTTATTCAATTTAAAAGAAAGATGTAGTGCATTTACTGAGTTTCAAACTGTCCATAAAGGACTGCAGCGATGTTCTGCTGCCTCGGCAGAAGAAGATGGAGGTATCTGCCGAGAATGCCCTCGTCTGGAGACGCGTGAATGCGCTGGCAGGCTAGCATTGCAGTATCGTGGGGCGGGTTCATTCCCCAGCACGAGGACCCACGACAAAAAAATTTCGCACTCACGAGTTTGGTTGTTGTTCAAGAGGCGACCGAAGTCGCAAAAAGTGTAGATAACTACACTGAGGGAGATAGTACTTGTTCCGAGAACAAGTGGAACCTGAAAAGAAAGGCGGACTTGGGGTAACCTCGTCATTACCCGACGAAGCTCATGGCCCACAAATGAAAGAGGGGCAACCGGGTGGTGATGGAGCCCCTTCGCACCCACCCAACCGGAATAAATCCATATTTTATTGCAGTGGCCAGGTATTCCTCTTCTGAGTGGAAAACTCATACAAATTGCCTTGTATAAACTTTCCCATCAGAAGGGGAGTACCCCGGTGACCAATTTATGCCATAGAATTATACAACTCGATCGCATAAAGCTATGTTTGGGCCACTCAACCCGCGATGTCACCTGAAACAAAGCAGGGTTAGTTAAGTACCCGGTGGCTGGCTCATGTTTTTCGTGGGCAGCCTGCCACCGTACCGGGTCCTATATCCGGGCAAAAGATATCGGAAAGGAAAGACCGATTTTCAAAAAATTTTAGCACTTCATTTTTTTTCCTTATTTTATAATTATATTAATATTTTTATATTCAAAGTTTTAATTTATAAAATTCAAATAATTAATTTATCATTTTAATGTAAAATTTTCTAAAATTTTTAAAATTTATATATAAAAAGATTTATATAATATAATATTATATTATCATAAAAAAAATTTAGATAAAATTATATTATGTAACAAAATGTGCAACAGAGAAAAAAATATATATATAAATAATGAAATATAAGGGTACTCACCCAAACATCCTCGTCGGGCGCCCGCTGACGATGTGGGTGGTCCTGGAATGCAAATTTTTCTTTCGTTATAGCTACTTCTTGAATGCACAAATAGCAAGCCCGTCGGCTGCGTCCTAAAGCAGGCATTTACAACATTGAATGACTAGTTTGCCGGTTTTACGAGTTGATCCGTCTTATTAACTTCCTGGCGTTCTTGCTGTACGTTAAATGTTATTCTATCGATTATTTAAACCAGTCGTTTGTAGAAATTAGTCGTCTCGATTATTTTGACAAGTTGTTTAAAGTAAGTATTACAGTAGGAAATCCATTGCGTATCCAGGCTTCCAAAATTTTAACAATAGTATTTACATAAGGCAACAACAACAAGCAGTCGACTGTTTTTGCGTCGCAGAAAATAGTTCCACTCACTTCCACCCGTCAATCTGCGCCAAAGGCAAATAAGACTTATCACCTGAAGGCGAACACTCTGCTATCGCTGCACTACCCGAACCATAAACCGATCACTTCATGGGCACGGAATAAAAATCAGATTCGGTTAAACAATTCCTTTGTTCTTTCGTTGACTGAAGGCGGAGGCTGTGCTATCGCTGAACTACACGAACCATAAACCATAAACTTCATGGACACGGAATAAAAATGAGGTTCGGCTAAATAATTCCGTCAATCCGCTTCGGTCTGTTAATAATATGGTGATAGCCCCCGCTTAAGTTGATCTGGCTTCGCAAGTCCAGATTTCGTTAGCCACTGACAAATGTGCTCTCGCTGATCACCTTGAAGTTGTGATACTTCACCGTATTCGGGACGCTCTATTACTGTGCCATTGCACGCAAATTCCCTTTTACATGCTCGCACAATTTTCTTCAGGTTATATTCCGAGGAAAGGCCCGGCACCGTAGTTAGTGTTTTTCGACCATTTCTCTGCTAAATTCTTATGTGCGCAAGTCCGTCCTGTACCGTATCATCAGCACAATTGATTGCATCAGCAAAGGGGTCAAAGTTTTGCAACTTCTGGATGGACATACGATAAACCAATTTAACACCGGCAAGAAATAAAACTGCCAATCGAATATCGGGCACAACTTGTCAAATCCAGTTCGGAAATTAAACTCCTGGCGTGTGCGATAACTAGGCTTGAAAGATCTCGTTTCCTCATTCACTTGATTCACTAAAATGACAACAGTCAAATATCGAACAGATGGAAAAACTAACTACCGAATATTTCCTTACATACATCAGACGGATCCATATCCCATATCGCTGGAATTTCAGTTTTTTTTTGCCTTTAAAAGTTGAACCTGATCGGGATCCTTTCGCAGAAGGCAATCACCTTGGACGAGTTATGAGCGTCATAAATCATTATTCACACTATAGAATGAAACTTGACACTTTGTAATGTGACGCCTACGCCCAGGAATCGAAGTGATTCCGATCCCGAACCCTTGTAACCTGCCAGATGGATATGTCCTCGAAGTGCCAGCGGACTTCATCTGTTGTGCGGATATCGTTATGCAGAAAATATTTTTTTTTTCTGTCCAAATATTTAGATCCGTGGATATAAATATTCGAAATATAGAATTAATCCAACCCCGGCACATTTCGAGGCATAGCCATCTGGAAATGCCCCTCCACCGTGGCCCTCGAGAAAACTATGCCACTGGCGACAACTGGAGAGGTACATTGCCGCATATGACGTGCCATTCCACACACAGTTGTTTTGTCCGATGTGACAACGGGATGATTTTGGCAGCCACATGGAGGCGCTAAACGTCATCGTAAAGTTCTTCGTGATAATATCCAAGGTATTACAAAACCAGCTATACGTCGTTTGGCGCGACGTGGTGGAGTGCAACGTATTTCCGGTTTAATCTATGAAGAAACGCGTGGTGTGCTTAAAGTGTTTTTGGAAAACGTTATTCGTGAGGCAGTGACATTCACCGGAGCATTGCCTCAGGCTGGAGCATGAAGCTCTGTCAAGGTCGGAAAGGAGATCAACAGGCAAATTAGGAAAGAGGTTAGTTTAGTTAATAAAGGATTAGAAAGGTTAGCAATATTTTGTCTGGTCTGCAGCGGATGGCAGTGTGAACTGTATCGGAACCAGTAGGCGTGGATTTGACGAGCAGCTTGGATTCAGTCGATAGGTTATCTCACTCAAGAAAAAGCCAAAGTGGATCGGCATGGAACGGAGTTGACGACATGCAATTGTTCACAGAACTTGACGCCAAAAGTGGGGACTTAATCCGCGAGTGGAATAGTGTCCTGCGAATTCATCGCTCAAGCAAAGACAGTATTAGTTCACAATCACCCGCACGTGCAACTCGCCTGCTCAACAGGTCCCGCGTGCAACAGAGCACGCTCAGCAATACCGGTTCAGATAGTCCTAGATCAATAGATAGTCTTCCCCACAAACATCTCCGTTCATCGCTGACGGGCAAGGATATAGTCAGCTCGTCAGACGATCTCCTGTTTATAGACAAATCTTTTAGGAATGCAATGATTCAAGATGTCCAAAATTTAAGGAAACAGTTGACACGTCTCCGAAGGATTTTACAAGATTCTGAAACTCTCAACCCATTCGAGCAGAGTAATGGGAAATTATTCGCATCTTGTGAATTGGACAGTAGTGGTCAATTGCCCGCTGATGATAAGGACACAAGTAGTCTGGCTTCGTCAATAGCCGATGATCCTAGACAGGAGTTAGCCGATCTACGAAGACAGGTTGTTTACCTTCAGGTATTTGCACGTCGTTTATTTTATTGTTTATTTTATTCAGAAATAAGTTACTGAATGAAACTAAAACGAACCATTATTCCTCCAATACCGTATTTCCGAAAATAATGCATATCGTAAACAACATTCTTTAGTACATTTACCAATAATAGCAAGTGGTAATTAATTCGATTTGAATCGTACAATTTACGTTTGATTCCATGTTTGGTTTACTTAAGTCTACAAAAAAAAAAACCCAGCCATGCCGTACTAAAGATGATTTTGTTCTGATAGAAAACTCGCATCTGGCATAAATAAACAAACTGTTGAAGCTATGAAGAAAAATTAATTAGTAAAAATAGATAAGAAAACGCAAACAAACGACTTGGGTAATTTTACACTTTTCTATTTCTATATTCCACCGCTTGTCCATAGTAATGAGTACAGTAAATGATGATAATACAAAATAACTCTTAGCGTAATAACTTTTGTAAGAAAATGCGTTAGCTAAATCGGACGTTAGTTGAACGACATGAATGATGCGGTCCTGATTTCTATCTAGAACATATGATAAATTTTTTTTATAGTTTTCACGTCATTCCTACTTTTAAATCTTTGTGTACGTTGAACAGTGTGCTTTATGTCGTTAAAAATATTGCAAGAAATGGAGGGATTGCTTTTTGTCGCAGAGAATGGAAAATCGAATTTTTTTTGTCTCTCAACCCCCAATTATTCCTGATTAGTTCAATCGTTTCCAGTAACATTCCCATTAACTTCAAGCAGCGACTGATTGTGAATCAAATCCTCAATTTTAAAACACTATTTCAATAAAAAAAAAAGACATTTCAAAGGCATTAAACATTAAAGTAACTGATAAACAATAATAATAAACTGGCTTGTAAATATTTTGTACTCACCAAATGATTGTTAAAGATCACGCTCACATATTGTTACACCGCTCCGTATTTATATATATAATATTCAAAGTTAAACGCCATACAAGGGGAATAAAAAAATGGTAAAAGAAGTGGAAAATTCCAGATAAAAAGCAATAAAAAAAAAAACAATGAATCGATTCTCCGTTTTTTTTATACAAAATCACTTGCATCGTTTCCTGATTTGTTATTAATTATTGTATACGTGGATAAGCCATCTTTGCTGCTTCCATTTCGCTTTTTGAATTTGACGCACGATTAGATTCGTCACTAATGCGTACTTGAACCACTTAGAAATATTTAATTTACGAAATTGTTGAGAAAACAAAATTTAAATTATTTAAAACCAAACAAGAACAATAAATATTAAATCCACCTAGAAAAATTAAAAATAAATGTTTAATTTGGCGGTTTATTGTAAAACGAAAAATTTGTTTGTGATCGCAAATTTATATTCAAAAATAATAAAAGGTGAAACATAAATTAAGAAACAAATTGTTAGCGGTTTACCTTATTATGTAATTGTCTTCAAAAATAATTATTATAACTATTATCATTATTAGTAATAAATTATCGCTCGATTCTTGCAAAAACCCTTTAAATACGTATTAAGGAAATTATACTTTATGTTCCGTTTCTTGAAGTAAATAAAAAAAAATCCAATGAATTGCTAACTTAACTAACGACTTTCCTTTTCAGTAACTCGTTCTATTTCAGGGGGAACGGAGAGTGTATGGTAGGTATGTCGTCGCGAGGTTAGGGTTTCGCCAAATCCGCTGAAGTCGGTTTCGCGTCGCGCGCGGTACGCGGTACCTTTGTTTGTTTCGCCATTTCTTTAGAGTAGTTTTCTTCGGTTTAAGTTCGAGTAGTATATTTTTCGGTACCGCGTCGGTGAATCGGTAACGCGCCTATGGGATTTTGTAGCGTTTTTGATTTGAGATCTGTGGATAGATCACATCCAGAACTAACGTAATGTAGGTTTCTCGTTCTGGATGAGTAATTGTTGACGCGTTTGAAAAACGGGCAAGTTCAGGTGACTGAAATATTGTGATTGAGCGTAATCCATTCGGAGACCCGCGACCGAAATCCTCTCCGAACTAGCTGGCCGACAAGCAGTCACCGCGTGAATGGATTACGGTGCACGGATTGGTTGACCTGTTGGTACCATCCGTTGGCACTACTCTGACTTAACGTCTAGAACCGATGAGAGGTCGGTTCCGCGTTCGATCTGAAAAGGAGAAAATCATTACAAATGGCGCCCAACGTGGGGCCAAAAACATCCTAAGGGGGAAAGAACTTCGCGTCTTCTGACGAGTTGGTCCTTTACGGAGGATGTAAGGTACTTTGGTACTCGAGTCCCACTATCAGGAGCAGTGGAATTGTGTGATACACATTAGAGGTCGCTTCACGTGAGTTGTAGCTTCCGCTCTCCTTTGTTTGATTTTTTTTTCTCGCGACAGAATCCTTCCGATGTGTTGTCCTAGGCTAACCCCTGTAAGGACCTTCTATTTTCTTGATGGAACTGCCAGTCTGATGGGTTTACCTATCAGCATGGACTCTCAAGAAAATAGAAGGCTACCTTGCCTTTATGTCGCGGAAGGATTCTAACTATTTCTTATGCGTGTTAGACGAGTGGTATCGGTTCAACGTTCGGTGGCGTATGCTGGAGTTGCGAAGCCCGGAATGCTTCCACGCGTCGGGAATTTTGACCGCGTACAAAGTCGTTACGGTAGCTCTACCACTTGTCTCGTCGAGTCATTTAACGTAGATTAGAAACGGTTTTTTGTAATGTATGAGGGTTAGGGGATAAAATTTCGTAAATCGACCGAAAGCACCCTTTCTTCGGCAGACTACCACACACTCTCTTTTCCCGTTGGAGGAGTCGACCACTGAAAAGGAAAGTGTATATCAAATAATTTTTTTTCTTCCCACGTATCAATAGCTCGCCACTATCGGCCACTAATTAGTAGTAAGTTTTGTCCATTTATATATTAGGGTTATAATAGGAATAAGTCTAGTTTATATATTTTTTCTCTTTTTTTTTTAGAAGCAAAACGAAAATGGCCACGAAGCGGACCCCAGATAAGCGGTGGACCCGATCTAAAACGGTCCAACCAGCTAACTGTGGGATCTGCTTCGAAGACGTAGTGGAGGGCGTACACAGCGTGCGATTGGATTGTGGACATCTATTCCATCGTGCCTGTGTACAACAGCTCCTCCTCACGTCAGAGCTGTGTCCCTTATGCCGGCGACCCATCGAGCGGACCGCCCTAGACGTCCCCCTCGGAACGCCCCTACCAACGCGTGGAGCAGTGGCGAAAGGAGTTCCAGAGGCTGAACAGTCACAACCACTTTTAGACCTGCAAGGAGCAGTAGGCGGTGAAGTTCCGGCTGCAAGTGTCGTGTCCGAGGTGACAACCATGCCTTCCGCCCACTCCATTGACACCCTCGTGGCGTTGATGAGGGATATGTCGGAGAGGATTGGCAACCTGGAGGGAAAGCTCCAGAATCTCCCGTTGAGCCAACCACCCAGCCGCGTGAGAACTCCGCTTGGCTGGGAGCCAAATCCCAGTGTGGCGATGCCCCACTCCCGACAATCCGAGCAATGGGTCCCACCTCCAAGGAACTCGGGAATGGATCCCAGAGCTCCCGAATATAGACCGCGACACAATACCGGACCTCCGTTGGTACCTCCAGCCCCCGAGGCAGTTCAGTACCACAGGTCAATCGAGGATGTGATTCCCCCCGGGAACGCATTGGCACCTTTTCGAGACCCGACGCCTCGTATCATGGAGAGTTGGCGCCTGAACTTTACAGGGTTCAACGATATGATATCGGCGGACCGGTTCCTTTTCCGGATTCAGGCGTTGATATCCAGCACCCTGGGAGGGGATTCCTCGGCCTTCCTCCGGCATGCACATCTTTTGTTCAGCGGCGACGCTGCCGACTGGTACTGGAGCTTTAAAGAGTCAACGCCACGTCCCACTTGGCACTCTTTCAGTGCAGCCTTCCGCAATCGATTTGAGGATGGCTTCACTGAGAGAGAGCTAAGAGAGCAAATAAAGAAACGGAAACAAGGCGCTCACGAACCGTTCGACCAGTACTACACCAGTATAGTGAGATTGAGCACTCGCCTGCGAAATACCATGCCCGAGGACGAATTAGTAGAAATTATCAGAGAGAACATGCGCTGGGATCTCCAGAACAGCCTGCTACATTTTCCCATCAACACCATACAGGGATTGCGCCTCCATGCGCGTAGACAAGAACACTTGGATGAGCGACGAGGTACCTTCCGCCCACAACCTCGCATAACGGGACCAAATCCCCGAAATCATCACACCGCGGAGTTGATGGCAGCAGACCACCTGCTTGCTGATCCAGTACCAGTACCGAGGAGCGGAGCACCACCGGAGCTTGAGGACCCAGCATTGATTGATCGACCCTCCCTTGAAGCACTTACAAGCCCGACGGTCTGTTGGAACTGCCGACAACCGGGACATCGTTTCTACGCATGTCCAGCGGAGCCGACGCTTTTCTGCTACCGCTGCGGGAAGGCCGACACATACGCACCTGACTGTGCAAATTGCAAAGGGCGAAAAAACTTGCCACCGAGTGCCGCGACCACCCGTCGGCACTCCTAGACCCCGGACGAACAAATCCAGACCCCATCACCAGCTATGACCCAGCTCCCATCATGACTCCAACTCTGCTGACTCGCACCGCTAAACACAGTTCTCCCGAAGTTCCACAACCGACGCCGTCCTTCGCCGAGGCCAATGCGCAGGGAAATGATAGCGAGACGAAGGCTCCTTGGCATGTAAAACCTTTTCATGTCAGGTTGCGGAATTATTTGGCTACTCGACAGCGCATCTTCCATGAGGAATTGGCCACAACTGTCCCACCGCGAAGCAAGCGAGCCACGCGTCGGATGCGGAGCTTCTGGAGAAAAGTCAGGCAGTCGAGAAAAAGGTTGAAGGACATATACTTAGACGAATTATTGAGGGAGGATGTCCGGCCATATGCGTCAGTACACCTCCTGCAAAAACGAGTATCAGGCTTAGTCGATACGGGAGCCAGTGTGAATTGCATCTCTGCCGAGTTTGCAGGGGAGGTACTGGCCAAGCACGCGGACCAAATCCGTCATTTCACCTCCTGGTTAAGCACGGCGGACGGAACTCGTCACTCTGTAGTGGGAAAAATTATGACGGATGTCACCTTTAAAGGGGTAACTAAACCTATGGAATTTTTCATCATACCTCAGTTAACCCAGAATCTTTATTTAGGAGTGGATTTCGTTCGAAAATTTAACTTGGCCCCGGCACTATTTTCCAGTTCGACCCTGGAGTCCGTCACCACCGTTCCTGACCAATCTCAACCCACTAACTTACTACGGCATACACTGGATGTAACTCAGCAACTGCGTCTCGACTCGGCTATATCGGCTTTTCCATCGCACGAGAAAGAAGGTCTCGGGCGGACTGCCCTGGTGTTCCACACTATAGATGTGGGGGACGCTAAACCCATAAAACAGAGACATTTCGCCATATCTCCGGCGAAGGAAAAATCGTTATATGCCGAAGTGGATCGAATGCTATCATTAGGCGTAATCGAAGAATCACAGAGCGCGTGGGCTTCCCCAGTCACCTTAGTTGTCAAGCCGAACAAGGTCCGGTTATGCTTAGATGCCAGACGCTTGAACGCCGTCACAGTCAAGGACGCATATCCTCTACCGTTGATCGAAGGCATTTTGAGTCGATTGCCTAAAGCCCATTTCATCACGAGCTTAGACCTCAAGGACGCCTTCTGGCAAATTCCTTTAGACCCCGGTTCAAAGGAGAAAACAGCCTTCACAGTCCCAGGCCGGCCCTTATATCAATTCGTGACCATGCCATTCGGATTGTGTAATGCCCCCCAAACAATGACGCGCCTTATGGATAAGGTGATACCACCTCATTTGCGGCACCAAGTTTTCGTTTACTTGGACGATCTGCTGCTTATAACCGAGACCTTTGACGAACACATCGACCTGCTTCAGGAGGTGGCTCTACACATCCGGAGGGCAAGATTAACCATCAACATAAGGAAGAGCCAGTTCGTGATGACGGAGGTGAAGTATTTAGGTCACATCATTGGGCATGGGCATATCAAGACCGATCCGGAAAAGACTCAAGCGATTGACGTTTTTCCATTACCCAAGACCACCAAACAGTTACGCCGATTCTTAGGCTTATGCGGATGGTACCAGCGTTTTGTACGTGACTATGCCACCATTACCACTCCTTTGACCGACATGCTGCGTAAGGGACGTAAATTCGTCTGGGAAGAGCCCAGCTTGCGAGCCTTTGAAGAGCTAAAGAAGAGTCTGACTACGGCCCCCGTACTGCACAGCCCGGACTTTGACAAACCGTTCTCAATCCATTGTGACGCGAGTCAACATGGGGTGGGAGCAGTCTTAGTCCAGGTTGCACAAGACGGCGAGGAGAGACCTATAGCCTTCATGTCTCACAAGCTGAACCCAGCCCAGCGAAATTACACGGTCTCCGAGCAAGAATGTTTAGCCGCGGTGTTGGCAGTGAAACGCTTCCGAGCCTATGTGGAGGGACACACCTTTGAAGTCGTTACGGATCACGCTTCTCTGAAATGGCTAATGAGCCAGACTGATCTCAACGGCAGATTGGCCAGGTGGGCACTGAAACTCCAGGCATTTGACTTCACAATTCGCCACCGAAAAGGAAGCCAGCATGTAGTCCCCGACACCCTATCCAGAATGTTCGCCCCTGAAGGAGCCGAGTTGGTCCAAGAGGACGACAGCCCCCAATTGATCGATCTGGACCATCCTGCCTTCAAGTCAGCCAGCTACACCCAACTGATTCACACTATCCAGAACCAACAGCCCCAGCTTCCTGAACTGCGGTTGACGGATGGATTTATTTACAAGCGGATGGGACACGCATCCGGAGACCCCATACAAGAAGAAGAACAGTGGAAGTTGTGGGTGCCCGAAGAATTAACCACTGATCTTATCAGGCGGGCTCATGACCACCCATCAAGTGCGCACGGCGGATACGGTCGTACACTTAGGCGGTTGAAAACCTGTTTCTTTTGGCCTAAGATGGCACAACAGATAAAAGCGTACGTAGCCTCCTGTGAGCTATGCAAGTGCACTAAAGCGCCCAACACCATTCTTCGACCACCCATGGGTAAGGTTGAGGTCCCCGAACGCGTGTTCCAGCGCTTGTACATTGATCTTATCGGTCCTTACCCTCGATCTGCTTCTGGTCACACGGGAGCTGTCGTGGTCCTGGACCAGCTCTCCAAATTCCCTATCATAGAACCACTACGTAACATGCACACTGGACCTATAATCAGCTTTTTGGAGAACCGAGTCTTTCACATGTTTGGAGTTCCGGAGAAACTTGTCTCCGACAATGGGGTCCAGTTCACCTCCAGCAAGTTCCGAGACCTAATGTCCAAATACGGCATCATCCACCAACGAACTGCCGTCTATTCACCGCAAGCCAACGCATCCGAACGACTGAATCGTACGCTCATAGCGGCCATTCGCGCCTATGTCCACCCGAATCAGAGGGACTGGGATCGCAAATTGTCCGCCATCACTAGTGCACTGCGCTCGTCGTACCACGCCACGACCGGCATTTCGCCGTATTTTGCAGTGTTCGGCCAGTACATGATCGGGCATGGGAGCGCTTACCGGCTATTGCGGCAGCTGAAATCGCTAGAGGACCCAATCGTGGTTCTAGAACCGCACGAAAAGCTCCAACTTCTGCGAGATCAACTGCGGGAGAAGATTGAAGAAAGTAGACGGATGGGAGAGGAGCGGTACAACTTGCGATCTCATCCTTCTGGCTTTAAGGCCGGCGACGAAATATATCGTCGAAACTTCCGACAGAGCGATGCCACCCGCCATTACAATGCCAAACTAGACAAGAAATTCGTGAAGTGTCGAGTCATACAAGTCATAAGCCCCACCCGATACCTCATCGCGGACATGACTGGTAGGACCCTGGGAATTTACCACGCAAAAGACCTTAGACGATGAAGTGCAACTAATTCCCACGAGAAACCTTGGCTTATCCCAAATCTCTGCCTAGACGAAGGCCTCCGAATAACACCTGACTTCCTACTATATAGTCACTGTCGAGTCTTCACGAACAGGGTTGTAGCCTATCCTTCGAAACGGATCTTCGACCCGCCACGTCCCTAACCAAGACCTTTTACAAAGGAGACGGGATCGTAATTACTTCGATTTTGGGGGGGGGAATGTGTAATGTGACGCCTACGCCCAGGAATCGAAGTGATTCCGATCCCGAACCCTTGTAACCTGCCAGATGGATATGTCCTCGAAGTGCCAGCGGACTTCATCTGTTGTGCGGATATCGTTATGCAGAAAATATTTTTTTTTTCTGTCCAAATATTTAGATCCGTGGATATAAATATTCGAAATATAGAATTAATCCAACCCCGGCACATTTCGAGGCATAGCCATCTGGAAATGCCCCTCCACCGTGGCCCTCGAGAAAACTATGCCACTGGCGACAACTGGAGAGGTACATTGCCGCATATGACGTGCCATTCCACACACAGTTGTTTTGTCCGATGTGACAACGGGATGATTTTGGCAGCCACATGGAGGCGCTAAACGTCATCGTAAAGTTCTTCGTGATAATATCCAAGGTATTACAAAACCAGCTATACGTCGTTTGGCGCGACGTGGTGGAGTGCAACGTATTTCCGGTTTAATCTATGAAGAAACGCGTGGTGTGCTTAAAGTGTTTTTGGAAAACGTTATTCGTGAGGCAGTGACATTCACCGGAGCATTGCCTCAGGCTGGAGCATGAAGCTCTGTCAAGGTCGGAAAGGAGATCAACAGGCAAATTAGGAAAGAGGTTAGTTTAGTTAATAAAGGATTAGAAAGGTTAGCAATATTTTGTCTGGTCTGCAGCGGAAGGCAGTGTGAACTGTATCGGAACCAGTAGGCGTGGATTTGACGAGCAGCTTGGATTCAGTCGATAGGTTATCTCACTCAAGAAAAAGCCAAAGTGGATCGGCATGGAACGGAGTTGACGACATGCAATTGTTCACAGAACTTGACGCCAAAAGTGGGGACTTAATCCGCGAGTGGAATAGTGTCCTGCGAATTCATCGCTCAAGCAAAGACAGTATTAGTTCACAATCACCCGCACGTGCAACTCGCCTGCTCAACAGGTCCCGCGTGCAACAGAGCACGCTCAGCAATACCGGTTCAGATAGTCCTAGATCAATAGATAGTCTTCCCCACAAACATCTCCGTTCATCGCTGACGGGCAAGGATATAGTCAGCTCGTCAGACGATCTCCTGTTTATAGACAAATCTTTTAGGAATGCAATGATTCAAGATGTCCAAAATTTAAGGAAACAGTTGACACGTCTCCGAAGGATTTTACAAGATTCTGAAACTCTCAACCCATTCGAGCAGAGTAATGGGAAATTATTCGCATCTTGTGAATTGGACAGTAGTGGTCAATTGCCCGCTGATGATAAGGACACAAGTAGTCTGGCTTCGTCAATAGCCGATGATCCTAGACAGGAGTTAGCCGATCTACGAAGACAGGTTGTTTACCTTCAGGTATTTGCACGTCGTTTATTTTATTGTTTATTTTATTCAGAAATAAGTTACTGAATGAAACTAAAACGAACCATTATTCCTCCAATACCGTATTTCCGAAAATAATGCATATCGTAAACAACATTCTTTAGTACATTTACCAATAATAGCAAGTGGTAATTAATTCGATTTGAATCGTACAATTTACGTTTGATTCCATGTTTGGTTTACTTAAGTCTACAAAAAAAAAAACCCAGCCATGCCGTACTAAAGATGATTTTGTTCTGATAGAAAACTCGCATCTGGCATAAATAAACAAACTGTTGAAGCTATGAAGAAAAATTAATTAGTAAAAATAGATAAGAAAACGCAAACAAACGACTTGGGTAATTTTACACTTTTCTATTTCTATATTCCACCGCTTGTCCATAGTAATGAGTACAGTAAATGATGATAATACAAAATAACTCTTAGCGTAATAACTTTTGTAAGAAAATGCGTTAGCTAAATCGGACGTTAGTTGAACGACATGAATGATGCGGTCCTGATTTCTATCTAGAACATATGATAAATTTTTTTTATAGTTTTCACGTCATTCCTACTTTTAAATCTTTGTGTACGTTGAACAGTGTGCTTTATGTCGTTAAAAATATTGCAAGAAATGGAGGGATTGCTTTTTGTCGCAGAGAATGGAAAATCGAATTTTTTTTGTCTCTCAACCCCCAATTATTCCTGATTAGTTCAATCGTTTCCAGTAACATTCCCATTAACTTCAAGCAGCGACTGATTGTGAATCAAATCCTCAATTTTAAAACACTATTTCAATAAAAAAAAAGACATTTCAAAGGCATTAAACATTAAAGTAACTGATAAACAATAATAATAAACTGGCTTGTAAATATTTTGTACTCACCAAATGATTGTTAAAGATCACGCTCACATATTGTTACACCGCTCCGTATTTATATATATAATATTCAAAGTTAAACGCCATACAAGGGGAATAAAAAAATGGTAAAAGAAGTGGAAAATTCCAGATAAAAAGCAATAAAAAAAAAAAACAATGAATCGATTCTCCGTTTTTTTTATACAAAATCACTTGCATCGTTTCCTGATTTGTTATTAATTATTGTATACGTGGATAAGCCATCTTTGCTGCTTCCATTTCGCTTTTTGAATTTGACGCACGATTAGATTCGTCACTAATGCGTACTTGAACCACTTAGAAATATTTAATTTACGAAATTGTTGAGAAAACAAAATTTAAATTATTTAAAACCAAACAAGAACAATAAATATTAAATCCACCTAGAAAAATTAAAAATAAATGTTTAATTTGGCGGTTTATTGTAAAACGAAAAATTTGTTTGTGATCGCAAATTTATATTCAAAAATAATAAAAGGTGAAACATAAATTAAGAAACAAATTGTTAGCGGTTTACCTTATTATGTAATTGTCTTCAAAAATAATTATTATAACTATTATCATTATTAGTAATAAATTATCGCTCGATTCTTGCAAAAACCCTTTAAATACGTATTAAGGAAATTATACTTTATGTTCCGTTTCTTGAAGTAAATAAAAAAAAATCCAATGAATTGCTAACTTAACTAACGACTTTCCTTTTCAGTAACTCGTTCTATTTCAGGGGGAACGGAGAGTGTATGGTAGGTATGTCGTCGCGAGGTTAGGGTTTCGCCAAATCCGCTGAAGTCGGTTTCGCGTCGCGCGCGGTACGCGGTACCTTTGTTTGTTTCGCCATTTCTTTAGAGTAGTTTTCTTCGGTTTAAGTTCGAGTAGTATATTTTTCGGTACCGCGTCGGTGAATCGGTAACGCGCCTATGGGATTTTGTAGCGTTTTTGATTTGAGATCTGTGGATAGATCACATCCAGAACTAACGTAATGTAGGTTTCTCGTTCTGGATGAGTAATTGTTGACGCGTTTGAAAAACGGGCAAGTTCAGGTGACTGAAATATTGTGATTGAGCGTAATCCATTCGGAGACCCGCGACCGAAATCCTCTCCGAACTAGCTGGCCGACAAGCAGTCACCGCGTGAATGGATTACGGTGCACGGATTGGTTGACCTGTTGGTACCATCCGTTGGCACTACTCTGACTTAACGTCTAGAACCGATGAGAGGTCGGTTCCGCGTTCGATCTGAAAAGGAGAAAATCATTACAACTTTTCGAATGAGAAGAAGCTCTTTCCTCGCCGAGACTTAACCTCCTCCTTCTTCACTTGATTACCACACCTGCGCCCTGTCAAAATCTTAAATCGTCCCAGATCAATCTTAAATTGTCCCAGATCAATCTTAAATCGTCCCAGATCAATCTTAAATCGTCTGTTTAGTTGATCTGGGACATATTAAGCCTGAATTTCTTTTAACCCTTTGCCGGCGCCGCATAATCGAGCAGTTTTAGTTGTGCGGAAGAAAAGAAAAAAAATAATAAAAAAAATAAAATAAGAGAAAAAATCTATAAATTGACATAAATAGAAATAGAATTTGAATTCTATGTAGATTGATCCCATAATTTAAAGGAAAAAAAGGAAGAGAGAAAAAATAGTAAATTTAACTAACTGCTCGATTACTACAAAGATTCTATTAAAAATTATAAAAATTATAGTTTCAATAAAAAAACCCTTTTAATATTTTATGTAAGAAAACAACCAAACAAATTTTTTATAAAAGAAAATAAAAAAATGAGCTAAATAGTGTGAATCAATTTTAATATAAATAGAAAAAACCAAATAGGTACTCACTCTTTCCTCGTGGATCTCCAGGCGCTCCAGGAAGACAAAAAGAGTTAATCAAACAAAGTCAATAGAACATGCGACGGCCACTTATCTCACTACCATCCGCTGTCCAACAGCCTCTTCTGCGTAATTTAATTTGTAAAAATTACCAAAATCCGGCATTTTGCCTTCTCAATATAGCAGTCTTTAAAATTAATCGATATTAACTTCACACTTCAGATTTTCGATTCTACTTTCGACACAATGTTGGTGGTTAAAGTCACAAGCAAATTTATACTTTCGTTATTTTTTTTTACCTCACTCCTAAATCATCCGCTGCTGGTTTGTATTTTTTTGTGTTTTTTTTTCTACTTCTTAAACACTTAGCACAATGTGAAACCAATTGCACTTTATTCGGGCTTTTCACTTTGCCGTTCCCTTTAAAATCCAAACGCACTAAATTTATTCCCGTAGGCAGAAAACAAAAATTCCTTTCCCTTACTCGTATTTACGCACGAATCTTAATTTATTCCACATCCAATGTAGTTTTTCGTTTATTTTTACCTTCCCACACCAAAACTCCCGCCACTAACCTTCGCAATCAATTCAATTGATTTTTAGGGTTTTGTACTAAAATACAAAACCCTATTGCAATCACGACCTGTGTCCGTCTGTCCGTCCGTCCGTCCGTCCGTCCGTCCGTCCGTCCGTCCGTCCGTCCGTCTGTATGTCACAGCACTTTTTCTCCGAAACTATAAAAGTTACAGCCATGAAACTTTGTGGAAAGGTCAGAAGTGGTGACCTCTTGAAAGTTCAATGGTGAAAAAAATTTTCAAAGGGGTTTAAGGGGGGTCTCCCCATATAGGGAAGTGACCCCCAAAAAAAAAATTTCACCATTGGTAGTCGAGTAGGATGTCATTGGAAAGGTCTCAATGAAATCTTTTCAAAACAAGTTTTAAAATTGCCTTATGAGTACCGAGGGGGGCAGGGGAAGGGGAAATGTACGAACTTTTCGCGTACCCCCCCCTCGCGATTGGACACCTTCCATCCGAAAAATCTGAAAAAAATCATGGATGTAGGCCTTGATGAGTACAACAACAACAAATACATGAGAAGTCGAAATTCACTCAACTTTGTTAGTAATAGTATGATTTATTGATTTTATGTTTTCTTGAATAAAATCTAGACGGTACCCTTAAATTCAATAAAATTTAGCACGCAGATGACTATTTATAAGGTTGATTTTTTCTGAAAGTTTCATAAAGATCGAATAATATTTGACGAAGTTATAGCGATTTGAATTTTCCTGCATTACTATGGAACAATATGCCCTGTATTACTATGGAAACATATGGCTATGGAGCCATAAGCGCTTTTTACCGACTTAGAAACTACAGCTTTGCTAGGATTTGCATGAAAATTTTAGGAATGATAGGTATCACGAGGATGAGAATATACAAATGAAACATGTCGGAAAGGCAGGAGAGTACTCCTAGCAAAAGGGCTTTGTAACCATTCTAAGATTCTAAAAAACAGGCCATGAATCGATGATTACAGTACAGAGGAGTGACCCCTGAAAAAAAATTTGATGAATTTCTATAAGAGCTTTTCAAAACAGTTCTTAAACTGACAGTTTTTGCTTCTGTGGGGGCATAGGGGGGGTGGAAATACATGAAAAATGTGTTTCCTCCCTCGCGAATGGACACCCATGATCTTAGAAAATCTGAAATAATTATCAAGGGAGATATTTGTGGGTATAACTATAACAAATACCTCAGAAGTCAAAATTCTTTCAACTTTGCTAATAATAGTATGATCCTCGAACATGACATGTTTCTTGATTTTATTCGTTACTAGTTACTGCATTTTGTAAGTTGAGTCCAAAACCCTTCTGATATGAGCATAGGTCTGTCTACCCAACTTGTTAACTTTCTTCTTCCGTCACCCAGAAACTCAATTCCGTTCCAATCCAAATCCAGACTTCTTTTCTCCCCGAATTAAAAACTAACACACTTTTTCGACACCGCCAAAAGCACTTCCTCTTATTTTCAAACCAAATACTGACTTCCATCAACTCCAAAACATAAATTCCACAATCCTTTCTTTCCCCAATTCCCGCTGCCGTACCCGGGTAACGCAATCGAAGTTCAATACACTTCGATTCCGTTACCCAAACATCTTTTCCCTATCGACAAACGCAACAATTTTCATTTTGCATATATGGTGATTTGAACAACCATGAAAGCGTTTAGTTGTATGCAAATCGTCATATACACGGAAATAATTGTGTTTGCCAATATCCCAAAAAGAGTGTTTTCCTGCGCTCGGGAGAATTTGAACCCAGGGTCCCAGCGGTCCCCACGATCGAGAAACTATGATGTGGCCGCCTTGAATCCCGTGAATAGGACATGCACAACGCAATCCTTAAACTCATTTAATGTGGTAAATACCAATTTATTGCAAAAATCAAAATATATCACATTTCGTTAACTGAAACTAAACTTGTCTGCTTCACGACCAAAAGCCAAAGAGAACAGCTGATGATGAGTCTTCTTGTTGCTAGCTGATTGGTTGCCAGATGTGTAAAGTCAAACTTTCTCGAGATGATGTCGGCGCCACTCAGTGGTGGAAATAGTTTTTATGATCGCCACAAGTTGATGTTGGCTTTGACGTCCGACTGTACGTTCTGAGGGGAATGTCATGATGTTGTTCGTTGTCACCTTTTGTAGTATACGCTGGTTTGAGTCGTTTGGTTGAGACGGTCGCATCTTGTCCCTTTATCTTGATAATAAAGACGTGATCGTTGATTCGTTTAACCACCTCGTGTGGTCCTGTGTAGGGTTGCTCCAACGGCTGTCTGACTGCATCAACTCGCAGAAAGACATGAGTGCAAGTGTAGAGATCCTTGTATTTAAAAAGGCTTCTTTTTATGTGGTGAGCTGTTGGTGTCGCATGTGCTCACGAAATTTCTTGACAAAAAAGGTGGGATCGGCTCGCATGTCCTCATTTGTAAAAAAACTCGCCCGAAACACGTAGCTGTTCACCGTAAAGTAATTCGGCGGGTGAAGCTCCCAAGTCCTCCTTGAGTGACGTTCGCAGTCCTAGTAGAACAGTTGGAAGTAGTCCTATCCAGAATGTTGGTTGACTGCACATAAGAGCTGGTTTAAAGGTTCGGTGCCATCGCTCAATCGCACCATTGGACGCAGGATGATAGGGTGTTGTTCTAATTCGTTTCGTTCCGGTCAGATTGGTAAGGGCTCGAAAAAGTGCGCTCTCAAATCGAGCACCTTGGTCGGTTGTCAACGTTTTGTGAGTTCCAAATCGCCCAACCCATCCGATTGAATTCTGCTCGTGCTGCTTTCAGTTTTTTGCCTGTCAGACGTCGAGGCCGTTGACAAATTGATGGTCAAGTTGTTTCAATGAAATGTGTCACTTGGTTAGCTGGTGTCGTGAGTCGTAAGCTGAATGATAGTTGCCGTTGTGGTTGCCTTTGCATGTGTCTTGGATACCCCAAAAACATCAACCAGAGCGACTTGTCCCGGGCTGGACCAGATAGAATTGTCATCTAATAGCTTTCTGTTTTTTAAATCGATCAAAAGCCCGTAATATGTCAAGAAATCCGCCTTGATAATTGGTGTAGAGACATTTGTTACAATAAAATTCCACGCAAGTAGACGCTTGAAACCTAAATGTATCTTCAAGGGTAGTTTACCATACGTGGTAATTGTGGTGTTGTTGGCGGCATATAATGTTAGCATTTGCGGCTGTTGAAGTTGAGCGAAGCGTTTAGACAGAATCGAGATGGACGATCCGGAGTCAACTATGAAATTTAAGTGTGACTGCTGATCGGCTGTGTGAAGTCTGAATTCCGGAATTTTATCCATGTTTACCACTCCGGTGATGGAAGGCAACTGTCTCAGTTTCCCTGATGCTGATTTGCTTGAAAACGAGCAAGGCTCCGAGCACCGCTTCGATTTTATGCCAAATCTTTTATGGTAATAGTAAGCCTCGTTGTTAGTTGAAGTGCGGTGGCCTCTTGCACCACCTGTCGAACCGTGCAAACCAGAGGGGTTGAAATTGTTTGTTGATTTTGTTATCTGAACAACTACGTTATTAAGCTGATGCTCGATTTTTTCAAGCCATTTGTTGAGCTCCGACGTGTCAGGCGCGCCTGCCTGTGGTGGAGTGGCCTCTGTAGCCAATACGTAAGCCGGAACACTGTTTTTCACTATGCGGTCTGGTATTTTTGCGAGTTTGTAGAGTTCGGAATCCTCGCTAGCAGCCAGAACGCACCTGACGCTAACTGGTAGTCGTTTCATCCACAATGTTTTGAGGATGTCCTCAGACAAATCCAAAGGTGCGAAATTTTGCATTTCTCGAAGTAGTTGTGACGGTTGTTTTCCGTCGAGGTCTGCTCATGTGAGCAATCGGTTTAGCTGTCGCTCCTTAAGTTCGGAGAATCTGGTGACAGGATGCTGTTTGAACATGCAGTATTTGTTCGTGACTGGTGGTGAACGGATAATGTCAGATACTTGCTTCAGGATATCGATATCCAGAGTAGCGATAATCGTGTAATAACGAGCGTTGTCAGACGTTATTTTATTGATGAAAAATTGCGCCTCAGCCTGCACAAACCAAAGCGTCGGGTTGCTTTGCCAACATGGTGGCACTTTCACGTCTTTGATAGAAGTAACTTCCGCAGACGGTTGAAAATTTGTTGCTGCATCCACCGGTGGCAACAATTTGGGCGAAGATATCATGTCCTTGCTTGGTTCATATAGCATGTCAAGCAACGTGTGGTTGTCGTGACTTGCCGGCGGCGGTATATGTTGAACAAACATGCTGGTTGTCAAATCCTCAGTCGACATTTTAATGGGTGCTCCCCTAGCTGGGGCTCATGTCGATGATAGGGTCACCAGTTGTGGCCGCCTTGAATCCCGTGGATAAGACGTGCACAATGCAATCGTTAAACTCACTTAATATGGTAAATAACAATTTATTGCAAAAATCTAAATATATCACATTTCGCTAACTGAAACTAAACTTGTCTGCTTCGCGTCCAAAAGCCAAAGAGAACAACTGATGATAAGTCTTCTTGTTGCTAGCTGATCCTCGAGAAATAGTTTTTATGATCGCCACAATTACGCTACCACCGGAGCCATCTTCTGGTCGATGGATCGTAGAAGTCTTTGCGTATAGACATCTTTTAAATTGCTCCTGTCAAAATTTTTACAAAAATTAAATTAATTTTTTAAAAACGTTAGTCCGAAAATAATTTTTACCGGAAAAAATCTTATATTGTCGAAGTAATCGACTCAGGAAATTTCTTTCGAATATTTTTACTTCGATTGGTAACGAAAAACAAATTACCAAAGAACATTTCGCCGCTGGTATGCAGGAGCCCGACGGCTTCCCACCGTTGGGGGAAACGACGAATACGAAACTGGCGATAATCACCAAAAGAAAACATAACGAAGAAAACTCCGCAGATGGAGGGTGCAAGCTGCAAATAATAGCGGACAATCAACAAATGGCCAAATTGCAGAAAGAAAATGATGAACTAAGGCAAGAGATACAGTCTCTCAAGGATATCTTCAAGAAAGGGATGAAGCCTCAAAAGACGCAGCCACAAAATCAATGGCAACAGGTAACAAAGCCGAAGAAAAGTACCAAGCAAGCATGTCCAGAAGAAGTTCTAAGTGCTGGTGGCACCAACGAGAGCCAAAACTATTTTGCAGCGCTGGAGGGATTAACCGAAGATATTGAAATTGAAGAAAACATCGGAGGTAATTTAAATCAAGATAATGACGTTAATTTTATTGAATATTTAAAGAACAAAAATAAGGAGAAAAAACCAGCCCGCAGTTCTCCTCTGTAAAAGCTTCCAAGAAGACAGAAAAAGTTCCGCCAATCACCGTGTTCGGACAAACCGGGAAAGATATGGTTCGGCTATTGGCAGCTGAAAATAAACTGGCCAATTTCAAAATCAAAAGAGTTAATGCCGAAAAATTAACTATAAGGACGAAATCACTGGTTGATTTCAAGTCAGCCAAAGATGCGATGATTTCTGAGGAGGTTCCACACTTCACCTATACCCCAAAAAGTGAAAAGAATCAGACCTTCTTGTTGAAGGGTTTGGACAGCGGAGAGGATACGGTCGCTCTTCTTCAGGTGCTCAAGGAGGCTGCACCAGATATTGATTTTGTTTCAGTCAAAGCCTTTGCGACAAGAAGGTCGACCATAGAAAGGAAGAATTTACCACTTTACCTGGTACAAATTGCAAATAAGAGCAGCCCAAGTGCCCTTCAACAAATAAGGTACTTGAATTTCAGAGTGGTGAGGTGGGAACGCCTCCAGAAAAGAGAAGTCAACCAGTGTTACCGGTGTCAAAGATTTGGACATTCGGCTGCCAATTGTGCCATGCACTATCGTTGCGTTAAATGCAAAGACGTTGATGCTCCCGGTGAGTGCAAATTGGCTCAGACGGAGCCTAAAGAAAAATTGTTCGGCGTTGACTGCGGTGTTTTTGGTCACCCAGCATCATATCGAGGATGCTCCCGATATCAAGATGCAAAAGTTAAATTTGCTCCAAAGCAAACACAAGTACACCGTAATATAATACCTTCCAACTTCGTCAAGCCCGGAGTATCATTTGCATTCGCCGCTAGAGGACCAGCAGAAAATGCTGGAAATAATGTAAATAATGTAAGTGGCAATAATGAGCTGCGTCTCAAAATTTACCAGCAACTTAATTCTTTATCGGAGAGATTCGACAAACAAGATTCAAAAATTAACTTTGTTTTTCAGCGTTTAGGTCTTTCAAATGCCTAATAATAACTTGTCATCCAGTCATATTCCCATCGATAGGCTTCACCTCATATCGATCAACGTCAACTCTATCGTTGCTATACATCGACGTGATTATCTCCTTGAATTTATTTTTAAGCAAAAGCCTGACATCATACTTCTCATTGAAACCCACCTCAATTCATGGCATTCCATGGAATTCAAAGATTTTGCATTCGTAAGAAACGATAGGGTAATAGGTGATGGGGGAGGTGGCACCGGGATATTGGTTAGAAGACCCTATTGTTTCCAAAATATTGAAAAAGTCGAATTCAAAAACTTTGAATTTCTTGAAGTGTCCGTCATCAAAATTTCACTGCCAGGTGGGGATAACCTCTTCGTTATCTCTGCCTATGCAACTGGTCAAAATGTTCTCAAGTTCAAGGAGGAACTCAATTCCTTGTTTGAAATACTCGAATTGAACAGGCTGCATAGTTATTATATTTTTGCTGGTGACCTGAATGCCAAGCATACATCATGGCTAAACGCCACCAATAATCCAAGAGGTGTATTCCTGAAATCATGGATAACAGAGAACCAAATTGAACACAGGTGCAACCTATATGGGTCGGAGTTCCCAACATACCCTAGGACAAATTCATATTTGGAGCTCTGCATTGCTGACGCAAGACTTGAATTCAGCTTTAATAGTCCTCAACGGAAACTGCAGGTGCTTCCTTACGATAGCGACCATTACGCAATCGTAATGGAAATCAATGATCAAAGGGATGATTTCTTCCTCATTCCAGTTCAACATGAAAACCATCGGTTGAATTTCAAAAAAACAGACTGGGGAAAGTTTCAAAAGAAGTTTAATCGGGAGTACCAGAAGCAATATCCTCCTTCTGATGATGGCAACGCTTGCTCAATGGTTCCTAATTACAGGAATCTAACTGACGATGAAATATACCTCTATTTGTCGAAGTTAGAGAAGCTGACGTTGGAAACGATTGAGAAAGTTGTTCCCAAGATTAAACTTCCAGACAATATGGAAGGATATGAAACACCAACCATCGCAAGGTTGAAAAGATTGAAAAGCCTTCTTCTCACCCGCGTCAACAATATTTATCGGCGATTTTTGGACTACAACCATCCCTCGTTGGCTTTGTTGAAATTACACCTGAAGAATGTCCGGAACTTAATCCGTTCATATTTCAGGAGTGAGGCCAGTAATCAATGGGCGGAAAAACTGAGGGGTATCAGCCCACAGGACCCAGATGGCGGTTTCGCGAAAGTGAATAGCTTATTCTGCAGGAAGTCTCGAGTGAAGGTATCGAATCTTGAAGTCACTAGTAATCAGATAAATCTTCTCGATAGGGCTGGTATCGAAATTGATAGTACGACTCCGGATAGAAATGGAAACAGGATTATATGTGATGGTTTGCAGAAGCTTGCCCTGATTGGAAAACATTTTGAATTGGTTCATCTGCCAAACCCAGAGAGAAGGAAAAAAATATTTTCGGAGGTCGTTGAAGCAAAAGTTTCCGACTTCAAATCAAACCTAAACGGCCAATCAATTCTTCATTTCGATGAAACATTAAAATCTGACCTCATACCGACCTTGAATTTTATTGATTATTTTGCAGCTATGAAGACTTGTGTTTCATATTTCGCAGAATAAACAACAAAAACTCATGTGGTACTGACGGTATTCCAAATATAGTTCTCCGACATTTGCCTGAGGTTGCTATTAGGAATTATTGCATATTGTTCAACAACATTTTGAACAATTCATATTTCGCAAATGAGTGGAAAAAGGCTAAGGTATTTCCGATCTTGAAGAAAGGAAAAGAATCTTCATGCCCTACAAGCTATCGCCCAATTGGCTTGCTGCCTAACATCAGCAAGGTGTTTGAAGTGATACTCAACAGAGCATTAAACGCCCACATTGAGAAATATGAGGCCAATTTCATTCGACCATATATGCAATAACGAAAGTAACCTAAGACATCTGTTGGAAACTAAACAACAAAGAATGTGTTGAAGCATGTCTCATTGATATGGAGAAAGCCTTCGATACGGTGTGGTTAGATGGACTAGTTTTCAAACTTCTTCAGGACAGGTTCCCTAGACACCTTGTCGCCATGATGTGCAATATGTTATACGGGAAATCATTTGTTGTAACTGATGGAAATCTGACAACAATGTGCGAATTCAAGGTCTTGAATGGTCTACAGCAGGGAACAGTTACTGCGCCCCTGCTTTTCTCAGTATTCATTCACAAGCTATTGAACGGCTTTGATTTTAACGTCTCGCCAACGCAATCATTGGTAGCGTTTGCTGATGATCTGATCATCTATATGGCAGACCGAAAAGCTACAATAGTTCAAAGCAATCTTCAAAAAATGTTTAATGATGTGCAGCTCTACACCGACAATTGGCGAATGAAAATCAATACGCAGAAGTGCGAAACAATTTTGTTTCGGACAACGCTGCAGGGGGCCAGTCAAGACCTGAAACGTAATTGGAAGGATTTCCACATTATCGCTGGTGAGGGAAGTTCAGAACGGGTTCTACATAAATCTTGTGTTCGATACCTCAGTGTTCATCTCATGTCAAAATCATGCTCAGTAAAGCACTAAAAGTAGTCATGGCTCTTCGGCGACTCTTTCATTCCAGATACATTGATCAAAAAGTCAAAGTTATTTGTTACAAGACCCTGGTTAGACCAGTGTTGACATACAGATGCCAGATCTGGAACAACCAGAGTGCTAGTACAATGGAAAGATTAACAGTTTTCGAAAGGAAATGTCTTTGTGCATGTACTGGTTTGTACAGAAAGCCGGAGACACATTGGAAGCACTATATATCGAATAGAAAAATTTATCAAAACGCTCAAGTGACAAGAGTCGATATCTTCATATTGAAACTTCTGCGGAATCATATTGCAAGATCTGTATCTGTGTGTGAAAACCCTTGGATTTCACAGCCGTTCCACCCTACAGATGGGTATATTGTGACTTGCCTCACTACTGGCTTCGTTCCTCCAGAAGCATTCGTGTATTTGGACATGAATCGATATGTTTCTGACGGCGTCCCAATCATATATCACATATATAGACGGGCCACCGATAAGAAGATAAAATACCCTCCGAGTTTGAGTTCGCGAGACCAGCAATTCCAATGGAGATACTCATTTGCTAGATTCATTGCGGCTGGTCGAGCTGAGATGGAGCAATCTAGGTATTGGTGGCTGAATGACAATGTCTAAATTATTCGTGTTTATTTCTGTTTTTGTGCTTTTTCTCGTTACTTAGTTTTTTAGATTCATCTCATTATTGCTACATCTAGTGTTGTTGTTTATTTGTATTATAAATTAGGTATAGGATTCAATATAAGGTAACGTTGTTTTTTTAATTGAACTTATTTAGAATTAGGGTGTAACATATTAGGTATAGGATATAAGTTCATTGTTGTGTTAGTAATATAAGTAATTTTTGAATAATGCTGGTTGGTTTTTTCTCCTTTTTCCAATTGAATCAAAAAATATCTAATAATCTCAATTAATTTAAATTTGCTAGTGTATTTTTTTCATTAAATGTGTTTAACTGATAACGTATAAATTTAGAGAGCCATTCGGGCCATTAAGTTTTTTTATAGTTTTATTGTTTGGAATTTGCTTTATGTTCTTTTAAAAATTTATAACGATTGGTATTAAATAAAGCGCTTTTGACTTTGGAGCCATCTTCTGTTGATCTCCCATATTCATCCAATTAGCAAATTCAATTGAGAACCTTTCTTAATGGGCATGGAGATGAAATTTGTTAGTAAGGAATTGTGAATGAATTTTTGTTATTATGACAAATAAAATTTGTTAGTGGGAGCTAATGAATAAAATTAGTTGATATGAAGAAAGGAATTACGTTTTGTTAGGGAGAAGGTATTGAATGAAATTTTGTTAATGGGAAGTAATGAATGAAGTGTTATTAGTGGGAAAATAAAGATTATTATATTATTATTTCCTTTTTTTTTTTAAATTAAAAATAAGGTAAGAGGGTAGGATTGAGATGATAAATGACTGTATAGATTAAGATGTATATGTGCCCAAAAGAAGGTGATGTTATGGAGGCAATTTGAAGTTGCTAATGGGAGAATGCCAGTTTGCCGGAATTTGCAACAACGTCTGACGCGAGTAGTCTAAGTCCGGATGCAATTTCTCAGCCATCGAGGCAAATACCCGCTTAAAACACATTCCAAAATTTTTCGAGGAGAAAATTTCGTCATTACTTTAAATCTGCTTTCGAGAGGGTTTCCATAATTCCACAACAACCAAAGTCAAATCCACGCGTTCCCAATTTCAATACCAACATGGTGCCAGACATAAGCGAATACAAAAGGAAACATTCTACGCTAATAAAAACACCGAACACTAACTAAGGCACTGCGTAACCGAACCGATCACTCGCGGATTGTTAAAAACCTACCCACATGGTGGCATACTTACCTCCCGCTCCTGCTTCTCGCTAATAAACTAACTACTGAAAGGAGAGATATTGGTTAAACTTAACAGTTCATTCTATATTTTTTAATATAAGGCCTGATCCAATGAAAAATGAAAATCCTTGTCTTCCTGAATATTATCGCAAGTAATGATTAATCGTTGAAAACGAGGATATATAACATAGAAACAAGTTTGCAATATAATTATAATCTCATAATAATTTCTTACTTAGTTCCATCAATTCAGCTGCTTCCTATTCTACAAATATCCCAGAGCAAAAGTTCTCTAGTTTAAGTGTAAATGAAGTATTTTTCTATATATCAATTTCACTACTCTTAATATGCTTAGCCACACTACTTAATAGAGCTTTAAATTCTTTGGAGAGTTGCAGCTCATCTGCCAATAAGGATTTGGTATCCGTGTAATTGTTATTAGGATTGCAATATCCTTGAAGTGAATTTTCAAAACGGCATCTAATCATCACAGAGTTGCAATTGTTATGGTAAAATTCATAATCAATGAAACCTTCGAA
Organism: Odontomyia ornata; assembly: GCA_963969285.1. Classification (NCBI taxonomy): domain Eukaryota; kingdom Metazoa; phylum Arthropoda; class Insecta; order Diptera; family Stratiomyidae; genus Odontomyia; species Odontomyia ornata. Next base: position 130,660,718 of record OZ017739.1, read on the forward strand.
ATTGGCTAAAATTAATTTTCAACAGTACTTTAGCAAAACTTTGATGAAAACAAACCGCAACGTGGTAGCAAGGGGAAGGGGAAACGTACGAACTTGTCGCGTACCTCCCTCGCAATTGGACATCTTTCATCCGAAAAATCTGCAAAAAATCATGAATGCAGGCATTTATGAGAACAGCAACACAAATACGAGAGAAGTCGAAATTCATTCAGCTTTGTTAGTAATAGTATGATTTATCAATTTTACATTTTCATGAATATTCAATAAAATTCAGTACACAAATTGTTCGGGCGAGACGGAGGACGTGAATCCTCACCTTATCATGATGCAACACACGTCCCTGTTTCTTCTTTTAATTTTGTTAATAATAATCACCTTGATTCATTTTCCAATTTAGTTTAAATAACTTTGTCGTGCTCGACAATAGATGTCACTTGTACTCAACGCCTTCCGTACAACTTTTAATTCGCTGGAACTGAACGGACAGCTTCTAATGTTGTTCGGCACATGTCAGAATACCGTAAAAGAAAATAAGAGGAGAAAAGAATTTGTGTAGAGTCTCGTGAGCTGGTTTCGGGAACCGCGCGAGACAGAGGGACCACCAGACATCCTCATATGAACCAGTTCTACTTCGATGCTCATCAATTTTTCACTAAAGAACACATCATCAAAACCAGACATCCGCGGCACCAACATATCCATCCTTCCTTTACCATTCTCTCCTTATTCTCTTGCTAGTTGGCTGCGCAGCCTGGAGGAATCGTGAGTTTACCGACAATCCATCGGGTAAGTCCAATCAATTCTTGGTCGCCGATTATCTGGCGGTTCCATCGTTCGAGTTTCATCGCGGTGAATAGCGGATTGTGAAATTCCGATTGAATTTAAGCCTTCCGCTATTCATTTTGGTGCCGAAACCCGGGAATCGATCATCCCATCACGCCTAATTTACTCAAGTTAGCGTCTGTTCAGTTGAGCGTATGTACAGTTGGCGTTGTGTCGTTTGACCGCCTGCCATCTAATCGGTTATCTTTTGCCGCGTTATTAACGTAAAATTCCCAAAATTTCTCCCTTGAACATTTAACTTGGAAATTATAGTGATTTTGCATCATGGTAGCGGGTGTAGAGAAATTGAGGGCAACTTTAATTGCTCTTCAAATTAAACGTGAACAGCTGTTCGCAGCTGCAACAGATATTCACGATACGATCACCACCCTTCAGACAACCGATCATCACATAGCTGAGGCCTGCGTCCGTGAGCTGGAAAAGCTCTAACCCGACTTTGCCGAAGTCGACAATCAATACGTGCACACTAATTGCCAACTGCCGGAAGATCAGCGAACGGACAATCCTTCTAAATATTCTGCCTTTTTCCATCTGTGTCTAGGGATACGTACCAAGTACAGTCAATTGACTGAGAGCAGATCACCAACCCCTACATCGCTGATTCCTTCCATTGATCTTCCTCTTCCGCGAATTCAGCTGCCCATGTTCGATGGTCAAATTGAACATTGGCCTGAACGCTCAGAAGTTTAATTTTCTGCGATCGTCCATCACTGCCGAAGCCGTAGCTGTCATGGCTAACCTTAAATTTTTGTGCTGAAAACTACCCCCTCGCTTACCAAGCGTTACGACAACGATTCCAAAATAATCGCCGTTTGGCCTAGATGTTTTTAATGCAAATTTTACGTTATCGCAAATCTTCTACCGCCTCTATTGAACATCTAAAAGGGTTCGTCACAACCCATCAAAATGCCATTCACGCGCTCAAATCATTGTCCATTGACAATTTGGCTGATTTCCTGCTATTTTCGCTGGCCGTACAAAATTTTGACGATGACTCTTGTCAGCGCTTTGAACAGCAATTGACATGCTTCTAAAATTTGCTAATCAACAATTGCGAGTCATGGAAAGTACTGCGCCTCCTCAACCCTCCAAAATCAAATCGCCTGGTCATTCCCCCACATCATCGCGTTTGCCTTATGCCTCCAAACAACGCTTCTCGTCTTCCAAATCGCCTATCTACTCTAACCACGAAACTTCGTCTGCTCACCGCTCCGTATGTACCACAGCACCGCCATTCCGTTCATCTGCCTTGCCCCGGGTCCATTGTGCATACTGCGATTCCAAGGACCATTCCATCCGCCAGTGTCAAACATTTAAAGCCTTGACGTCTCAACAGCGTCGAAACTATGTGGAAAGCGCCTCTATTTGCCACAATTGCTTGTCAGCGTATCATTCTGCTGACCAATGCCAATCCACGCATTCTTGCCATACTTGCGGCAAGAGGCGTCACACCATCTTGCATCCGAGAAACGACGCACCACCACTTTGCCAAGAAGGTGAATCCCACTCATCATCAACGTCGCTTCGAAATTCTTCGTCTGCTCAACCTGTGGCTGCACGTGCTTCATCGCCTGTAAGCTCCCGTTCGCCTACGCGTTCCATCTCGCCTTCACCTTCCGAAGCATCCACTGCTTCCTACGTACCTAGGGAGCAACGAAGGCACCCTCGCCGATTACCCCCCTCTTTTGGGGAGCGTTCGGATTGACTCGCTCACTCACCATCATCTCAGCGTCTGTTCCCGCAGTATCGTCTGTTCTCTTCTTGCCTAACACCAACCCCTACTCGCCGTCAGAACCGACTACCAGAGCAGTTGATGCCTACCGCCATTGTCCGCCTCGAAAATGACCGATTCCACACCTTGTCTCGTGCCCTTCTGGACACAGGTAGTCAAACCACTCTCATCACTTCAGACTGTGCCTTTTGGCTGCACCTTCGGCTGCATTCCGAGCTGATTCATCTGCGCACCCTCAGTAGTGTGGATCCGGTACGTGTCCGAGGATATGCGTATGTCACTTTATTCCATCGTGGTGATCCTCCGTATCTCAAGATCAAAGCACTTGTCATTGACACCATCATCGATCCTCTGCCATCTAGAGAGTTTCGCTGCCACTGGCCTGAGCTAACTAAGCGCAATCTGGCCGATCATTTGTTTCATCGTTCTCGAAAAATTGATATCCTGCTAGGTTCAGATGTGCTTCCGTTTCTGATCCGTCCTGAAACAATATCTCCAACATCTGAGCTCCCCGGTGCAATACGCACTACACTGGGCTGGGTGTTTTTTGGCCCCTACGCTTGCCATCGAAAACCATCAAGCATGTCACCTTTGCACCTGGCATCATTGATGGCTACACCCGGCGTCCATGGCGAACTAATCAAATCGCCAAATCCAGCATCAACTCCTCCAATTCACATAAGCTATTGCCTTGATCATCATCTCATCAGCCATCTGCTTCGGGATCGCCTTCCCAATCCGAGGAAACCCATGTTTAGCTGCTTGCTGAGAGCCCAATCGATTCGTCTGAGTCATCTGACTCCCCCTCAGTACCTGCTGCTGATTCGTCTTGTCCATCTGTTTACCATCCATCACCCAATGTGGCTACAACATCTGAGTCCTTCATGGTCTTGGCATCATCCGATTTTAGCTCTGACAACGCCTCTCAGAACTCCGCTGTCCATATTCCGGCTAAGGCTCATTTGCCTGATGTAAATCTTACCGACCTCGTCCGTAGGTTTTGGGAGCTGGATGGGGTTGCCGATGTCGTTCCATTCACTCCAGCCGAGAGAGAGTGTGGGTAAATGTATATTTCCAGCGTATCTCACACTCCCACTGGGCGATACATCGTGAAACTCCCTCTTGCTTCCCGCAGCCTTGGGGTGTCGGTCAATGTGGCCAAGTGACAATTCGCTCGCTTGGAACATCGCCTCAAGAGACAGCCTGAGCTGCGTGCGGCGTACCATGAGTTTATGCGCGACTACTTAGATAGTGACCATATGGAATTGATGGCAGAGTCAACCAATTCTCACCCTACTACATTCCTCATCATCCCGTTCATCGACCAGATGACCCTCCTACCAAAATCCGAGTGGTTTTTAACGCCTCATGTGCGTCTTCTATCGGCAAATCCCTAAATGATATTCTGTTAACTGGCCCTAAGCTTCAAGCTGACATCTCCATTCTTCTGTTACGGTTTCGACTGCATCAGTTTGTATTCATCGCCGATATCAGACAAATGTATCGGCAGATCCTTGTAGAACCGGAGCATAGGGACTATCAGCGAATCATCTGGCGTTTTTCAGAATCCGACCCCATTCAGTCATATTGGCTGAACACAGTCACTTATGGGGTATCGTCTGCTCCTTTCTTGGCCCTCCGGACAATTCAACAATTGGCCCTCCGGACACTTCAGCAATTGGCCGTTGATGAAGGAGCCAAGTATCTTGACGCTAAGCACGTGCTGTTGGAGGAGGTTTATGTTGACGATCTTTTAACGGGCAGTTCATCAGAAGCTGAAGTCATCCATTTGCGGCAGCAAGTGCAGGATCTGCTCATGGCGGGCGGGTTTGAGCTGCAGAAACAGGCTACAAATCACGCCCCCTTGTTACAAGGGATCTCGTCTGGTCATTGCCGTGAACTTTCCTCTGTTGATCCTCTGTTGCTTGATCGTGATCTGGGCCTGAAAATCCTAGGTCTAGGTTGGAATCCGTCGTCTGATCATTTCTTCTATTCCGTGCGATTGACTGAAGCCGCACTCTCTAGGCGAACAGTGCTCAGTCAAATGGCGAGGATTTTTGATCCGCTTGGTTGGCTTACGCCAATCACCTTCTCGGCCAAAATCTTCCGCCGTCTTTACCTGCTTCATCTGGATTGGGATCAAGGCTTGCTCTCAGAGCTTGCTGCCCCTTGGTTGGAATTTCAGTCGCAACTACCGTCTTTGGCTGATCTGCGAATTCCCCGCTTCGTCCCAGAAGCATCTACATTGTCTATTCACCGTCTAGTCGGATTCTGTGATGCATCCAAGTCCGGCTATGCTGCCGCCGTCTATTTGCATACTTCATCACCATCCGGACAATTTCATGTTAATCTTCTAGCAGCCAAGTCTAAAATAGCGCCTTGTAAAGCGATCACCTTGCCACGTCTCGAGTTATGCGGCGCTCATCTGCTTGCCAAGTTGATGCATCATCTGACCACCCGAGTCCTTCCACATTTGGTCACTGAGTTCGTCGCGTTTTCCGATTCTTCTGTTGCTTTGGCCTGGGTCCGCGGCGAAAGCCACAAATGGAAGACGTTCGTGGGCAATTGCGTTGCTGAGATCCAAGACCTAGTGTCACTCCGCTGCTGGAGGCATGTCATTTCTGAGGACAGTCCTGCTGATTGTGCTTCACGCGGGTTGCAGCCTCGTGATATCCATCGCCATCCTTTGTGGTGGCATGGTCCTAGTCGGCTGCTGTCTAATCCATCCTCTTGGCCAATTTCCTCTGTTGATTTGCCTTCCTCTGATGATGTGGACTCCGAAGCCAAACCCATTTCCACGCTAGTGCTAGCCACCACCACCTCAGAATCTTCTATCATCGATCGTTTTTCCTCTTTTCTTCGCCTCAAACGCATGATCGCCTTCTGTCGTCGTTTTGCTTTCAACGCTAGGTGACCGCCACAAACTCGTGCTGGTTGTTTGTCCTCTGTTCAGCTTCAAGAAGCTGAAATCGCCGCTATCCACCTGATCCAAGCTCAATGTTTTGCTGAAGAAATTGCTGAACTCCAAAACCCATCTTCGCGTCATCGTCTGATCATGCAACTCCATCTATTTTTGGATGAACATAACATCATCCACGTAGGCGGTCGTCTTTCGTCTTCGTTGTTGCCTTATCAGAACAAACATCCTGCTCTTCTCCCCAAAGGGAATCACCTAACCAGTCTGATCATTGATGACGCTCAGCTTCGTCTGCTTCATGCTGGGGCGCTGGCAACCCATTCGTGCATACGTCGCCGATATTGGATCCTCGATGGACGCAATGTGGTTCGGAATCGTCTGCGCAAATGCAACAGGTGCTTCACCTGTAAACCCCGGCCAATTATTCAGCCGATGGGTAGTCTTCCTCCTGAGCGAGTTTCCTCTGTTGCGGCCTTCACTACCACTGGAGTGGACTATGCCGGTCCCTTCTACGTCACCAGTGCACGGTTGCGCGGGGCTGTTAGCACGAAAGCTTACCTTGTAGTATTCATCTGCTTTGCCACCAAGGCACTGACTGGCGATTCATCCCTCCAGCTAGTCCCCATTTTGGAGGCTCGTGGGAGGCCACGGTTAAATCTGCAAAGCATCATCTGATGCGAGTCATTGGAGAGCAGCGGCTCACCTATGAGGAATTTCTCACCGTCATCACCCAGATTGAGGCCATTCTTAACTCTCGTCCTCTTTATATTCCATCGTCTGATCCATCGGACCTTGAGGCCCTCCCTTCCGGTCATTTTTTGATTTTTCGTCCTCTTACTTCACCCCCCAATCATGATGTTACCTCTGTGTCCATCCAACGCGTGTCTCGCTGGTAGCTCGTTCAGCGACTCCAACAGGACTTCTGAAAATGATGGCGCCAGGAGTACCTACACACCTTGCAACAACGAAGCAAATGGCTGCATCCGTCTACTCCTATCGCTCCGGGAACTGTTGTGCTTATTCATGAGGACATCCTCCCTCCTCTTAAATGGTCATTACGCCGCATTTCATCGGTTTTCCCCGTATCCGACGCAATCACTCGCATGGCTGAGGTCACCACTTCCTCTGGGACAGTTCGCCGCCCCATGGTGAAACTGTGCCCTCTGCCCTCACAGTAAACCCTCTCCTATTGCCTTCTGTCGCTCCTTCGGCTCACGCTTCAGTCTGAAATAATTTTCTTTTGCGTCCCCGTCACGCCCTCTGTGTCTATTTATCTGAAGTGAGACTTCAGGGCGGGCGGCATGTTCGGGCGAGCCCGAGGACGAGTACACAAATTGTTCGGGCGAGACGGAGGACGTGAATCCTCACCTTATCATGATGCAACACACATCCCTTTTTCTTCTTTTAATTTTGTTAATAATAATCACCATGATTCATTTTCCAGTTTAGTTTAAATAACTTTGTCGTGCTCGACAATAGATGTCACTTGTACTCAACGCCTTCCTTACAACTTTTAATTCGCCGGAAGTGAACGGACAGCTTCTAATATTGTTCGGCACATGTCAGAATACCGTAAAAGAAAATAAGAGGAGAAAAGAATTTGTGTAGAATCTCGTGAGTTGGTTTCGGGAACCGCGCGAGACAGAGGGACCACCAGACATCCTCATATGAACCAGTTCTACTTCGATGCTCATCAATTTTTCACTAAAGAACACATCATCAAAACCAGGCATCCGCGGCACCAACATATCCATCCTTCCTTTTACCATTCTCTCCTTATTCTCCCGCTAGTTGGTTGCGCAGCCTGGAGGAATCGTGAGTTTACCGACAATCCATCGGGTAAGTCCAATCAATTCTTGGTCGCCGATTATCTCGCGGTTCCATCGTTCGAATTTCATCGCGGTGAATAGCGGATTGTGAAATTCCGATCGAATTTAAGCCTTCCGCTATTCACAAATGGTTATTTATAAGATTGACCTGTCCTGAAAGTTTCACAAACATCGAGTGGTATGTAAAGAAGTGATCACGGTTGAATTTTCCTGTATTCCTATGGAACAATATGTGCTGTATTACTATGGAAACATATGGCTATGCAACAATACGCGCTTTTTACCAACTCAGACACTACAGGTTTGCTAGGATTTGCATGCAAATTTCAGGAATGAAAGGTATCATGAATATCTTTGAGAATCAGTAATCAGTAATTGTAAAACAAAGTCGTGGCTGTTTTAAAACATTGAATAATTTTGAGTTTTTTTCCCTAACTTCAATGTTTAAGATTTATGCGATTTTGTTCCATATTAAATAATTTTTCTGAATGGTTGGCTCATTGAACATATTCAAGCAAACCACTATTTCGTGAATTTTCATGAAAATCCGAAGAAAATAAGAGTGCTTTGATCGATTTGAAATATACGAGTAAATTAACAATCAACATGTGTTATTGTTTGTGTAATTCCATACTTGTACAATTGAAATGACGATAACTCACTTAGTTATGATTTGATTTGAATGAAATTTCGTAGGCATAAGGGTCTTATATCAACCTACATAAATGTCCCAGCCAAATTAGTCCGCCTTACCAAAATGACAGTGACGTCGACGACCTCCCAAGTCCGCATCAATAATCAACTCACCGATGCCTTTGACACAAATATCGGACTAAAACAAGGACATAGGTTGGACCCATTGCTATTTAATTTCGCTCTGGAGTACGTCATAAGGAAGATATCTGTTGATACATGAGGTACATTACTATACAAGTCGAACCAAGTAGTAGCCTACGCGGACGACATCAACATTTTGTCACGGTCATTAACAACCGCCAAAGAACTCTTCCTGAAACTCGACAGCAAAGCAAAACTAGTGGGGCTACTAATCAATGAAAATAAAACAAAGTTCATGACGCAGTTGAGGAAAATACCTCAAGCACAAAAAGTATCACACTTAGCGAGTACAGTATTGAAAATGTTAGCGAATTTGTGTATTTAGGCGCCAAAATGACGAGAACCGGCAATGAAAGAGACGAAATACGCCAAAGAATACAGCTCGCAAACACAATATTTTATTCAGGTTTGACGATCTTGAATACCAGCTGCATACGGAGGGAAACAACGTTCCAAGTATACAAATCTGTGATAAAACCTGTGTTATGCTATGGATGTGGAACATGGACCCTAACCCCAGCATCCGCAAATATATTGAACGCCGTTGAGCGACCCCAACTTGTTTAATTTTTTTTATTGACCCGTCTATTATTTTATTCTTATTAACTTTCTATTTTTATTTGCTTTTTATAAATTTTTTAGATTAAACCAATTTGCCGTATTTATTATTTATTATATTTTAGTTAACGTTATCAGTTATTATTTTTCTATATTTAATTGAATTTTCTTTTATATAATAAAAAATAATTTCTTATATTATTTTTTTTATTTATTTATTTACACTACTTTACAGGTCCGTGAACCCAATTACAAAGTAGGTAATGAAATATAATACAATACATGCGAATAAACAAAGTTATATTAAGAACAAAAAATTACAAGAATATAAAATACGGATAAACTATTGGAAGCTAAGCAGAATTTTATGTAATATGCTTTTAAAAGCATTTAAGGAATGTGGCAGAGGACCCAGCTGGAGCTCATTGTAACGACGTGATACGCGTACAAAAAATGAATAAAAATAAATATCGGTACGAACAAAGGGCACAAAGAATATGTCAGTTGAACGCGTTCTTGAGGTGGGACGTATATAAAGCCTTTCACGAAGGTTGGATGAAAGAATACCGTGATACAATTGAAATAAGCAGCACAGGGCAAGAAATTCTCTCCTATTTTTGAGTGATGGAATGTTTAGGATCTGTAAGCGCTCAACGTAGGAGCAGTAAGTGAGGTTATATTTGTAGAATAGAGATCGTGTGAATTTACGCTGTACAGTTTCAACAGCATCAGATAGATTGGTATAGTGAGGAGACCATAACTGGGAGGCATACTCAAGGATTGACTGGGCTAGAAGTAGAAATGGATGGACGCTGGTTGAAATACTAAAAGACTTGCAAGAGGATCGTAAAATAAAACCAGCGACACGTGAAGCTCTTGTGGTTATGGATGAAACATGGATAGTAAATTTCAAACCTGGGTCAAATACTACTCCCAAATCTTTAAATTTGTCCACAAGTCCGAGCACCGATCCATCAATCTGGTATTCATATAAAACTGGATGAATTTTGTTGGTGAATCTCATGTGACGACATTCAGAAATGTTAAGAGGAAGTAAATTACCTTGACACCAATTTTGGAGATTGTCAAGATCATTTTGGAGGTATAAGCAGTCTTTGCTGGAGTTAATGGGGCGATAAATTTTTAAATCATCAGCGTAAAGAAGACAATTAGAGTACAGGCATTGGGAAGATCATTTATGAAAATGTTGAATAGCAAAGGGCCTAAAATTGATCCTTGAGGAACACCAGATTTTGAGCTAAATAAGCCCGACGAAAAAAAATTATTCCATGTAACAGTGCAGGAGCGACGGGATAAGAAGGATAAGATCCAAGAGAGGACAGAGTCGGAAACGCGGAAAGATCGAAGTTTGTTAGCCAAAAGGCCATGATCAACACTGTCAAAGGCTTTAGCAAAATCGGTGTATATGACATCGACTTGTTGACTCTTGGCGAAAGCAAGAGAGATGGTATTCGTAAGTTCTAACAAATTAGTTACTGTCGAACGACCTTTAATGAAGCCATGTTGTTCATTTGGCAACAGGATACTGATATCATCGTACATTCTGTTATGCACAATTCTCTCAAGGAGCTTGCCAAAACAAGACAGCAAAGAAATCGGACGATAGTTAGAGATTTCACTTCGATCTCCGGACTTATGGATCGGAAAGATGTTAGCATGCTTCCAGACGTCAGGGAAGCAGGAGGAAGAAAGGCTAATATTGAAAATAATTGATAGTGGGGTAGATAATGAAGAAGATAATGACTTAACGAACAGATTTGGTATTCCATCAGGACCCGGACCACCATTAATGTCGAAAGTAAGCAGTTCATTTTCAATTTCCGATGGAGAGGTCACGATAGGATTCATAATATGGGAAGGAGAAGGACACGATGAGTACATAGTGGGGTTCGAAACCTTAAATGTGGAGGAAAAAAATTGAGCGAAAAGGCCACAGATAGCTTGCCCATCAGAAGCTTGGCAATTACGCCATGAGAAGATATTAGGAATATGGGATGTTGTTTTCAGAGAATGTATGTATGTCCAAAAGGGCTTAGGACTATTAGACTGCCATGATGTTTCAATCATATAATAATAGGATCGCATTGCGTTCTTAACCACTTTTTTGGCTTCTTTACGAAGCAGTCGGTAGTTTGTGAGGTTAGTGTTAGAGTTGGAATAATGAAGTTTTTTGCGCGCCTGATCCTTCAAATAGAGAGCGTCTGAGACTTCAGCGGAAAACCAGCTGGGGCTCTTTTTCCGGGGGGATCGGCAGATAGGTACATGGTTTGCAATTATGCTACTGAGATTCTCATAGAAAGTTGATAGCGCTGAATTGACATCTAGCTTCTGTAGCATTGAACTCCAGTCAATATTATCCAGCTCAAGCTGAATGGCTGCATGGTTGGCTTTGCGGAAATTAAATCTTGGAGAGAAAGAAGTGCGTTTGGACTGAGGTGCAGGAAAAGATAAACGAACCTCAAGCGGAGGATGGTGGGGATCAGGTTTTATATATTCGGAGGGGGATTTTGTGATCGAGGAGATAGAGGCAGGATTGGTAGTAAGGATGAAATCGAGAAGTTGATTGTTTGCGTTTGGGATCATATTTAATTGCAATAGGGAGCAAAGCGTTAAAAAAGAAGAAAACAGGATCGAGAGATCATTGAAGGATGAGAGGGCATAAGAGCTTGAGTTCCACCTTAGGCAAGGCATGTTAAAGTCACCACAGATTAAAATATTGTATAAAGGGTTGATGCTACAGAAATACGAACATAATTCAGAGAAAAAACGGTTGTAAACGCGGAAAGGAGCATTGCAAGCGATACACACGCAAAGCAATACTAAACTCACGGCTTGAGAGATATTGATTAAGACAGTGATGCATTCCACTGGAAGAGATGGTGAAAAGTCAGAGCAGAGTTTGCTGTCTAAGGCTTTATGAGTAGCAATAAGTACACCACCACCGTCAAATTTACCTGAAATCAAACGATCTCTATCTATTCGGTAGACATCATATAGTGGAAAAATTTCACTGCTGGCAATATCAGGAGTTAGCCAGGTTTTTGTAAACAAAATTTTCTTCGTAGCACTAAAGCCCCTCTCGGGCCTTTGCTTCCAGCAAATAGTGCCTCCAACTATCTTGGTCTATTGACCACGTCCTCCAATATCGAAATCCGAGCAGCGATAAACTGTCTTCGTCGACCGGATCAGACCAGCGTGTCCTCGGTTTCCCCACTGGCCCCCGGTCTTCAGTTCTCCCAACGAATACCTTCATGGGTATTCGTTGTTCATCCATACGATTTATGTGTCCAGTCCATTGCAGTTTTCGCTGTCTGACAATCGTTGAGACCTCCGGTTTGCAACAATTTCATACAGCTCATGTTTGTATCGTATTCGCCATTGGTCCCCGTCTAGCTTCGATCCGATTATTTGCCTCAGGACCCGTCACTCAAAGACGTTCAATATATTTGCGGATGCTTGGGTTAGGGTCCATGTTTCACACACATAGCATAACACAGGTCTTATCACAAATTTGTATACTTAGAGCTTTGTTTTCCTGTGTATGCAGCTGGCCTTTAAGATCGTCAAAACTGAATAAAATATTTTATTTGCGAGCTGTATTTTTCGGCGTATTTCTTCTCTTTTACTACCCGTCTTCGTTATTTTGGAGCCTTGACACACAAATTCGCCCACATTTTCGATATTGTATTCACCAAGTGTGATATTTTGTGTATTTGAGGTATTTTTCCTCGACTGCGGTATGAGCTTTGTTTTATTTTCATTGATTTGTAGCCCTACTAGTTTTGCTTCGCTGTCAAGTTTTACGAAGAGTTCTTTGGCAGTTGTTAATGACCGTGACAAAATATTGATGCCATCTACATAGGCCACTACTTGGCTCAACTTGTATAGTAATGTACCTCGTGTATCGATCAGTAGCTTCCTTGTGACGAACTCCAGAGCCAAATTGAATACCGATGGGGCCAGCCCATCTCCCTACTTTAGTCGGATATTTGTGTCAAAGGCATCGGTGAGTTGGTTATTGATGCGGGCTTGGGAGGTCATCGACGTCATTGTCATTTTGATAAGACGGACTAATTTGGCTGGGATGCCAACGCAAGGTATTAATTGTTACAGTACATTACGATCAATACTGTCGTATGCTTGCTTGAAGTCAACGAAAATTTGATGCACGTATATGTTGAACTCCCAGCATTTTTCGAGTACCTGCTGGACTGTGAACAATTGGTCTATTGCTGATCCACCTGCTCTGAAACCACCTTGATACTTCCCAATAATACTTTTGGCGTATGATCCGACTTTATTTTCTAAGATTTTTTAAAATGTTTTGTACGCCGTACAAAGTAGTGATATGCCTCTATAATTTTCGCACTGTAGCTTGTCACCTTTTTTGTGGATAGGAAATATAATTGATTGGCTCCACTCGTTCGGCATATGTTCTTGTTGCCAAATGTGCTGGATGACTTTCTGAATGGCTTCATCAACGTTGTTACCACCATAGTTGATGAGTTCCCCTGGAATCTCATCAATGCCTGACGCTTGATTATTCTTTTGGGCTTTGATGACTGAACAAACTTAACCTATAGTTGGTGGGGCCAATGGAAGCTCTCCGCAAACATCTATAAGCTCCGAGGTTCTGGAGCTGTGTGGAGGATTAAGGAGGTTCTTAAAATATGATGCCCATCTTTTCTTAATCTTGGTTTTATTAGCGATGATATTGCCGATGTCATCACGACAGAGCGTGGTTTTGGGCTGATCACCTCGTTTCAGGTTTTTCACTACTTTGTATGCTTGTCTTGTGTTGTTGCTCACTAAACTTACATCTATACTTCTCAATTGGTCGTCATTGTATTTTTTTGTTCTTAATTCTAATCGTCTTATTCGCGTCTCTTCTAAGATTTTCATAGTGTTCTCTCTTCGTCCTGGTTTTCCTACCTACGTATTCTTGGTACGCCTGATTCTTTTTGTCTAACACATTTTGGCACTCATCATCGAACCAATCATTTTTCTTGCACCAGGCTTGATGTCTAATCATCTGTTGTGCAACGGTCTTAATAAAAACTTTCACTTTCATCCAGAGCTCGTCGCTTGTCTTTGACGTTGAGTCTGATAAGATGGAAGCCAGCTGGTTGTCGAAGGTCTCCGTGAAATGTTTGGCCACAGACGTCGTTTGGAGGTTTTTGATGTCAAATTTTTGTAGTGGGCTGGTCTTCGCTGAATATGCCTTTGTCATACGACATCAATAGGTTAATTTGATCAAGTAATGATCTGAGTTACAAATGGCTCCTTGGCATGTACGGACGTCTAGTATGCTCGAGGCCCAACGTTGTTGGATCAGAACATGATTGATCTGGTTTTGTGTGTTGACATACGGTGAAATCCAGATCATTTTATGAATGCGTCGATGTGGGAAGCAAGTCGAATGTATGACTAGATTTCTGCTACCAACAAGCTCGATCAGGCGCTGGCCGTTGTCATTTGCTTCATCGTGGAGGCTTTATCCACCAGTCGTTCACCATTGAGGTATCTGATTGCCAACCTTAGCGTTGAAATCACGCAGAATTATTTTTGTGTCGTTTGTAGGCAATGAGTCGTCTAGTCTTTTCAGCTGATTGTAGAATGTTTCCTTCATTTCTTCGTCCTTTTCTTCGGTTGGGGCGTGAACATTTATCAGCCAGATTTTGAAGAATTTCGCTTTTATACGGATCGCACACAAACGTTTGTTTATTGCTTTGAAATCAATAACGTGCGATTTGAACTCCCTTTCCACAATGAAGGCCTCTCCGAATTCTCGTTTTATAGTAGGCTTCCCACTTTTGAATATTAAGTGCGATCTCATGTCTTGTATTTTTAATTTATATTGACTGGCCTGTTATAAAAGGTCTTTAACAGCGCCAGGGTAATTGAGTGATCTGAAATTCCAGGATCCCATACCATAATCATTTTTCCGATTGCGAGGTCGTTGCCGTGGCTTATATTAGAAAAAATAAATTGCCAAGTATAATGTGTTAATTGTTCCTGAACTATTAAATGATGTAAACAATTTTATTGTAGGAATTCATCTATGTTACATGGGGGCCCCACTCCGAAAGTAAAGCTAGATTTTACAATATCGTTATTTTAATACTACGTCTATGAAAATTGAAAAACTAAATTAATAGCTTTAAAAGTCGCTACTTATTTCGTTTCTCTTATTTGTTAAATGGCTCTAGCAACACCTCACTGGATGAAAATTTGCTGTTCCAGTACGTATGTATTATTAATTTTCTATTCACAAAATCGAAGAACTAATCTTTGACCATTGACACTTTGAACAGCCTTCGAAATCATAGCTTCTGGTTTTCCGGTCGTATTTTGTGGCTTAATCGATTTAATTTAACCTTTACGTCCGAACGCGGAACCGACCTCTCATCGGTTCTAGACGTTAAGTCTGAGTAGTGCCAATGGATGGTACCAACCGGTCAACCAATCCGTGCACCGTAACCCATTCACGCGGTGGCTGCTTGTCGGCCAGCTAGTTCGGAGAGGATTTCGGTCGCGGGTCTCCGAATGGGTTACGCTCATTTACATATTTTCAGCCACCTGTACACGCCCGTTTTCAAAACGCGTTACAAAAACAAAACCATACGGATAGGAAACCTATTCTACGTTACTCCGTATTTCTTCATTAACCAGTCAAAAGTACAAAAGCTAATTTTTACTTCGCGTTCCCGAATTTCCGACGCGGTACCGAAAAGTATGCTACTCTAACTCAACCCGACGAAAACTACTCTAATAAAACGACAAAACAACAAAGGTACCGCGTACCGCGCACGACGCGAAACGCGAATTTTTCAAATATTTATATCCACAGATATAAATATTTGAAAAAAAATATTTTCTGCGCAATGATATCCGCACGAAAGATGAAGTCTGCTTGCACTTCGAAGTCATACCTATCTGGCCGGTTGCCAGGGTTCGGGATCGGAATCACTTCGATTCCCGGGCGTAGGCGTCACATTACAATTGTAAACGGAGTTTCATTTCTTCATCTTTTCTCCTAACTCTTTCTAGTTCGTCGTTTGGTAGCGTAATACGCTTCCCATGTTCAAAATTTTCTTGATCAATTTTCCTTTTCATTATTTTTTCGTTCATTGCATTTGGAACGTCTGGCTTCGGGCCCGCCACTGGTGGGAAGCCATCGGGCTCCTCCATGCCCCCGGTGAAAAAAACTGTTCTGCATTTTTGAACTTGTTGAAACTCCTCTTTAACTATAATCCAGATAATAAACTGTTCAAATGATTTGACGATGTAATAAGTTCTTTAATTTATAAAATTAGTTTCCAAGTGACGTTTTAAAAAATTATCATAATTTTTAAAAATTATTGAAAGGTGATTTTAAAAATAAGTCTGTACGCAATGAATGCAAGACGTAGTCTCTCTCTTTGTTAGTCTGGTTGACATGTATGTGGCAGTAGGTAAGTGTTACGCAGTGACAATTATTAGTATGCAGCAAACGAACCAATCATTTAGCAGCTAAATTAGTGTACAATATTTCTTGAGTAGAAATTATTAAAAAGAAATGTTCACCAACTATTGCTCAGTTTTTTATTAATTTTCACCACAATTGAAATTGTTCATGTGTTAATACATCATATTTATATTCTCAAAAAGATTTTCTTCTCTAATGTAAGTATAATATATTTAGTAACGGTATACATTTTTCTTTATGTAGTAATATTATACAGGCTTATTTACAAAATATAAAAAATATTGATATATCCAGCCATTATATCAATATTAGTATATCATGCGATAAAATCGATAAATTAGTTCTCAGTGTATATTTTTTCTCTCTCTTAATATGACTCTTAAAACATTTATTTTTCTTTCTCTAACTTTTGATCATACTTTCACATGCTTATCTTTTAATTTTATAATTGCACAGCAAATCGACGCACTAATATTTTATGTAAATGTTATTTATGATCATTTGTTTGTTTTTTTTTTGGAAATTTTGAGTCAAACAGATTTTTTTCTTTTTGCGTTATTATACCAACGTTTATTTACTTATGGGATGTTCTAAATTTTTGATTTGTGTATGTGTTTTTATGTTAATGTTCATCCGCATACTTTTTTCTAGTTTGTTAAAATATTTCATTAGACGTATACGAGTTTTCAGTTTTCCGGTATTCATGCTTAGTTTATGAGATCCCTCCTCAGCATTTTAAGGAATCGATAGTTGGGCATTTTGTACTCATTACGTATTCCAAGATTTAAGTTTGACGTATCGGCGCTAAAGTCTTCATTGCTACCAGTGTCGATGGGAACTTTGTATTTGCTGATTCGATACTTCTTTTTCGGGTACCTTTGATTTAAATTGTTCTCGTTTTCATCGGAGGTTGATATTCCAGGGATGTCCAGTGTTTTAGGGTCAACATTTTTGATTTGACCGAAAATTGGCTCGATATTTCTAATTGAAAATAAAATAATTCCAAATTAATCAATTTTTATAATACTCGTATAGACGGTGCCATGGTACTTACTCTGAAAATAATTGAGAAGTGATATCTGTTTTGATTTGCTCACTCTGAAATAAATATAATGTTATCCAAAATAAATTTTTAGGTATTCAGTAAGCATACATTTTCCGGCATTAATTTTAAAATTTTCCATTCGTTGTTGGTTCTTCGTGTTTGTACATTGGAACGTTTCCCGTGTGCTGAAATATAATTTTTATATAATGCAAAGGATTTCAAATATTTTTAATTGATTAAACTTACCACCCCAACATGAGTGACCAAAACTGTTACAGGAGCCTGGAAAAAAAAAAACAAAAGAATCATTGTCAAGTGGCTTTAATGATACGGGCATCTAGTCATTTTGAAAAAAAAATGCTTTGACATAGTTTCACTCGATGAACTGGTTTGAGAAAACCCTGATGTAAGTAGTAGCGAAAAGGGTATGACTTCCTCAAATGGTAGCCATTAGGAATTGGAAATCCGTCTATTGAGGTGGCAGAATCGGTATTCATTCTTGGAACTGGGGCAGAGGATCTTATGTTGAAGTGCAATTCAATTGTATAGATTTTAGCTTTGTCTATGGTTGAGTATTATTGGCAACGGGGGGTATTCTCATCAATTTATACTTCAAAGATGCACCCTGTTTTTGGCTGAGAGTAAAATGGTGAATTGTGACAAATTGAGCAATATGAAAAGAGCAGACGTATAAAATACTCGTATACTGCCCTAACTATCCTATCTGCCTGTGTCCAAAAGTGTTTTCTTAGTGTTTGTAAATTGGAAGAGCTGTTTAAGATTGAACATCTGAAGTGTTACAGAGTGCTGTCAAATGGAATGGATGTGATTTGAAAAATTAAAACTGTACATCTCAGTTTGACGTTGAAATAAGAAAGCTTCCATAGTGCTAAGTTCATCCGGAAACGGGCATGAGAGCGCCACTCGTTTGTCCAATAAGGCCCCAATGAGCTGCCAAGCGTGAATTCGGCTTACCAGTATACATTTTCCTGCGTTGATTTCACCTCTGAAATATTTTACCCTGAATTATCTTGTAAGCCACTGTCCGCTAATCAGGTACTTCAATAACGGCCGCCACCCTATCAAAATATACTCTGCGGGTACTTGATGCTTCTATTGCGCCCGACACCTACTATGGAAGGCGATACCTTTAAATCACCCCCCGAACACTACCACTTAACTTCGGTTGAACACAATTTCATTATTGGGTTAATATTTCTCTTGTTCACTTATTTAGCGCCGGAGACGTACACCCGAGTTGCACCCTTTATACATTGCAAAGCAAAGGTTATTCAATCCAAGTTGAATGAGAACCTAATTTTTATAGCTTTAAGTTCTTTACTAACAAGGTATCATTAATAGAAAAGTATATTGGAAATCTAATGTAGGGCATTCCATTAGGGACATAACAATTTTGTGTCTTTATATGAACGCACTCTTAAACTTTTTTAATGAGCTGTCGTCAAAACGTTAGTCAAAGTTAATATTTTTATCATGGTAAGATTCATTTGGAAATTATTAAAAATTACTACCGAAACTCGGAACTTTAAGAGCGCTTACTCCAATTTTCGGCCGTAATAATTGTCCAACGTGACAGGCTGTGCGCTATAGTAGATAAGTTTGAGTCCAAATTTTCACTATTGGGCGTTACGGTGCCAAAAAGACGTCTTGTCGTTCGAAGCGAAGAAATATCGCAGCCGTAAGTGCATCGATTCAAAATGACCCAAATCAGTCGATTCCATGTTGTTCTCAAGAATTGGGCATTGCTCAAACGACAACAATCGTATTTTGCGAAAAGAACTTAGCCTACATTGTTACAAGACCAAATTGGCTCAAAAACTAAAGCCACTTGATCATTCAAAATATCGTAAATTCTCCAATTGGGATCTGGCAAAGCTTAAAGAAAATGAAGAATTTCATCGAAAAATCAATTTCAGCGATGATGCTCATGTCTGGCTCAATGGCTTTGTTAATAAGCAAAATATGCATTTTTTTTTGTGGTAGGGAGGTGAACGCCCATTTACTTTGTGCAGGTAACACTGAAAATATCCATCTACGCTCAAAAGCTGGATCAGCTAGAAGTCACTCTCACCATGCCTTCGATTTAGTCACAGTCTCACATCTGAGATGAGGCGCGCAGTCCACCTTCCCTTCGTGCAATTCACCCAAGGCTGCTGCCTATCGTTAACTGAGCGCTGTCTCTCTTCGCGGACAACCATCTCTCAGATAAATAGAGCGGCGCTTTCTAACAAGGATGCCGACAGGTATCACGCATGCAATGACTTTCACCGCCAAATCAGAGACAGTCGGATACAAAGATGCAATCCTCAGCGCTCCTCTTCTCTGCACCTATGCCAGGCGTTTCCGGTGCCTCCTTACTGAGAGCGTCACCCCATACTTCTGCTCCAACCAGTAGCACTGACCCTACAGCACTCTTCGAGAGGCGTTTTCTTGATGGGCTGGGTCCCCCTACGTTGGCCATAAGTCGACTCAGAGTCGAAACTCCCGAGGCAGCCTTCTTAGCCGTTGCCGTGATTTGCTCAGAGAAACTCATCTTTGAGTCGATCAGTAGCCCCAGGTACTTAACCGATGGCTTCGATTCGATTTGCAAGTCCCCAATACTGATAATCCTTACTCTAGGGATTCTCTTTTTTGTCAAGACGACCACTTCGGTTTTCTCCAGAGCTAAACTGACCCCGCGAGCAGTCATCCAGTCTCTCACTCGGCCCATTAGCATACCAAGCCTAAGTTGCGCTTGTTCAATGGTGCGTCCGGCGACCAGAGCCGTAATATCATCCGCATAGCCAATCAAACGCGACTCATCTGGCATCTCCAGTCTCAGTAGCCCATCGTAAGACACATTCCACAGGTCTGGATCAAGGATAGATCCCTGGGCAACACCGCCATCTTTCGTTGGCCCTGAGTCGTGTCGTAGAGTAGGCTTCGGTCTTTAAGATAGTCCCTCCAAAGCCGCATTAGATATTCTGGAACTTGAAAAGGCTTTTCCAGCGTATCCAGAATATCCACCCATCTAGCGGAGTTGAAGGCGTTCCTGACGTCGAGTGTCACCAACAGTACGATCCGTCGCTTGGTGCGACTATGTGTCTCTGCCTTTTGGACCACGCTCACCACCTCTGCAATCGTATCGATAGCAGTACGTCCTGCTCTAAAGCCGTACTGCCAAGGAGTAGGTCCCCAGCAACACGAATCGCGTCAGTGAGTCTTCCCTTGATGAGTTTCTCCAGCACTTTCCCAGCCGTGTCTAGCATGCATAATGGGCGGTATGCAGACGGCGATTGGGGATTTCCCTTCCCCTTGCTGATCAGCACGAGTGTCGCCACCTTCCATCGTACGGGGAAAACACCGTCCCGTAGGCAAGCGTTGAATGTGTTGAGCAGCAAGTCAGGACAATGGTGCAACACCTCAGCCGGAACACCATCTGGACCTAAAGCCTTCCTTGCTTTCAATGAAAGGATTGCCTCCTCCAGTTCCGGCTGTGTGAAGAGTGGACACTCGACTGCTCGACAGCGTCATTACGGACGGGATGGGCGGGGAAGAATCCCCGCACTATCTCATCCGTCTTTTCCGCATCATGTATGCAAGGCTTCCGTAGGACGTCAAGCTTCCACATAACTAGCTTGTAGCCAATCGGATCCTTTGCATACTTGTGTGGTGTGACCATAGCCAAGGCATTTGAAACATTGAAGAGGCGTTGCTCTTCGCCATATCCTACAGACAACCCACCCTATTCGTACTTTGCCCTTGTTCAGAAATTGTTCAGCGTCCTTTGCGGTCAAGTCAACTATGGCCTTGCGTAGTCCCCTATTGTTTTCTGGTATCAGTTTTGCTTTGATCCTTCCCACGCTAGGGAACTCCCTTTTGATGGCCTCTTCTACCTCGGCCAGATCCGTGACGCAGTCAATGTCTCTTATTTCGATCGTGTCGATTGGCTCGAGCGAGGCTATGGTTGCGCTTTTGCTGAGGACTTGCTTTACTGCGTCACAGAATGCTCCAAATCCGACCAGTATGAGGCCCGCCCACGTTGGTCGTATTGCTTTAATGGTAGTGTTGGTGTCTTCGGGCCTTACGTTTCCCTTCATGTCCCGCAGCACCTCCGCGTAGGATCGGCCATCTTGGGGCTTTACGAGCAGTGCCTGCTGCCGGGGTCTTTGTCGGGGCTTCTGTCTTTCCTGTTTTATTTCAGGTCTTCGCGTCCGTGCGAACTTTACTTTTTGGCACTTTTTGAAGGAGTTTCTTTGCGGCTTTCTTCGCTCCTTTTGTAAGCACTGTCTGGAACCCGTGGTCTGTGCTTCTTCCTTCTTTCTTTTATCCCGATCTCCTTCGATTGGGCTAGACGCCATTCTTTTAGTGAATTTTAAAGGTGGCGCTATCTGCGTGTGGCCTTTAGATTTCGGCCCCAGCACTTCTTTCGCCTTCTGCTCGTCTTCGGCCTTTAACCAGCTCCTCCGATAATGCCTCATGTTTTCTAGGAGCTCTTCTAGTTCAAGGAGCCCAAACTTTATTGCTTTGCTGATTTTTGGGGAGTAGCATGCAGATTGTATTATTTTCAGAACATCTCCCGCTTTTCGGAATAGCCTTTCTTCTTCGCGTCGCTGGGCGACAATTGTACTCTGCGACCATCCTTTGGAAAGGTTATCGCTTTCCGCTTCCGAATGTAGTACGTCCGCTACTTTTTCGACGTTGGCGATGCAATCAGACAACGTCGCTTTATTTACCTGGTCATTCGTTTCTTTTCCTGCCATAATCTCCTCGTTGACTTCAGGATGGTTCTTTATTATGTCAGGATTTAGAACCCTTGCATCGGTCACTTTGGTAACGATCGCAGCAGTGACCATCAAATTCTCGATGTTCTTTATATGTTCTTCCACCGCTCGAACATCTGAAGCGTCCTGCAGAGTTTCCCACTTTTCCTTTATAGGACGCTCTGGCGTTCGCATGATTTTTTTGCTGCGCCCGAACGCCGCAGAAATCTCAGTCTGGACCAGACTGTCTGTTTATCTCTGTTTTTCATCCGTTTTCACAGTCGTTTTTGTCATCGTTAGTAACCCTGTCGATGTACTGTTAACATCGTGGCTGTAACCGTTGGTTGCGTCGTCGTTGTTATTTTTTTTTATTTCTTTTTTGGTTTGTTTTAAAATCTTTTTTAAGTATTTTTGTTTGCTCCAGTTTTATTGGGTCCCCCTTCGAGCCGCTATCTCCGTTCGTGTGTGTAGTCGCCTTTTTGGTCCGATGGTTATCTTTGCAGAGCAGGGAGGCCATGCGAGGGTTGGCACAAGCCCTTATGGGGATAAGTGCTCAGAGCCAAACCAGCGGTAATCGGGAGTTCGTCTCAACCGAACCTACACCACCAACCCAATGGTGCGAACTTCAAACGTACTCCGAGGCCCGCCAAGGTTTAACCGGGACGGAGACGGTATGATAGTTGAATTGGAGCCGTTCACACATTAGTATCACCTCGGCGCTACTGTGCAAAGCAACTAGGTCCAAACCATCACATTCGCCAGCCCAAAGCGTCAATTCCAGTTCGTTGTCCAAAGCGTAATCCAGATCCAATCAGAGTTGTTACCTGTCATCCCAGGAGGGAGCCTCACGGCGCTCCCCATATCCTCGGGTCCGTGGGGGTGGCGCTCCCCAAAGAATGCTAGCCTCCAAGAGTGCTCTTGTCGGCCGGCATTCCCCCTGCGGGAAATCTCTCGGGTACGTGGGGTTAGAGCTCCCCAAAGAATGCTAGCCTCCAAGAGTATTCCTGTCGACCAGCATTTCCCTGCGATAATAGCTACTAATGATTTAAGTGTATGGTCGCCAATTATGCCGTCAAAGGACGAGAGACCAGGAAGAACGTAAAAATCAAGTATGGCTCTACTGATTTTTGAATTTATTTTGATAGTGCCTGCTGCACAATTAATAACAAAGGGTTTACTTAAGGGGTTAGCCTCATGCGATAATGAAGAACTAATAAAATTTTTGTTTGCCCCCGTGTCCACCAAAAATTAAGTATTCTTCCATCCTTGGCACGATATTCTATGTTTGGTACGTTGGATAGGCGTCCATCATAGAATTTAGGTCAATATTTTCCTCGGCAGATTCTCGATGAACTTCATTTTCAGGCAGAGCCTCAACGTAGGTGTCCTCTGGTATTTCGCAATCACCTTGGGCATTCTAGTCCTCTTCTGTGGCTTCAATATTAAAAAGCTTCTGGGATTTCCGCGGGAACTGCAAGGAACCATTAGGGCGTTTGTATGGCTGGAAATTCGTAGGTCTGTTTTGGTAGTCTGTTTGTTGATTTTGAATAGTCTTGTCTTTATCCATTGGTACGGGAGGTTTTGGTTGATGCGGCCTTGGATGCAGTGCTCTTTTGTAAATAGCTGTTTTTGGAGATACGTGTTTCTCTGGATGTTGTAAGCTCTGATTCAATCTGAAAGTGTTTGGTTTTGTTGAGAAATGATAGGTTGCCTGGCATTGTCAGGCTGTGGGTGAAATATAAATGTCCATTCAGACCTCGTATAAATATGTCAAGAGCTCGATTGCGATAGCTCCGAGTCAAAGCGGAAATTGTGTTTGCGGAATAATCCTCAGTTTTAATTTTGTTAATCAGCAACGGAAGTTGGTGATAAACATTCGCGTAAAATTCGTTGACGCTCAAGTTATTTTGGCGCTTAGCATGAAGCTGGTACTCGAGCATCCTTACATTGTGCTAATTAGCGCAATGTAATGACAAGCATCTCTTGACGCTCTGCCAATCCTCGTCAAAAATATTGTAAGAAATGAGGGCAGCATCTGCCGGTCCTCGTATTTTTTGCCTTACGTACCTGAGGATGACCCTGTAAATTGGTTTGTCCTGGACTATCTTATAGTCTTGGGTTGTCTCCACACTCTCAATCCACGACACATATTACACGGGGTTTCCTTCAAACGCTTGAAGGTCTCTTACACAGTCGGGAAGTTTTTTTTATTGCGACAAGATCTTTATCGGTACTAGGACGTGGTAGAATTGTAGGGGTATGTTGAGGCACTGATCTTTTACCCTCTTCCAGAAATTTTAGCCTACATTCAATATCCCTTGCTTGTTCGGAAATTGACGCTAAATTACCGATTTCACTACCATGCCAAATAAATTCTTCAATCCTCTGAAACTTTGTTTCAAGGTTTTGACGTTTTCTAGTTTGAGAATTTATTTGCTCAATTTTAGCGAGCCTTTGTTCGAATGATTTAAGCTGCTCTATTTGAGCGTTCACCGTCAGTTGAACGAGGGTATCGTGAAATTCCATTTTTTAATAATAAGGCGGGGCTAGAACACACAAAAGGATTTAGCAAAAAAAATTCAAGTTTACGAACGTGTTAATCCGCTATTGCGAACTTTGTTTTTCACAAGTATTTTCACAATTCACTATCACTTTAAGACACTATCACTCAAGTGCTGAAAGTTAAGTAAAGAGTTTTCCAATAAGAGGTGTTATTTTGAATAGCCCACTATTTCGGTATTTTTTAACATTTGACAAGTTAAAACTACGCCATTAATAAAAATGGAACGATACACGCTTCAACAACGCATTGAAATTATTCAAATTCACTATAAAAATGGTGAAAATTTGGCGGAGGCGGTTCATAAAACTCGAACATTTTTGGGTCGTCGTGAAGCACTTTGTCGGACCGCAATATGGACCAGCGAAAAATCATCTTGAGTGATGAGGCCCATTTCCACCTCGGTGGCTTCGTCAACAAGCAAAATTGTCACATCCGGGGCTCGGAAAACCCAAGAGTTATTGTTGAAAAGCCTCTCTATCCCCAACATGTGACTGTTTGGTGCGATTTATGGTCCGGCGGAGTCATTGCACATTACCTTTTCGAAAATGAGGCTGGAGCAACAGTTACGGTGAATGGATAGTGCTACCGAGAGATGATTAATGATTTTTTATGGCCGGAATTGGATCGTATTGATCTGGACAACGTTTACTTTCAACAAGACCACACAAGCAACAAAACCATTGATCTTTTACGGGAAGAGTTTCCGGACCGTGTTATCTTTCGAAGAGGTGATCACATTTGGCCACCGAGATCTTGTGGTTTAAACCTTGCGAATTCTTCCTTTGAGGCCACGTGAAAGAGAAGGTCTACGCCAACAGCCTAGCGTCGATTAAGACTTCAAAGATGGAATTCGTGAGGCTATCGAGGATATAGGGCAGCCACTTTTTGATTTCGTTATGAAAAATTTCATGAAAAGGATATGGTCCGGTAAGCGTGCTCGTGGTGGTCATTTGCCTGATGTTATTTTTCACTAGTAACAACAACATACCTTTTTTAAGGGTATTGTAAAACTATTTTACAATACCCTATTAGTTTCGCGTCCTGTCTGTCCGTCTGTCCGTCTGTCCGTCCGTCCGTCCGTCCGTCAGTGTGTCACACCACTTTTTCTCGCAAACTACATAAGCTAGAAACATGAAATTTTGTAGGTAGGTGCAAAGTGACGCCCTCTTCAAAGTTTCAACACGAAAGAAAATTTATAAGGTCTTTAAGGGGGGTCTCCCCATATAGGGGAGTTGACCCTGAAAAAAAAGTTTTCATCGCATGTAGGCAATATGGGTATTAAATGAAAGGTCTTAATGAGCACTTTTCAAAACAGGTCTTAAAATGACAAATTTTTCTTCGAGGGGTGCAGGGGAGGGGGAAATGTACGAAAATTTTGTCCCCCCCCCACTTTTGACCCGAAAAATCTGAAAAAAATCATGAATATAGGCCCTTATAAGTACAACAACAACAAATACGTGAGAAGTCGAAATTCACTCAACTTTGTTAGCAATAGTATGATTTATCGATTTTATGTTTTCTTGAATAAAATGTAAACGGTACCCGTGAATTTAATAAAATTCAGTACACAGATGACTATCAATACGATTAATCTGTCCTGAAAGTTTCATAAAGATTGAGTTATATTTAATGAAGTTATAGCGATTTGAATTTTCCTGTATTACTATGGAACAATATGCGCTGTAAAACATATGGCTATGGAACAATATGCGCTTTTTACTGACTCAGATACTACAGCTTTGTTAGGATTTGCATGAAAGTTTCAGGAATGATAGGTATCATGAATTCCTTTGAGAATTGGCTCAGCTAGTGGTAGTAGTAATCGTAAAACAAAATAGTGGCTGTTTAAATGCGAAGATTGAATAATTTTGAGTTATTTTGCCCCAACTTCAACGTTTAAGGCGCATGCTTTTAACACTTGATTCAATTTAATGAATGACTGAAGATGAGTACCTACAATTAAAACTCATAGGTGAAACAAGTCGAGGAGGCAGGAGAGAGATCCTAGCAAAAGGGCTTTGTAACCATCTAGGATTCGAAAAAATAGGCCATGAATCGATGATTGCAGTACAGGGGAGTGGCCGCTGAAAAAAAATGTCATCAAAGGTAGCCAATATGAATATCAAATGAAAGTTCTTTATAAGAGCTTTTTAAAACAGTACTTGAACTGACAATTTTTCCTTCACAAGGGTAACAAATACCTTAGAAGTCGAAATTCGATCAACTTTGTTAATAATGGTACATTCTATAAATTTTGCTTTTTTGTCTATAAAATCAAGGTGTGACCCTTAGATTTCCCAAAATCTATTATTTAAATTTTCTGAAAGTGATTGTATATGGTTCGAAAATTTCACAATGATTGAACTATAAACAGCTAAGTTACAGCCGATTGAATATTTAACAATTACAACAACATTAACACGTGATACTAGGAAGATACGTGCTTGCAACGGACCGAGACACTACAAATATATAGGAATTTTGATAAAATTTTTAGAAATGGTTTGTAATATCTATCATGACTAATCAAGCGACGAGGTCAAACCACTTGAACCAAAATGGTGGCGAGTTTAAAATCATAATTACCATAATAATTTTTCGAACTCAATTTATGGAATCTATTATATTAGTCAAGTTTTGATATGCAGAATATATTGTTTGATTTACTAATTGTTTTACAATACCCTTCTGCAGGAGCATTCTCCTGCTACTTCAACTTGTTATAATTAACTTTTTACACTTTTTTTATAATCAGCTCCTTGGCGGCCTCTGCAAGAAGTCAAGGACTTAAGGGCCTCAGTTAAGTCCACTGGTTGTTTCAGGTTGTTTTAGAACTTATTTCTATTACTTTGCACTGCTCGGGTGGAATTTCTTGTCAGTCACGTTAAAGAAAAACACTAACTTTAATTTGAACTAATTGCTTTATTTAACCTCCAACAACTGAAACTTAATCCTAAATTACATTTGAATTTATGCTAGAATTTTGCTGACAAGAAAACACGTGAATTTCCAAATGTGGGAAATTAAAACAGAGTTCGCATTACCCGAGTGACATAGGACGCCACGCATGTAGAAAAATGCCCGCGTAGACGATTAACCCATTAGAGCCTGAGTTTCTGAAAATCATTTTTTATTGTTTTTCACTTATATTTAGGTTGAATAACATCTAGGCAACAGCATTCTGACAGAAAAAAAATCCCCGTTGGCAGCACCAGCCGGAAAGGTAAATTTCTCGTATGTAGCGTAAAGTTTCGAAAGAGAATTTTCCTTGCCTACTACTCAACTTCTTTCTGCAATTTTCGTAGTACCACATGGGTATTTATTAACATAAAAAAAATTCTGGCCACGTTCGTTTTTAGAGATCTTTTATCGGGGCGCAAATATTTTGCTAATTAAATTGAGTTGCACGCGTATGGATTACATATTGAAAATCGGCGGATCAGAAATTGTTGTAAACATATAAATTCCGGTTTCGCTCTTCTCGCATTTGCTGTTTACACAATTCACAGTGGTAACCACACAAAGGCTTAAATAGCTCGAATAGTTAACTTCAAAAGATTTCCATAAAAGTTTAATCAGCACTTGCATTACCATTAATAAATACATTTTCAATTTTTTTCTGAACTATGAGGGCCGTCATTTCGATTTTTATTGAAATCGGCTGCTAAAAATATTAAGCTGTAAATTTTCGACAGTTTTATTTGTCATTCGATTTGCATAATTAAATTTAATTAACTTGCCTTAATAACTTATAATTTCAAGTTTCAACGGAATCTGTTGAGAACGTTGGCTGCTAGAGGGCTACAGAAATAAAAAACATTGTATGCCACCCCCCTGTATGGGGAGACCCCCCTTAAATACCTTAAAATATTTTCTTGCACTGCAAATTTCAAGAGGCACCACTTTTGACCTACGTAGAAAATTTCCTCATTCTAGCACATGTGCTTTGCGAGAAAACTTGTTATGACGCACGAACAAACGGGCGCACGGACGGACAGACAGACAAGTCGCGATTTTATAATTTTTTAGGGTATTGTTAAAAACATTTTACAATATCTTAAAAATGATCGGTTTATAAGTTCTTTCAAGTAAAGTCATTTAGAACGTTTCCATGAAAAATATTCATTATTTCAGTTGGCACTAAAATAGCGAATTGCGCTTGCCTTCAGACCTTTGGGGGCCGCCATTTTGAATGTATGCATTTGATTTTGGATTATTTTAAATCTTTGTATGCTAGGACCTCATCAATCAATGTACTATCTCGTTCAAATAGGAGTTTCACTCTAGACAGGGCAAAATAATTCAATTTTTAAAGAAAATGGCAGCTAAAAATATTAGGCTTTAAATTTTCGACTTTTTTATTTTTCATTCAATTTTAATAATTTCCTGTAAAATACAAGAACATAGTACAGATATTCATAATCTCAAGTTTCATCAAAATCCGTTGGAAAATGTGACCGCTAGAGGGCCACAAGAACATGAAAAAAACGCATATTTAAACGGCCGCCATTTTGAAATTTGCACATGCATGATCACCAAAATATCACAGACTGTAGGTGTAAGTAATGTCTATCTTTAAATCAAGTTTCATATATGTCGGATCAAAATTGCGACTTTTAAAAGCCTTTGAAATTTTGCCCTTCAACTGGCCGCCATTTTGTTTTTTGCAACCTGACTTCCAGTTTTTTTACGCAATTCTCTAGATACTTATAATTTCTATCAAACTACCGAATTTCATGAAAATCTGTTGAAAGCTTTGACCACTTTTACAACAACAAAATTTTGCACGTTTTTCGACCTTTGAGCGGCCGCCATTTTGTTTCTGCCGTACCGACTTTGGATTTTTTATTGTGAGATTCATCCCATACATCAATGAACCTTTGTACCAAATTTCATCCAAATCGGAGCTACACTTTGGTCAGAACAGAAATCACGATTTTTCGTCTAAAATGGCCGCCATTTTGTTTTTGCCCGGCCGATATAGCTGGTTCACGAACTTAACCGAGATAATTACCCAATACACCTTTCCTGAAAATTTGGTGAAAATCGAAGCAAAATTGCAACCTCTAGCGTGGTCACAAATTTCGTTATATCCCATATATATATATATATATATATATATATATATATATATATATATATATATATATATATATATATATATATATATATATATATATATATATATATATATATATATATATATATATATATATATATCTGATGCTCTCCGCAATAGGTAAATTTCTCTCGAGAAATTTACCTAAAAATATTAAAAGTCCCAGTTTAGAGTTTTGGGTTGTTGACAAATATTGGAATACAATCAAATACTATGTATGTATCATATCCTCTCTTTGCATTTACTTACTGTACTATCATTACTATACTTTCTCTTTCATACTATTAATACATTGTAAAATTGAATTAAGTTTTTAGTCGTAACCGTGAGCTTGACCTGATAAGTAATAAACCTTGTGAAATATAATTGAAACTATGTGTTTTAAATTAAAATTCAATATAAATTATAATAGGTTATGGGCCCAGGTCGCTCTGTAACTATAATTATTAAAATAAAGTGCTCTAAATAAAACCCAAAAATAAATAATTAAAATCGGTGGTGATCAAAAAGTGATCGATTAAAATGGCGACTCTAATGGCGAATTTCGAGAAGTTGACCGAGTCCAACTACGAAAGTTGGAAATTGCAAATGGAGAGTAGTCTAGAGTTTTACGATCTATGGGACTATGTGTCCGGTGAAACTAAGTGTCCAGACGAAGACGAAAAATTAATAGAAGCTTGGAAAAGGAAGGATCGAAAGGCTCTTGCAAATATCCGATTAAGTGTTACAGTTAACCAACTTATGCATATAAAATATAGTTCGAATTCAAAGGAAGCATGGTCGACCCTCGAGAAGGTTTACAAGAGGGATTCTCCCGCGCAAAAGGTATCTTTGTATAAGTCTCTAATACAATTGCGTTTAAAGGATGGCGATAGTATGCAAACCCATCTAAGTAGCTTTGGGCAAATAGTTGACAAAATGAGTGAACTCCAAATCAAAATGGATGATGAGGCATTATCCATTATGTTACTATGTTCACTACCACCACAATATGAAAATTTTGTAATCGCTATAGAAACTAGAGACTCATTGCCATCACTTTCTAACCTAAAATTGAAGTTGATTGAAGAAGAAAAAAGAAAGAACAACGATGACGTAAATGAGAGTGGAAGTGAAACGGTGCTATACACTAAGCAAAATAAAAAATCGTTCAATCCACCTAGTAATACTAATATATCAGCTTCTACTAAAAGAAGGAAAGGTATATGCTACATTTGCAAGGGTAAAGGGCACTACGCAAATGAGTGTAGATACAAAAACACTCATACTAAACAGGTTCTTTTCGCATCAGTCTACAATTGCAGTAAATCAACTGACTTGTGGTGCTTAGACAGTGGAGCGAGTTCCCATATGGTTAACAAAAGCATTTGCTTACTGAAACACATAAAATTGTTGCCGAAATAGAACTAGCGGACCAACGAAAAGTGACAACTAGTATCAGCGGTGTAGCGTCAATCAATACAATATATGGAGGAGTGGATTTAACTGAAACATTGTACATCCCATCGTTAAAAATGAATTTCGTATCAGTATCTAAAACAGTACAGCGTGGATGTATAGTGAAATTCGTAAAAAACAAAGCTTATGTTCAGAAAAATTGAATAACTATATTAAGTGCAACT
This sequence comes from Odontomyia ornata, assembly GCA_963969285.1. Lineage (NCBI taxonomy): Eukaryota > Metazoa > Arthropoda > Insecta > Diptera > Stratiomyidae > Odontomyia > Odontomyia ornata. The sequence continues at coordinate 130,692,035 of OZ017739.1, forward strand.
AATAGAAATGGTTTATACATAATAGACTGTAAAAGTGATCAACTGAATGCAATCAGTGCTAAAAACCTTGAAATTGTTAAATGGCATAAAAGACTAGGACATCTAAATAAAAGTGATTTAAATATTATAATAAAAAATGAACTAGTGCGTGGCATAACAAACGTGGAAACTGACGATTTTGATTGCATAACTTGTGCTAGAGCAAAACTTGCTGCAAAGCCTTTTCCTAAGCGAAGTGAAAACAGGGCGAAGGATCTACTGGAGCTCGTTCATAGCGATATTTGCCAAGCTAGTTGCTCATCGTATGGCGGAGCAAAATATTTTATATCATTCATTGACGATAAAAGTAGATTCACCAAAATTTTCTTGATCAAATCAGGGGCGAGGCAGTCAGTACGGCTGTTTATATTAGAAATCGGTGTCCGAGTAAAGCGATAAATGGGTTACTACCATACAAAATGTATTATGACAAAACACCAACCGTCAATCATTTGAGGATTTTCGGTAGCAAAGTTATCGCAATAAGAAGCGGTCAGTGGAATAATAAGTTCCTTCCGAAAGCACATGAGTACATTTTAGTCGGATACTTGGAGGAACAGAAGGGCTATAGGGTGATGAATAAGCAAACTAATAAAATAATTATCACGCGAGATGTTAAATTCTTCGAAGATGTTAAGCCAAGCAGTGTATTCATTAGCCAATTCCCAGCAGAAGATGAAGAGCATCCTCAAAACTCAAATCAAGTGGAAAAAGGATCGGATCTCAAGGCGCAAGCAGACACTGCATTACAACAGCTTTTCAAGGAGGATGATGATTATAATGATCTCGATGAGGACGAAGGGAACGAAGATTTCTCAACACCGAAGTCCGAAATTGTGTTGCGCGATAGAGAGAAATTAAAGCAACCAGTAAGATTGCAGTTAAACAACATTAGTGTATGTCAAGATCCCGAAAACTTTTGTGAAGCAATAAACAGTCCAAATCAAAAGGAATGGATAAAAGCAATGGAACAGGAATTTAACTCTCTAATTGAAAACAATACGTGGACATTAGTGGATTGTCCGAAGGATAGAAATATAATAGGATCGAAACGGGTCTACAGAACAAAGTATAATAAAAATGGTGAAATCGAAAAATTCAAAGCGAGATTAGTGGCGCAAGGATTTAATCAAAAATATCTGATGGACTACGATGAAACTTTTAGTCCTGTGTTTAAAAGTTCGACTCTACGAGTGCTGATAGCCATTGCAATTGAAGAAAACTTTATCATGCATCATATCGATATTAAACATGCATATGTATATAAACAGCAAACTAAACGCCGAAATATTTATGGAACAACCGAAAGGTTTCGCGAATAATATAAAGTGTGCAAATTAAATAAAAGCATATACGGTTTAAAACAATCCGGTAGAGAATGGGATACAGCCCTTAATAATGTTCTAACACAAAAAATGAAATTTGAACGATTAAAATCTGATCCGTGTGTTTACATAAAGGATAAGCAAATAATAATAGCAGTATATGTGGACGACATAATTATTTTGCCAAAAGACTTAAATAAAATTAATAATGTAAAAGATCAATTAAAACGCGAATTTGAACTTGATGATAAAGGTGAACTAAAATATATACTTGGACTTGAAATTAATCGCGATAAAAATAATGTGTCTGTAACCCAAGTGAATTATATTAAAGCCCTTTTGGAAAAGTATAATATGACCAACTGCAAGGAGGTTTCAACACCCGTTGAAACAAATCTTCAGCTACAGCAATGCAAAGCAGAATCCTGTGATCGATGTGATCGAATTAAATCAAGCGAATATCAATCATTGATAGGATCATTGATGTACTTGGGAATCTACACGAGGCCAGATATCATGTACACCATAAGCTACTTGTCGCAGTTTCATAAGAAGCCTCACAAGGAGCACTTCGACGCAGCTAAACGAATTTTAAGGTTTTTGAAGGGAACAACCAATCATGGTTTATATTTCCAGAAAACAGGAAAGTCCCTTATTTGTTATGCAGACGCGGACTGGGGAAGCAACTCAACAGACCGAAGGTCTTACACTGGCTACCTATTCGAGCTAGCTAATGGACCAGTTAGCTGGGAAACAAAAAAGCAACCGACAGTGGCGCTGAGCAGTGCAGAAGCAGAGTACATGGCATTAAGCCAATCATCTAAAGAACTTGTATTTCTAAAAGGCTTATTAAATGAATTATACTTGAATAATTATGTTAAATTGCCAATTGATGTATTTTCTGACAGCCAAGGAGCTGCAAATTTAGTAAAGAATAACACAACAAATAAGCGAACAAAACATATAGATATAAGACATAACTATATTCGAGAATTAAATGAAGCTGGTGTAATTAATATTATTTTTGTTCCAACTAATGAAATGAAAGCAGATATTCTAACAAAAGATCTACCTAAAGAAAACTTTACATATTTAAAAACTAAAGTTATGAATTGTTGTCATAATTAACCAAGTATTTTATTGAGTGGGGGTATTGGAATACAATCAAATACTATGTATGTATCATATCCTCTCTTTGCATTTACTTACTGTACTATCATTACTATACTTTCTCTTTCATACTATTAAAACATTGTAAAATTGAATTAAGTTTTTAGTCGTAACCGTGAGCTTGACCTGATAAGTAATAAACCTTGTGAAATATAATTGAAACTATGTGTTTTAAATTAAAATTCAATATAAATTATAATACCAAATGGCAACGCTAGGTCGATATGAGTACTTAAAATTTGTATATTATCGGCTTAAGAATAAGAGGAATGCTGACAAGTTTTTTTATTTATTTATTATAATATGTCAAAAATATAAACCTTATTATTTAGAATGATAATTTTGAAAGCATTTGATACACAAACCAACATCACATTTTGAACATATAACCCTCCCAATCGTCTTGCAGTCAATTCCAGCACATCTACGTTTTTTTTCAATTGATTGCAGAAAGTGATTTTTTTCATCGTATCTTATGGCTTCCCAAACTCTGGATGCGGAATTTGAGGTAGATGGTCGACCGCCAGTTTTAGGAAAGGTTCCATAGTTCCTCAAATATGTTTCGACCAGCTCACGACGAAAATTCAGCTGCGAAATATCTTTCCCTGAGTTGCGCATTAGTATCCAGGAGTTATTGATAGTAACATCTCTAAGCCACGTTAAAAATAGTCCACCACCATTTTTTGCCTCGGATTCTGATCCTATAATTATTAACATGAGCATCCATGAGGTCTGTGCCTCCCATGTATTGATTATAAATTGATATTAGGTTGGGCCTTGGTACTTTAACTTTTTGTAGGTTGGCTTTAGAGTATAGATTCGCCAATCCTATTGGACTTAATTTGTGATCTATAGAAGCAACAGTTACAACGGAGTTATCCATCTATCGGACTACAACAACATCACCTTGAGACGCAAAGTCGTATGACCCTCTTTCTCTTTTCTTCATCAATTCCACCTTAGTGATTGGGCATTCTTTTGGCAATCTGTTTTGTCGAAGTGTGCCTGTTCCTCCGTAATCCATATTTTTCAAATGAATAAGAAGTGGAATACCCGTAAAAAGATTGTCAAAATAGAACTGTAGTTTTTGTTTCCTCATAACTTCTGGTAATTCACTAATCATGGAAAGCATGGGTGCTGTTGCTTTACCAAAATTTTGTTCATGTTCTATATTCGCACCTGAGATAGAACCTTGATACACTTCGAAATTTGCCAAATAACCACTACTATTATTCAAAGATCAACATTTGTACCCAAATCTGATGGGCTTGTTGCGAATACACTGTTTGCAGCCATGTTTTCCAAAGTATTCGATCATGCTCTCATCATAGTTAAGATTTTGTTCATTTGGAATATGAGCAAGGAAATTTCGTTTAAGAATATTCATCAATGGTCGCAATTTCGTCATTTTGTCTTTCTTATCAAGATTATTATTGTCATTTGCATCAATAAAACGCATTATCTGGATGAATCTGTCACGTCGCATAGCATTATAAACCAATGTATTTCGCATGTCATCACCACTATCCCACTAAGACCTTTTACTCGGTAATTTATTATACCCTGATAGGATCAAAATGGCAATTAAAGATTTGAGCTCACCAAGGGAAATGCGAGGGTCTGGGCAGTTCAAAAACATATTTAGAACTCTGTTTTAAAAGAAATTCCCATAAGTTTTTATCAAACAATAACTCAAAAATCTCGGTGCATGGCATATCTTTATAATTGTATGATTCTGATGGAATGAATGCCGGTGAAGAAAGTCAGGAAGATCACACTTCTTCCAATTGTATGCTATTTTGCGTCTTTTATTGGATGGACCTGTATCCGTTAGGCATTCATCAGCATCTTCATTTTTCTTTTGTGATACGATTTCTGCACCCGCCAGAAGTTGCCTCCCTGTAAGATTGTCTATTAGCCCACCGGAGTCTTCATCAGCAGAGTCTTCATCTGTTTGCTCAGCAACTTCAGGGGGCTCAATATAAATGTCTTGTAACTCATCCTCATCACCTTGTTCAAGTAAATTTGCAATCTCATGCAACGTAGTTGAAAGGAGTTAAAAACTACTTTTTAGGAAAAAATGACCCTATAATAGCCTAGCGTTGCCATATGGCAACAGAAGAAAAACCTCCGTGACGCCAAATATAAATATCAAACTCAAATATATTTAGTCTTATTACAAGTCTTAGATAAATTTCAACAAATTATAATCAGATAAAACACGAAACAATGCGCAAAACAGAAATGAAGGGAACAAATCTTTTCCGGTTCGCTATTTCTGCGAAATTTTTGATAACCAACAAATGAAATAGCAACTGCTTTCAAACTTAAAACATCACTCACAATCAATTGTTTCTTATCACTGGCTTGTATATCTAGCAACGAGTTCTAAGTAATAGTGAACGATTACGATCTAAAGTTTTTGAAATATGATCTGTAAACGAATCCGATCATCAACGTTGCCATATGGCAACGCTAGGCTTTAATGGGTTAATAGCAAAACGACGTTAGATAGGAAGCTATATGGCAGCGGTGCTTACTACCACACACATGACCATTAGTAGGCCGACTTTGCTGGATAACTCACATGGCGGTATATGAAGAATTGTGGAGGAGCCAACGAAAATTCGATGATTTGTACGACTTAGAGACGAATTTCTACAGTGAAATCCAGATGGTCCCCGGAGAACACAATAGCGCTCCTTGTGAAGTGAAAATTATTTCAGTTCTTATAGCCGTTTAATTTTTATCGCCTTCCAAAGTGAATAAATATGAGTTTGTTTACTTCTCATCGCTGAGCTATCAGTGGAAGGTGCAAAACATGTGCTTAATTTGTTCGTATTGAAAAGTTTAGGAGTGCAGTGGGCAGGGCAAGGTGAATTTTAAGCATGCACGGGATGCGTTTCGTACGTTTTCATTCGGGAAAATAATACATATTACGCGATATAAACATTTGCTTATACCGCACTTGGCTGAGAGCTCACGGAAGCCTGTTCCGTAGTAGGCCGACTAATACATATGCGAATTGCTACCATATGGCTTCCTATCTTACGTCAGTTTTGGTTAATAGAAAACATGCAGATGTAGGAAGAATGTGCAGTAATGGGAAACATGGAAAGGTGATAGGGTTAAGGAATGTGTGCTAACTTACATATATTCCAGTGAGGTCTCAAATCCGTAGTGCCCTTTATACTGATGTATAGCATTGCCTGAGGTACACATAGGAATCGACGACTTGTGAAGTGCAGGTCGCACGAGCGTTGTGCGACGATGAAAGAGTGACGGAGAGAGTGGTATGGAATGGAGGTATTTAAAAAAAATATATAGTATATACTATGCTATGTAAGCATATGCTTTTGCCGAAGTAGGCTGAAACCTCACGGGAGTTATTCAAAATAGGCCGGCTACTATACATGCAAATTGCTGCCATATGGCTTTTATCTGACGTCAGTTTTGAACAAAAAACAACCCTCTCTGTATTTTCCCATGTTTAGCGCTTCCAGACTATCCTGTGTTTTCATCTTTTCCAATTAAACGCTATTATTTTGTTTTTTCCGACAAATATATATTTCGGGAGTAAGTGGCTCCCTTCTTTATTGTCAATTATTTCCTGAGATTACAAGGGCTTTTTGAGGATATTTATACTAACCAGATTTTAATTACCTAAGGTCTAAGTGCTTAATGTCTAATTGCTTAAGGGTTTTATTACCTTTATGTCTTAATACTATTCTTAGCTTAATTATTTTTTTTATTATTTTATTATTGCTTAAGGTTTAATTATTATTATTTATTACATGAGTAATTTTGATTATAATTAGCACCATAGAAAACAATCTAACGCTATTTCACCATATCCAGGAGCCTAGAGTATCCATTTCCTAGGTCATCGTTGAGTCTCGTTTCGGTTGGCTGCCTCATGATCCACAATGATTCGTACACGTCCAGTTTTCGCATGTTTTCTACTTCCTTCACTACCATTAGGTCGTCCCATTTTATTTGATGCTCTTCGCAAATGTGTTTCGCTACTGAAGATTTAACGTTGCTCGTGGTTCCTCGCTTCATCGCCGATTGTGCCTCCTTAGTGTGCTCCTTAAATCTTATTTTAATCGTTCGTTTGGTTTGTCCAATGTATGCTTTATCACAGTGTTTGCATTTAATTTTGTATACACTGCACTTCTCATTTTTCTTCTTGCTATCCTTTGCATTTGTGAGCCTACTTTTAAGTTGAAACTGGACGCTGCTTGAAATCAGCTGGATGTTAACTTGCTTGAGTAATCTGCTTAAGTTTCAGGTTAGTTCTGAGTTTACGACCGCTGCCCTTTGTTGTTCTCTTTGTTGTTGCCTTCTATTTTGCGTGCAGAGCGTAGTAAAGCTATCTCGTGCTCTCCTTCGTGCAATTTTCTTCTTCATACCTGAGCTCATCCCTGCTTCATATGCGTTTTTCTGCGTTGTATCTAGGATATAACTTATATCCTTCATCCGGTTTTCCATACTCAGTGGTACTGACAGCATCTCATGTATTCATGCTCGGAAAGATGCCATTTTTCGTGAGTATGCATGATTTGATGTTCTTGGTACGGTTCTTTGAGTGCTTGTATTTTTTCGGTATATGCCCAATTCTAATTTTCTGCTAACCCTCATAATTTTAAAATCGAGGAAAGGTAGTTCATTATTCTTTTCTTCCTCAATTGTAAAATTGATGTTTTTGTGGATGATATTTAATTTTGGCAGCAATTTATTTAGGTCTTTTCTATTTAATATGTCTACATATCGAACCCAAAGTTTGGGCATTATGCCATCTTGCTCCATTATTTCTTCAATCCAGGACATACAAATCTCGCATAAAAATGGTGACAGAGGATTTCCCATCGGTGCTCCAGACTTTTGCTTGTAGTACTTTCCTCTGAAGAAGAAATAATTGTCTGACATGCACAGTGTTGTCAGCTTTATGATTTTCTTGCTTTTCATTTTCCTTCCACTGTGGAGTCTTTTGAAATAAGTTGATCTTCCAAGAGCGCGAGAGCTTGCTTCACTGGTACGCTTGGGAACAGAGCCTTGACGTCAAAAGGCACCATATCATTGTATCCTCGCTTTGTAAACGATTGTACTTCATAAGCTTTTTAATTAATTCACCTCGGTTTTTGACAGAGTATTTGTTGGTCGAAATCCCCATATGTTCAAATTTCTGCAGTAGCCATTTTGCTAATTTGGATGTTGGAGCATTTGTTGATGTTATGATTTCTCTCATCTCTATTTCCTTCTTGTGGATCTTTGATTGTTATTTAATTCTTGAAAGTACGGAGTTGCTCACACTCAAGTTCGTCTTTTCACCCAATATGTTCTTGCACTCCTATTGGGCCCTTTCCACCTGTTTAATACTTTCAGGAAGTGGATCCTTCCTTGATTCAAAATTTTCGCCGTCATTTAGTTTTTCTAACACGAGGTTGTCATACTTTGCTTTTTCCATTATAACTACTTTGTTTCCTTTGTTGGCTTGTAATTAAAAGACTGGTTTTGGTTTAGCTCAGGCGCGTAGCCAGGAATTTCGGGGGGAGGGGGGGGGGGGGGGGGTTTGAACCCCCCCGAAATTCCTGAAAAAAAAAAAAAATATATATATATATATATATATATATACATATATATATATATATATATATATATATATATATATATATATATATATATATATATATATATATATATATATATATATATATATGTCTTTTCATACACTTTTTCGGAAATGTGATTTTTTAAAAGAGTGATAACGCATTAGACTTTTTTAGAAATTTGTGTTCGAATCTGCCCACATCATTTTTGTCTCTGGAGCATAATAAATTTTCTTCCACATTCCACAATATGCAGGGTCCAAAAGTTTTATTTATTTTATTATCTTTACGGACTTAAAATATCTTTTTATCTTTTTCCCCGGAATTCCTTAATTAGCATGTAAGTCCCAAATATCTGCTGACAAGATGAATAGTGGCATCCAAGCTGACAATGAGCGAAGAATGCAGAGCATATCTATTGACTATGGAAAAAAAAACACCCAAAACTAATCGTTTCGACCTTTGGTGCAGACAAAAATATAAACCTGTTTTGGCTTATCGTTAGGGTGCTACTTTCATCTATTGAATTTCAGTGGTGAACAAGGTCGTTGAACTGATCTTTTTCCAATGATAAAAAGTGTCATTTTGGAGTTCTAGTATCTTTGTCTGGAAATGGATATTCGTAAATTCTTTCAAAAAAGACCACGATTAGAAAGTTGTGACGTAAGTATTAATTGTAATTGCAGTTTTTTTATTTAATTTCAAATTCAAAGTGTATTGTTAAATGAGAAAGTTTTCATGCCCTATACGTTTTTTAAATTCGGGGTATAAATATTGGTATTTTCTTGTTCACGACAGTCGGGAGGTGCCTGGTCCGCCATTTGCGAATTCGATACTGCCAACAGTCGAATCATCGTCATCCAAGCCAAAACCTGCACTGGTAAATACATATATATTCTTACTTGTGGTTTTAAACTTATAAATGTCATGTTTTGAAATGTCAGAAACCTTGGATTCGACCTGATTTTTAAATTAAGAATTGAAAATTTTAAATTTCTAAGATTGAAATATTTCAAAATTTTGTGATTAAAATGTAAAGGTCAATACAATATTTAAAAATTAAGTTTGTGAAACTTACTGTTTTCCGCATTTTCGTCATTTTTATAGTTTAATGAGCGAAATCGGAAACGTTTTTGCAGGTTCCCCCAAAAGATGTGGTAACTTTTTGTCGAAAACAACTGAATTATAATGAAAAATATGAATTCCTCATTCATTCATGGGTACCAGATGAAAACTTCGAATTCCCAACTTCAAGTGATCGAAATTTAAGGTTCCAACTTTTGTGGTTACGTTATTTTCCGTGGTTAGCTTATTCAGCTTTAGAGGGCGGAGCTTTCTGTAAAGTTTGCATACTTTTTTCCCAAAAAAATGTTGGAAAAGGGAATCATCAAACTCTGAAATTTCTTGTGGAGAGTGCGTTCAAAAACTGGAAGAAAGCCCTTCAATATTTTAGAGGACCTCAAGAAAAACAGTATCACAAAGATGCTTGTATAGACGCACAAAATTTCAAACTTATTTTCGAGAACAAAAAAGACGATATCATAAGCGAAATACACGCAACAAGAAAAAAAGTGCAACAACAGAATCGACGAAAGTTGACTCCTATTATCCGAGCTGTCCTTTTTTGTGGTAGGCAGGGGCTTGCACTTAGAGGTTATCGTGATTATGGCTTAATAGAGAGAGAAACTGCAGAAAAAAATGAATGAAATTTTAGAGCATTGTTACGTTTTGCTTTGGACAGTGGTGATAATGATTTACAACAACACTTAGATACTGCTTCTGCAAATGCTACATACTTAAGTCCTCAAATCCAAAATGAAATAATAAATGCTGCTGGGAATATCATTCAACAAAAAATTATTGAGCACATCAACAAGTCACGATGTTTCACGGTAATCGCAGATGAGACCATGGATATCAGTGGGATTGAGCAGTTTTCTATTTGTGCTCGATACGTTGAAATGGCAAACGAAAAATACCAACTAAAAGAAGATTTTTTGTGTTTTGTACCTGTCCAGGATGTCACCGGGAAAGGTCTCGCCGAAGCACTTCTCTCTACTCTAACGAATCTAGGCGTTGATATTCGGCTTATGGTTGGACAAGGTAAATTATTTCAGAAGATTTTTGTAAATGATTTTAGCAGCAATGCGTATAACACTGTGTGATATCAAGAACTACAATATAATGAAACCTTTAAAAAATTATTCGTGATGACCTGTTAAATACTTCCTGTAAACGATTTTTCAAAGTTAACTTTGGTTTTCCAGTAATTAATTAAATGAGTATCTGATTTAAAGTATACCGTCAATTAAATATTCATTCAATTATAAACTTGAAACGTTTTCATTGTATTTTTTGTCTACAAGCTTATTCAAAATTGTTTAATAATGAATTTTCGTTAATTTGTCAGTCACAATTTCTTCTGATTGTTTGAATTTTTTCCCACTTTTTTAAAGGTTATAACGGAGCACGCGCTATGAGTGGAATAATCAAAGGCTGTGCCGTTGAAGTTCAAAAAGTGCAGTCACAAGCTGTTTATCTCCATTGCGCAAATCACAGCTTGAATTTGGCCATAACCCAGGCATGCGACATTCCAATAATCAGAAATTGCTTGGGAACGATAAAAGCAACAGTAAATTTTTTTCGACAGTCAAGTAGAGCAGGAGTCATGTTGCAAAATCGAATTGAAACTGTTGCTCCGGGTGCAAAGCGAACTCGCCTGCAAAAATTTTGTGAAACACGATGGGTTGAGCATCTCAATTCTTTGGAATCATTTCACGGCTCATACGAATGTGTTTGCTTGACATTCCAAGAACTGGATGAAAAAATCACAAAAGTTGAAGGAATTCAACCTCATGCACTGCTAACATCCATGCAGAAATTTTCATTCATTATTGCTTTGACAGTTTTGAAACCGATATTTACACTGACAAAAAATTTGAGCCTACTTCTACAAAAAGAAAACTGCGATCTCAGTATCTGCATTGATTATGCAAAAGACTTGCTTGATGAAATTAAGGAGATGCGTCGTGAGGCGGACACCACGTTCAAAAAAATTTTTGAAGAAGCAAGTGAAATCGCTGAAAATGTCGACGTCCCGCAATGTATCCCTCGAATTGTTGGACGGCAAACGAATCGTCACAATTTTGAAGATGGCCCAGAAGAATATTATCGCAAGTCGATTTTCATTCCATTTTTGGATCACTTTTCAGAAGAATTGAACTCTCGTTTCCTCAAACATCGAGAACTTTTTTCGAAGATTGAAAATATATTGCCATCAAAATGTCATCAATTGGATACTGAAAAGATCAAATCAACCAGAGAATTTTTTGAAAATCAGTGGCCCAACAACATTTCATCTTCAGAAGAGTTTGAAGCTGAAATGAAAATGTGGCAAAGGTATGCTTTCCTCTCGCTCCCATAAAACTCTGCAATTCTTCAAGTTTAAACGTTTCCTTCACTTTTTCATTCCTAAATATCTGCCTACATGGATTTTCAGTTTTTCTAAAAAAAAGTTCCATAAAAAAAAATGTATGTTAGTAAATACAAATTTTTTTCTGGCTACGCGCCTGGTTTAGCTGTTTGAGTGTCTCCATTTCTTGCTTATTGCCTTGTCTTGTAACCTTTGATTTCTTCTTTGATATTTATGCATACTCACAAAAATGGCATCTTTCCGAGCATGAATACATAAGAGGCTGTCAGTACCACTGAGTATGGAAAACCGGATGAAGGAAACAAGTTATATCCTAGATACAGCGAAGAAAAACGGATATGAAGCAGGGAAGATCTCAGGTATGAAGAAGAAAATTGAACAAAAGAGAGCACGATATAGCTTTACTATGCTCTACATGCAAAAAAGAAGGCAACAACAAAGAGAACAACAAAGACCAGCGGTCGTAAACTCAGAACTAACCGGGGACTTAAGCAGATTACTCAAGCAAGTTAACATAAACCTAATTTCAAGCAGCGTCCAGTTTCAACTTAAAAGTAGGCTCACAAATGCAAAGGATAGCAAGAAGAAAGCTGAGAAGTGCGGTGTATACAAAATTAAATGCAAACACTGTGATAAAGCATACATTGGACAAACAAAACGAACGGTTAAAATATGATTCGAGGAGCACACTAAGGAGGTACAATCGGCGATGAAGCGAGGAACCACGAGCAACGTTAAATCTTCAGTAGCGAAATACATTTGCGAAGGACATCAAATAGAATGGGACGACCTAACGGTAGTGGAGGAAGTAGGAAACATGCAAAAACTGGACGTGTACGAATCATTGTGGATCATGAGGCAGCCAACCGAAACGAGACTCAACGGTGACCTAGGAAATGGATACTCTAGGCTCCTGGATATGGCGAAATAGCGTTAGATTCTTTTCTATGGTACTAATTATAATCAAAATTACTCATGTAATAAATAATAATATTAAGACCTTAAGCAATAATAAAATAATAAAAAAAAAAGACTAAATAATTAAGCTAAGAAGAATATTAAGATATAAAGGAAAAAAAGACAATTCGAAGTGTCAAAACAAAGAAGCGTCAGTTTCAGCTCTTTGAATTTCTTGGCTATGGTGAAGTTATACATCTGTCATAAATTATAATCAGCTGTGTGAAATAAGTGAAGTGGTTACTAGTGTCGCTCTATGAAGTTTTCGAGATAAGCAGCGATCTTTCAAGTCATCAATTTCATTGATTCAATTTTTACTTAGGCGAACGAAAATTAACGGAACCGGGAATTCTTGCTTTGGTCTGGAAGTGAGATTCCCGTGTAGCTAAATTTATTCTAAACAATTTTTGAATTTAATTTTAAATTTATATTTTGATATTTTAAATTATTTTTTTTTTGCAAGTACGGATTTCTACGTTTTTTTTCACTAACTATATTAAATAAATCAAGGATAATAAAAAATTTTATAAAAAGCAAATAATTAAAAAAGTTAAAAATATAATAGCTACTAAACCAGATAAGTGTGGGAGGTGTAGGAAACCCGTGGAGGATATCCACTCGGCTATGGGGTGTGATGGCTTCTGCCTCAAGTGGTTTCATTTGAGGTGTATCAAAATGTCGGAGGAGAGATATCGAGCCATTATGGACATCACCGAAGATGTGATTTGGATGTGTGCCGGATGTAGAGCTCAGCACCGTAAATCTAAAGAAGACCAACTCTTCCAGCAAATGAAAAATTTGCAGAGCCAAATCGAAGAGATGAGCTCAAATGTCACCTTATTAATAGATAAATCTACGTTTGCGAGCAAGCCCTCATATGCCGATATTATTAAAAATTCTACTTCTCCTCCATCAGTGCATCGATCTAATACAATATCGCATAAAAGGATTATAATTAAGCCTAGAAATCACTCTTCATCAGAAAAATTACTGATGGATTTTAAGTCGAGGATCAGGCCATCAAAATGTAAAATTCCTCTACAGCTAATGAGGCCTATTCGTAATGGTGGGGCGATTATCAAAACATCGACAAATGAAAATACTACTTCGCTTCTTAATATAGCAATGGATGCAATGAAAGAGGAGTATGATGTTGCTGAGACCAGATTGCGACAGCCTAGACTTGTCATCAATGGACTAGAAAAACAATACGCAAATAATGAATTAAGAAATGAGATCCAGGCATTAAATCCCAATATAGAGGAGCGTGATTCTATGGAACTTGTACATGCTAGGCGAACGAGAAATGGAAGGTGGTTGCACATCATCCAGGTAAACGGGAGTATGTATAAGAGGCTTGCGAATAGATACATTAATATAGATTATGGATCGTATTTTGTGGAGGAGGACTTCAACGTAACGAGGTGTTATAAGTGTCAAAAATACAACCACAAAACATCAAAATGTGAAGGGGAGCAAATATGTGTAAAATGTGGAGGAAAGCATGGCCTAAAGGACTGCAAAAGCACGATTGAGAAGTGCTCGAACTGTATTGGTAACAATAACAATGCTGATCATTCTCACAGAGCTGACTCTGTAGAGTGTTCGGAGCTTCAACGCAGAATATTGATCGCCAGGAGGAGCACCGACTACAACTTTGATGATTGCTAATCTTTCTAATCAATCAAGTCGAACAAATTTAACACTTATGTATGCTAATATAAGAAGCTTAAGACATAAGCTAAGTGATATTCAGATTTACCTGCAGCAAAATCCTGACATAGATTTGATTATTCTAAATGAAATCTGGATTTACCCAGAAGAAGCACGGTTCTACAATATTGAAGGATATAATGCGGTATTCTCCTGCAGACCTGGAAGAGGTGGAGGTACAGCAATGTACGTAAAAAATACAGTCAATTTCATTACGAAGAGAGTGACGCCTGATAAGTATAACGTTATTATAATTGAAGTACGCCATGCAGGTAAAAAAATAAAATTAGGGACGTACTACAATCCCAATCGTATGAATGCGCAAGATTTTTGCACAGTACTAGATACATTATTCTCAACTGAAAAAAGTTAATCACAGTAGCAGACACAAACATTGATGTGCTAACGGAATCACCAGAAACACGGATTTATAAAGATACGCCAGAAACGAATGGAACGGTAATCATAAACAACAACCAAATTACTCGCCCAGTGTCAAATACCTGTCTGGATCATATAGTAACCAATGATTTAAAAGTCGCTGAAAGCATGACATACATATTTGAGGACTGGCCGGAACTGGATCATCGTGTGTTAAAAATTGCTATTCAAGACCAAACCCTGAACAAACAGAAGCCGACCTACAAAACGTTCAGATTTCTAGACAAGGAGCTCTTTAAATCAAACATACGAGAGTTACTGGAAAAGCGGAAACCAAATAGTATTATTGAACTCAAAAATATCATCATATCTGCTAAGCAAAGTTCTACAATTGAGAAAAAAATCAGGTGTCGACAACGGACTTGGATAACGAAAAAAGTAATTGATGCAAGTATTAAAAAAAGGAAGGCATACATGGACTACAGGAAGAACAGTGGAAACCGGGCTTTCAAGTTTGTGTATATGCAAGCGAAAAAAGAATCGAAACGACTGGTGAAAGAGGCTAAATTCTTATATTTCTCAAGAAGAATGGAAACAGCGGCTGACAACTCCCGCGAAATATGGAAAATAATAAATGAGGTAAAGGATAACTCTTCAACCCAGGGTATATCACAAAACTTTCAACTGAATCCTGATGGGCCCTCTAACACATCGTGTCCACATGACGCGGCGAACTCATTGAATAACTTTTTTTCAACAATTGGTGGAAGAATCACTAAAGAAATCGTTGCCAGTTCAGCAGGCAATGTAAATAATACAAATATCGCAATAAATTCCATCTTTCACATTCATCAAACAAATAAAAGGGAAGTCTTAAATGTAATCAATGAATTGAAAAAGAATACGGCGCCAGGCATTGATAGCATCACGATGAATGAGATTAGTATAATCAAGGAGGACATAGCCCAGATTATAGCAAATTTTATAAACGTGCATATTAGGAATGGAACTTTTCCGGAAGAAGAAAACTTGCAAAAATAGTTCCTATATTTAAGGGTGGTGATCATCTTGACCCGAATAACTATCGCCCGATTGCACTGCTGACGGGATTTAGTAAGATATTTGAAAAAATACTAAACAATCGATTAACATCATTCTTAGTTGAAAACTCTATCATAAGCCAACATCAGTTTGGTTTTCAAAAGAACAAGAGTACTTTGGATGCCCTACATTCTGTCACACGTTTCATCAATCTAGGATTTGACAGAGGTGATTATGTCATCGCAATTTTTGTGGATTTGAAAAAAGCATTTGATACAGTTGATCATGATCTCTTGCTTCGTAAACTTGAATCGTATGGTATTCAGGGTAGTCCTAAGCAGTTGTTTAAGAGTTACTTGGAGGGAAGATCGCAGAGAACTTTAATCAACAATGTCCTGAGCGACCATGCACCTACGGAAACAGGAGTCCCCCAAGGCTCAATACTGGGCCCACCTTTGTTCCTGCTATACACAAATAATCTAAATACATGTGGGCTGACGGGATATCACACATTATATGCTGATGACACAGTGCTACTTTATTCAGGACGAGACAAAACTGCCATTGAGAACACTATCAACGACGATCTAGGAAAATTCCATCAGTGGTTAATTGGAAACAAACTAGTATTGAACACATCAAAGACAAAATATATTGTTTTTAAGAAGACATAGATGTCGAACTAAATATTAACGGCGGAAAATTGCAAAGAGTGCTAAAAATGAAATATCTTGGCCTTATCATAGACCATCGTATGACCTGGTTACCACACATAAATAGCTTAAGAAGGCAATTAGCCCCAATAATAGGATTGTTAAGAAGATATGAGGATTTTCCAATGCACATCAAGAAACTTGTTCTAAATGCGTTTGTCCTGGCGAAATTGCATTATGGAGTACTTATTTGGAGTCAATCAGCGAAGCAACATTTAAACAGTATATCCAGGCTGCTGACCAAAGCGTATAAAAACATTCTGAAGCTGCAAATGCTTACTCAAACTAGTTTGGTTTACCAATTGGCAAAATCATTAACCTTTAGTCAAATTATTATTATGGAGAAAGCGAAGTTTATCTACAGAAATTTAAAAACTAATGGATCGGAACGAGCGCCATTAATTAAGGTATCACAGATCAAACCATATAATGCGAGGAATGCAAATCAATTCGTAATACCTTTTGCCAGAACGGATCGACTAAAGAACGATGCAACGAATGATGCTCTGCGTATATATAACAATCTACCAGAAATTGTTAAGGAAGCAAACTCACTTTTGGTATTTAAGAAAAGACTAAGGGAGCATTTAATGAGCACTGATTGAAGCGTGGACCTGTAATTCTGCTTTCATGAGCCCAGTATCTTAGGGCGTTCTTTTTGACCCTATCGGCGAGATACTGAAGTGACAGTTACTCAGAGTTTTTTTTGAATGCGTCGTATGATATTGAATTTTTTTTTATCTCTGAGAGCTGATCATGATTTTTTGGACTAGATGTTCACGAAAAGGACTAGATCACATTATATTGTGTGCCCCTTATACCGATGTGTTAAACATTGTCTGGGTGGCACAAAGGACCAAGCGACGTAATGTGAATGCAGATCGCACGAGCGTTGTGCGACGAAGAAAGAGTGATGGAGAGAGTGGTAGGGAATGGAGGTAATTAAAAAAAACCCAATAGCAATTAAACATTAAGCAATTAGACCTTAGGTAATTAAAATTTGGTTAGTATAAATATCCTCGAAAAGGTCTTGTAATCACAGGAAGTAATTGACTCTGAAGAAGGGAGCAACTTACTCCCGAAATATATATTTGTCGAAAAAAACAAAATAATAGCGTTTAATTGGAAAAGATGAAAACACAGGATGAAAACCCACCGCTTCTTTCCCCGGGGGATGTCGAATCTAAGATATTAAAGTGGTAGAAGGGAGGCACGCATCCCTACCTAAATTATGGAAACCTGATGGGTATAGTTGCCTATAGCATAGTAAAACAATTATGTAAGCACTTTCGACGGGGTGACTAGCTTATTCATCCGAAACAGCAACTACCAATCAAGACGGGGATTGTTCGAATGCTTTAGTTCACTTCACATTTGCCACGGACGCTTCAGGTAGGCCCGAGAAGAAGTATGAGATAAAAGAATCCATCCTTGTTTCAGCTAGGATCCGGTACTTCCACTAAAGGTAAAAATTATCCCTCTCAGCCACTATCGTTGTAGAATATAAACCTTATCAATCTAACGACATTCCTTATACACAATTAAATGAATAATCATCAGTGTGCGTTATTGGCAAGTACGAGTATGTATGAACATTTTCAGAAAAACCAAATAATCTTTTTCGCGACAAATTGTTTGAGAATGCTTTTGATAAGCGTTTAATTCATCACAAACAAAGACAATAATAAGGATTCAAAATTCCGGAATCTTAATCTCAATCCTAACGTGTCAATACTCATATGACGACAATACTCCTTATAAAACCATGTCCTGCATAATAAAGTCCTTTCGTTATTGGTATATTCTCCGCTATTATCAACAGAAAGGATTCTTAAGAACCTATGAGCAAGCGTTAGATCCTTTTAACAATAACCATATTTACGTAACACTATTCAACAGGTAAATGTGTGAGTATGTATTTAAAATAATGATACAGACGGTGTGAGAAAAATATATCACAGACGTGACATCTACTCCAACCTCATGATGTCCACGTTTTACTATCCGTCAAACAAACGAAAAACATGGATCATCATTTCGTGTAACGTATGTAGCCTAACTTAAAATTTAACACTTCAACATACGAGTACATACCAGCGGAATAAACAGTGGTCTTTAACTTTCTGCGACATATGATTATGCTTTCAGTGCAATTTATCATAATTGCATCGCTACGGTATTGTAAAAGTTTTGAGTCCGTTGTCGCTGGTAATCCATTTAACGGATCGTATGAAATGAGGCGAGATATTATTTCGGTTGAAAAATGCGTGGATGCTAAAATCTCTGCATATGATGATGAAATGTGGGAAGGTAGAGTTAAATTTACGTTTGTTGTAAATTTGAGAAAATGTTCAGAAATAGTTTGAAGCGGTCGCGAGTTCATTGAAAATATACATTTTGCCTCAACATTTTGAATAATTCAGCGTATTTAAACATATTGAAAGCAATTTGTTCTAATGCAAATACTTTTGAGTAATTATACATGAAAACATGTAGTGTTATGTGAAGGCACTCCCAAATTTATTGGATAAAAACAAAAAATTATTCACAAATCTTTGATAACTACCCACGTTGGATGTATAAAATGTGTGGGTGTATAATATTTAATATGAGAGGGGCTTATGACACAGTTTATCCAATAAAAGTAGCCAAACTCATCTTTTGTTTCATTCATTAAACGTTTTCTAAGGGATTAATCTAGCTACTATAGGGTGATTCATAACAAGTATACACATGTGAATGGGCCTTAACTCTTATTTTATCACCAACTTCAGGTCTATATATTGACAGATTATGACAGTTGAGTCTTTTACAATTCTAACCATGGCGTCATACACATCAGCCAAACGTTTTATTATGCAAAAATAATGAATCGCCAGTGCAAACATTTCGCGCTCTACGTGAATTTTTTGGTCCACCCATAAATTGGCCGACGAGATCGTGTGATTTGACTCCTTGTGACTTCTTCCTTTGGGGATTTCTGAACGATCGTGTTTACACTGATGCTCCCCAGACTACTGAAGCATTAAAAAACAATATTCGAGCCAACATACGCCAAATAACGCCGGAAATGTGCGAAAATGTCATCAAAAATTACAATCATCGTTTGAACAGCACGAGGTGCACATATGCCCAAAGTAATGTTTCATATTTAATTATAAGGGACCAAATTTTCATAATAAATAAACATTACAGCTCAATTTCTCAAAAACTATGTTTTTTTTCGACAAAAATGTGTACACTTGTTATGAATCACCCTTTACTATCATTGAAAATTAGATGTACATAAGAGCCAATGCTTAAAGCACTTTATAACTAGCTAGCGTCAGAAGCTTTCAATGAGTAATCTGTAACGTATTTGGGGGTACCTGTGTGAGTTA
This sequence comes from Odontomyia ornata, assembly GCA_963969285.1. Lineage (NCBI taxonomy): Eukaryota > Metazoa > Arthropoda > Insecta > Diptera > Stratiomyidae > Odontomyia > Odontomyia ornata. Next base: position 130,711,796 of record OZ017739.1, read on the forward strand.
TCGCAGAACACAATTACCAATTGTCTGGAAAAAAAGGTCAGCGAGCTATAAAACAATCGAGTTCAGCTAGTGAACACGGATTGACACATTTCCTAAAGTTTACTACTTTCCCCTTTTATGCACCGTTGTTCGGACAATGAACTTGTGGCTCATTTCGCGTTGGATGTTGTTTTTGAACTCGTCTAAATTTGCTGGCTTGTTGGCATAGACCAGTAACTTGATATATCCCCATAAAAAAAATCCAATGGCGTTCGATCGCATGAACGGAGGCGGTGATTCGACCGAACTATTTCTCGAGATAACACGTTCACCAAATTTGCCGTTCAATTAATCGATTGTGATGCGTGCTGTTGGGCTAGTGGCACCATCTTGATGGAATCACATATCGTTGATGTCAAGTTCATCCAATTCCGGCCACAAATAATCTTCCAACATAACACGATAGCGCTCTCCATTGACGGTAATATGACGGTTGTTTTCATCCATGAAAAAATACGGCCTCAGCACACCTTCGGCATGAAAACCGCACTACATAGTAATTTTTTGCGGATAAAACGGTGTCTCAAGAAGCACATGTGGGTTTGTTGCTGACCAATAATGCATATTTTGCTTGTTAACAAAGCCATTGAGCCAGAAATGAGCTTCATCGCTGAAGATAATTTTTCGATAATAGTAATTTTCAATCATTTCCAAACGTTGCTCGTTCGTGAACTTTACCATGATGAAAATGTTAACTTTAACTAACGTTTTGACATTGACAGTTTATTAAAAAAGTTGGAGGGTGCGCTCATATTAAGATATGTAATTGTTATGTTCCTAATGCAAAACACTATATGAACAAGTCGAAACAGCAGGAGAGTGCACCTACCAGAAGTGTATTATAGCTCAAACCATCTATTTTGAATACTACCGAATAAACGTCAACGAGCCTAGTCGTATTCTTTTCGCTGTGTATTTTTTCTTGATTATTACTAATGTCTCGGCGTATTTTCTTGTATTGAGTCGGTCAGTTAGAGTAGAGTGGTCCGATTCCAGACTGCGTCATTGTGCTAAAGGTGATGGGTCTTGGCTAATGTGAAGTGTGAACATCTTGCCAATCATCAATTTATTTGCCAAGAATTGAGTTGTTGGCCTTTGTTTTCATTATTTTCTAGTAATAAAAACACCATTATTACTACTAACTTAAGTTTATTATAAAAATATCAACAGGTCGCGATGGCGTCTCAAAACATAACATTCTAAATCTAAACGATATCTAAACATTACTGAAAATAATATGACGTGCCATTCAGGTGGCAGCACATAACACGGCAGTGCCCTACAGCAGTCTCCCTCTAGTGATAACGATATTTCTATTCATTTAGCAAACGTCACTTGACGTCATTTTAACTTAGGTCCTTCATACGTTTTGAGCACTGTGGGTTGATGAAAGTTTGCTGCTCCGTCATTTGATGGTCTACTAGCTAAATCCTGCGAGTTGTTTTCCATATGTGCCGTTTTTAGACGCTAAATGGAAATGTTTGTGATCTTATTCCCTACGCGTATTTTGAAGACTCGTTCATCTAAATGCTCGATGACTTCATGAGGACCACTGTATGGCTGCTGTAGAGATTTTTTTCCGGATCCCTGTCTGATAAACACATGGCTGCATCTGGACAGGTCCTTGTGCCCAAAAACGCTTCTTTGGTTGTTGTGTGCGGCAGGTATCGGTTTGAGTGCTTGCATTTTCCGTCGGAACTTTGCGATGAAAATGTGCGGGCTAGCAGGAGACGAATCATCGGTGAAGAATTCTCCGGGCAACCGTAATTGCAACCCGTAGCACATTTCCGCAGCTGAACATCCGATGTCATCCTTGAGAGATATCCTTAATCCTAAGAGTACTGGTGGCAAAACGTCAATCCAATGTGACGATTCGTGGCACATGATTCCGACTTTTAAGGAACGATGAAACCTTTCGACCATTCCATTAGAAGCGAGATGATACGCTGTGGTTCGAATCCTGTTGCTGCCGATGGCTTGGAACAATGCAGACTCAAACTGAGTCCCCTGGTCGGTGGTTATTGTTTCAGGTGTTCCCAATCTTGCCACCCAGTTTGTGAAGAATGCTGAAGCGATTGTATCTGCAGCAATCACTTCCAACAGAATTGCTTCAGGTCATCGAGAAAACCGATCTATTACCGTGAATATGTAGGTGTATCCATAGGACGATGAAAGCGGACCAACAATGTCTGCGTGTATATGTAGGAAGCGAGGATCCGTCGTTGGAAAGTTTTGCAGGGTAAGAGCAACGTGTCGATGAACTTTCGATTGCTGATATGCTACGCGGTTCCAAGTTTACATTACTACTTCCTTTTTCATTCCAGGCCACACATATTTACTGGAGACACGTTTGCACGTGGCTTTTCCGCCTGGGTGTGATAGTCCATGAATTTTCTCGAACAAGGAGTTCCTCAGCCTCTTTTGGATATATGATCTTGGATTTCCCATTGATACATCGCAGAATAAAATATTTCCATCTCCTAATGGAAATTGTTTAAGCTTTAGCGAAGTGTTTGCATTAAAGAGATGTTGCAGCTGTTCATCGTTAGCTTGTTCTTTCGCGATATCCTATGAACTTGGAGTTTTGAATTCCGTGAAAACGTCGATTCTGGAGAATGTATCAGCAACAAAATCCGTGAGCCTTTAACGTAGGAAATTTGCATCGAGAATTGGCTAATGAATTCCAATTGTCGCATTTGCCGTGGAGAAGCTTTATCCGAACGTTGTGAAAAGGCGAAAGTTAAATGCTTGTGGTCAGTCTCAATCGAAAAATTCCTTGCTTCGAGCATCAACCTGAAATATTTGACAGCCTCGTAAATAGCTAATAACTCTCTGGCATACGTGCTATATCTTGTCTGCGCTGGGTTCAATTTTTTCGAAAAGAATCCTTGTGGTCTCCATGCATCACATTGTTTTTGCTCCAAAACAGCACCAATGGTTAATTCTGATGCGTCGGTTCGAAGAATCAAAGCAGGTCTGTCGTTAAGGTGAGCCCATAATGCAGCATTTCCAATCATCGTTTTGCTTTCTTCGAACGCTTTCTTGGTTGTTCGTTCCAAATAATCGGCTCTTTGTCATTTAACTTTTTATCACCCAAATAAGAATTTAGGGAAGAAGTACGTCTGCTTTATTTTGCAAGAATCGCCTATAGAAATTAATTATTCCTAAGTACCTGCGAAGCTCTAGAAGATTTTTTGGTTGTTTGAAATCCGTAATGGCTGCTATTCGATCCGGTAAGGGTTTGGTTCCTTCACTCGAAATTAAGTAGCCTAAAAACTTTACCTCTTTTGCTCGGAATACGCACTTGGGTGTATTTATTTTGACGCCATATGCCTTCAATCGTTCGAAAACTTCCTGCAGATGTTCGTGATGCTCCTTTAGATTCTTTGACGCTATAAGTATATCGTCAAGATAGGCGTAGCAGAATTTCATTCCACGCAAAACGGTGTCGATAAATCTTTGAAACGTTTGCGCAGCGTTCCGTAAGCGAAAAGTCATTCGACAAAATTCGAAAGATCCAAATGACGTGATGAATGCATTCTTTGGTATATCATCAGGATGTATTGAAATCTGGTGATATGCGCGCTCCAAATCCAAAATGGTGAAAATTGTTTTGTTGTACAAATGATTTGCAAAGTCCTCGATGTGAGCGATGGGGTAACGATCGGGAATCGTTATCGAATTTAAGCGACGATAGTCACCGCATGGTCTCCAATGTCCGGATTTTTTCTGGACCAAGTGTAATGGACTGGCACAAGGACTGTCAGGTGGACGGCAAATTCCCATCGAGACCATGTAGTCAAATTCCGATTGGGCAGCTGCAAGTACTTTTCTGGTGGAAGACGTCTCATTTGCTCAGCTATTGGTGCACGTGTTGTGAGTATTCGATGGGAGATGTTGTGCGGCAGAGAACTGTTGAAATTTGAGGAGGATGTGACCTCAGCGTATGTTGATAGCAGCTCGCGGAATTGATTATCCTGGGCTAAAATTGTAATTTTTCCTGAATCCTTGCAAACTTTTGCAAGAGCCATCCATCAGCCGTTTGTTCCTTAAATCCAACATTATGTTAAATTTACGAAGAAAGTCCGCACCGAGAATTGGACGTGCTACGTCTGCGATTGTGAAGAACCATTTCATTGGGCATCGTAATCCGAAATCGAGATTCATCAGTTGTTCACCGTATGAGGTGATCACGGTATTTTTTGCTGCGTGTAGACTTAGAGGCGCTGGTATTTTACGAAGGCAGTGTTTTTCAGGGGGAATTATCGACACATCAGCTCCAGTGTCGACCAAAAATAGAGCTCCGCTGCGACGTTCTCTTATGAGTAGGAGGTTTTGGTATTGGCGAACATTTTAGTTTTCCGTCACGAAAGTGCACGGTTTTCGACACTTTTGCGCTTTTGCACCGGATCGACGATGGTAGAAGCAAACAGTTCGGGAACGAGATCGCGATTGGTTTTGTTTCCAACGCTAGGAAAAATGTGAGTTGTTTCTGCGTACGTTGCGCATTTCGAACGGTTCAAGCCTTTTTGTGAGAGAAGCAATTTCATTTCGTAGATCATCGTTAACGCTTGATGCGCTACTCCCGACGGCAGCTATCGAGGCCATTCCACTTTCTTCTAAAATTTTGTCCGCCATTAATGTTAATGGCTCGATTTCAATTTCAGAAGTCACTGTCAATATTGCACGCACTCGCGGTGGTAAGCGATGTAGCCAAGTTCTCCAACCTACGACATTAAATGTCAAAAGTGTAATGAACCCGAATCAACACGAGCCAATTTTATTGAGTGTGATGGATATTGTGCGAAGTCTATCCACCTTAAATACCTAGGCATCCCTGCATCCTTTTATGACATCCTTCAACATTTTTGATTCAAAAATTTTCTTTCAATGCAATGACTGTTGCGGTGTGACAATTCCAGATACGCTCAGAGTATTAAAAGAGCAATCGAAAATCTTACAAGAAATTTGCAGCAAAGAATATACTCCTTCCATCAGCGATAGGGAAGGCCCAGTGAACAATCCCCCTGCACCATCGCCAATATTATGCTTTACTTCAGCTGCAAAGAGCTCTGATGTGTGTGCTGCGGTTGATGCCAGCAAGGGAGCCATTCCAAAGAAACCTCAAAAGCAACTGTCAACTGGTTCCCAAAAGCAACTCCATCATGTACAACAACTACAGCAACAAGAACAACCGAAACATCTGCAATTGACATCTAATCAGCAGCAACCTGAACTTCTGCAGCCTGCTTCCATAACACCACAACGTTTAGTTGGTATCGGGACTAACCCAAAGTCTTCATGCCCGCCTGAGACCTCTGTTGCAAGATTTGTAGCTCAAAGTAATGCTGATACTGTGATGATAAGAAATGTAAGCTCACCAGGATCTTTATCTGCCAGCCGGGGTCCCTCACCTGGAGGCAATGCGATGATAAACATTACCCGCGCTACAAATATTTAATTCGAAATTAGAATATAGCCCGCCAGTCGAAGACATTATCGCTCATGTAAAGTACAAACTGAACTCTAGTCCTGAGTTGCTCCAGTGCACCAAGCTTACGCCTGATGAAAAGACGAACAGATTGATAGCGTCTTTCAAAATTATTGTTCCAGCTAACCTAAGTATCTTGCATGATAAGGAATTTTGGCCTCCTGGCGTATTCGTCAAAAATTCTCTCCAATTCGCAAGCGGGACCATCCTGTATCCTTTCGCTCTAGAAGAAAGATCTCTTAGGGCTCGTAATTCATTCTTAGCTTGCTATTACCAAAATGTTCGTAGTCTGAGGACTAAGACTATTGAACTTCGCATTTCTTCCATCCTTTTCCCGTATAATATCATCTGTCTAACGGAAACATGGCTGACACATGACATTAGTAATAGTGAGCTACTCCGGTGGAGGCATTCTAGTGGGTATACATGTTTCCCTTACTAGCAAATCCTGTGATGATTCCACTCCATCTTCACCAGTTGAGTGATAATCGTGCCAGTCTCTCTATCTGATTCTCTTTCCTGCCTTGTATCATCTATGTATATCTCTTGTAACAGTCCTGCTATTGTTTTCGAACGTTTCTTTACAGGATTCACGAGCTACATTAATGCTCGTTTCCCTTATACCCCTATATTGGTCTGTGGTGACTTCCATTTGCCCTCTATTATTTGGAATGATATGTATGCCTCCATAGTTTCTGATGGTAGCGTGTTTTTTGCTCTTCCTTTTTTTATTTCCCTCTGTTCTGTCACCCAATACAACACTTTTCCTAATGCCGATAACAAATTGCTTGATCTTGTTCTTTCCAACTTGTCACCTTCATCTCTGTCCGCGTCGGTGGCACTCTCATCCTTTGTCAAACTTGATACCCACAATCCACCGCTTTTTTTTGAGCTTGCTATCACATGTTCTCGTTCTTTGAAGAACTCCTCACCTTCCCGCTTTAATTTTTTAAAAGCTGATTTATCGAGCATGGAAGTTAGCCTTAATGCCGTGAGTTGGAATTCTTTCTTCAGCAATCTCCACACTGAAGATTGTGTTGATTAGCTCTATATGGTCCTATCGTCTTTAATCTCGCAATTTACTCCTGTGCTTCAAGCAAGAAGACCTAAAGATGCTCCTTGGTTTAATTCAGATGTTGCCATTGCAATTAAAGCTAAAGATGTTGCCCGCAGAAAATTCTTATCCAGTAGTCTTCCAATCGACCGCAGCCAAGAAAATTGCCACCTCTGCACTTCATGCATATGTTAACTACATTGAAACTACTTTAATGTCGAATCAAACTCGTAGGTTCTGATCGTTCGTAAAATCTTTAAGGACCTCTCATCATGTCCCTGATAATTTTAGTCTGGATGGCGTGACACCGTCTACTCCTCAAGAGGCTTGTGAGCTCTTCGCTTCTTATTTTTCTTCCTTTTTTGGCAGGGTTAAGCATTCCCCTTCATTCAACCAATCTTCTTGCTCTTTTTCCTCAACTATTTTTCGTACAAACCCCTTGCAGGTTGAGCTACTCCTAAATAATATTGACAACAGTACCAGTGTGGGCCCTGATGGCATTCCAAATTTGCTAGCGAAATCTTTATCTTCTTAACTATGTGTTCCCCTCTCTATTATTTTTAATTTGAGTTTATCCTGTGGGGCTTCTCGCTTCCAATGGGAAATTGCCCACATTTTTCCTATCTTCAAATCAAGTAATCGTAATATTGTCTCAAACTATCTTTCTATTTCCTTTCTTGCTTGTTTTGGTAAAATTCTTGAAAATATAGTTTTTGATGTGCTGTATCCACTTGTCCTCACATCTTAAGCAGATCAACAGCATGGTTTTGTCAGAGGCAGATCTACCCTCACAAATTTACTTTCTTTTACCCATCATATTGCAGCTGCCCTCGATCAACAACAACAAGTGAACGTTATTTTTACGGATTTCTCTAAAGCCTTTGATTCAGTGGATGACTCTTTCTTATTTGAGAAACTTTTAGGGTTCAATGCCCCTATCTGCCGCTATTCCTGGCTTCTCACCTATGTTCTGAATCGTCAATGTGTAGTCACTTTTAACTCTTACTTCTCTTCTTCTTCTCACCCGAGCTCGGGAGTTCCGCAAGGTTCAATACTTGGCCCCATACTATTTTTACTTTTTGTCAATGATCTACCTTCTATTATCACATTCCCCTGTCTTCTTTATGCTGATGACTTCAAGATTTTTCGAGTTATTGATTCCCTTTTAGACGTGAATATCCTTCAAAACGATCTTCAGCGTCTTAGTGACTGGTGTGAGTCAAACCATCTCTCCTTAAATGTTTCCAAATGCCTTCAGATGACATTCTCCTATAAAAAATTTCCTCTTCTCTCAACGTACAGCCTTGTTGGTATCTCTTTGAGCAATGTAACGTTTGATCTCCACATTGCTCTAATTATTAAGAAAGCCTCCCGCTAAACTGGATTTATTTTACGATCCGCTTCGGCATTCCAACATATTACATCCTGTATGTGTCTTTACTTCTCACTAGTACGTAGTAATTTGCAGTACTGCTCTCAAATTTGGAGTCCGTACCACAGGAAGCACCTCGATGTTCTTGAGTCAGTTCAACGCAGCTTCACACGGTCTCTATTCTTCAAACTCAACTTTCCTTACTCCCCTTATGATGACCGACTAAATATTTTGAACCTTCCTACCCTCGAGTCTGGACAATCTTTCCTTGACGAATGTCTTTTGTTCAAGCTTCATCATAGTCTTTTGTCTCAAAATGTATGCAGGCAAATTAATACATTCGACGCTGCTCGCCCTAATAGATCCTCGCTTCAAGATCAGGTTCCGTATGTACGTACTAACACATTCTTCCATTCTCCCTTACTGCGCTTACCTCATATGCACAACCTCTACCACAGACTCTTGGCATAATCAAAACTTCAATGAAAAATCAAATTTATAAATACTCCTATAAGTCTTAATTTTTGATATCGTATTGTGATCTTTTTTCTTTAATTTCTTCCATATTTTGAATTCGTATTTCTGTATTTAAAATTAATTGACTTGTAATTGGACTTATAATAATATAATAATTTCTGAAATAAATAAATAAGACTTGACTCATACACATATTCTATAAAATGATCTCGGAAAACTAATGTACGGTTACTATACATTTCAATTCGCCACCATTTTATTTCCAGGGTGTTGACCTCTTTTTTTGAGTAATCATGAGAACAAATCAATGCTACAAAACATTTCTAAATTTATCATCAAAATTTCTACATGATTGTAGTGTCTGCGCCCTTTGTAAACGCGTATCCCAACAATATCACCTGTAATTGTAGTAGTAATTGGTAAATTTTCAATCGACTGTAACTTTACTTTTTATTGCTTGATTTTAATAAAATTTTCAAAAAACATGCGTTTGATATCAAATAATTCAAATACCAGTTTCTGTCAAATTTAAGGGTCACCTTTCAGTTTTATAGATGAAGTTGATCGGGTTTTGAATTCGATTTTTCGAATCAAATTTTTCGTACATTTCTCCTACGCCTTGACCCTTTGAAGCAAAAAGTGCCGGTTTTCATACCTATATGGGCTACCAAGTAGTAGCCTATGCGGACGACATTAACATTTTGTGACGGTCATTAACAACTGCCAAAGAACTCTTCCTGGAACTCGACAACGAAGCAAAACTAGTAGGGCTGCAAATCAATGAAAATAAAACAAAGCTCATGACGCAGTCGAGGAAAGATACCTCAAATACACAAAATATCACCCTTGGCAAATATAGTATCGAAAATGTGAGCAAATTTGTGTATTTAGATGCCAAAATAACGAAAACGGGCAATGAAAGAGATGAAATACGCCGAAGAATACAGCTCCCAAATAAAATATTTTATTCATTTTGGACAATCTTGAAGACCAGATGCATACACAGGAAAATAAAGCTCCAAGTATACAAATCTGTGATAAGACCTGTGTTATGCTATGATTGTGAAACATGGACCCTAACCCAAGCATTCGCAAATATATTGAACGCTTTTGAGCGACGGGTCCTGAGGCGAATAATCTGAGCGAATCTAGACGGAGACCAATGGTAAATTCGATACAACCATGAACTGTATAAAATGTTTGACGACCTGGAGGTCTCAACGATTGTAAGACTGCGGAAGCTGCGATGGGATGGCCACATGAATCGTATAGATGAACAACGGATACCCAAAAAGGTATTCGTTGGGAGAACTGAAGGTCCGAGACCAATGAGGAAACCGAGAAAACGCTGGTCTGACTTGGTCGACGAAGACAGTTCATCACTGCTCGGATTTCGACTCGGAGGACGCGATCAACGGGCCGAGACAGTTGGAGGCGCTGTTTGCAGGAAGCGAAGGCCCGAGAGGGGCTGTAGTGCTAAGAAGAAGAAGTAGCAGATGGGCTACCTTTGGTGCATTTTTGGTTTTTAGGGGCCACTCCCTTGTAAAGGGAGACCCCACTTAAGCGTCTTATAAAAATTGTTTTATATTGATACTTTTAAGAGGTCACCATTTTACGCCTATTTACCAAATTTCATGCTTCTAGCTTAAATAGTTTACGAGGAAACTGGATGAGACACACGGACGGATAGACAGTATGCATTTTTAGTAAGCCAACACCGATTTGTAAGAGCTACAAATCGATGGCTGGCTTTGGATGGGGTGAGCCGGCCCCCCGATACGAATGTCATCATATACATATTAAATATTTTTTCACGAAGATTCAACAATAGTTTGTAAAAATGAAAAACGTAAAAATGGGTAAATAAGAACGATCAAAATCTTTTACATTTCACATCATCCGTAAAAAATCTTTTATTTAATAGTAATTTGTTTGAAATATATGTTAGCAGTTGTAAAAGGATAGTGTATGTGGTGTAGCGGTTGGAGCACTCATACCATAAGCCGAAGGTCCTTGATTCGAATCCTGTTGGTGACAACGAGATTTGTTTCCAGTGATTCTTCAGACGGACTATAAGCCCATTTAGCTATGAACGAAACGGAAATCGTAGGATCGGGAGGTTGTGGTGGCTTTGTTTACAGGAAGAAATATTGGCAGAAGGTATTTGCGTAGCGATCAAGCGGAGTATTCTAGCGAGCCACGATTGTCACTTGGTGACTTATCTGAGGCTCTCCTAGTGTAAAGCAACCAGCACCCATACTCGCCTTCAGGCGAGCTACTGGAATTCACAGGGCCCAGCCAGAATACCCCCAACGTAGAGGGTGATAACAAATGAACAACTAAAAATAAATCGTATAAGTTGAATTGCCAACAGAAGACTTTTGCGAAAAAAAAAACAAAACAGAAAAAAACAAATATACGTTTAAGTTTATTGACAATTTTTAACTCAGAATAAATAACTGAATAGTAAAACAAACGATGTTGTATCCTCATTAATATAATTTTATAAATGTATAAACCGGTTAACGTCACAATAAGTAACCACATATAAGCAAATAGAAACAAGTTGGGTAGACAGAACTACGCTGATGTAAAAAGGGTTTTGTACTTCATCTACAATATGTGGGTAAGTAGAACAATTTAATTCAAGAAAAACTTTTACGACATGCAGAACAAATATGTCTTAAAGGTATTTTTATTATTCATCTTATCGGAAAGTTCGGAGAACATTAAACCAAAATTATCGTGTCTAGTTCGATGGAAGCCCATGTAGTAGAAATATCGTATATGATTGCCGTAATTGGAGGAAATTTAAATGGCTTTAACGCCAGTAAATTTTATTGAAACTTACAGAATAAAGTGATATTTTAAAGAACTAATTAATTGGCTGATTTCGTCTAATTTAATGATACTAATACAGTTTTACTGACGAAATTGTTAAGTCTACTACTATTAGCAAAGTTTAACGAATTTCAGCCTCTAGGTAATTTGTTATTGGATCTAGTTCCATGATTTTTAGGGCTTTCTGCTGGAAATTTTGCAAAAACCTTTCAGTTTCCCATCCTATCTGTCTATCCGTGCGTCACAAGATATTTTTTTCGAAACTATAGAAGCTAAAAACTCAAACTTTGTGAAAAGGTCAAAAATGGTGGTCCCTCAAAAGCTTAGGTCTTATCAAATACATCAAAAATTTTAAAGGGAATCCCCCCTTAATTTGAAGTGGCCCTTATCAAATTTTTTCATTAAATATGGTCGAGTACTGTATCAAATGAAAGGTCTTCGCACTTTCAGAATCTGAAAAATAAGGCATTTTTGCATAAGGAATCAAGGGGGAGGCAAAATACACGAACAATATTTGTGTCCCTTTGAGCCGAAAATCTGAAAAAATCACGAAGGTCGGCTTTTTTGAGTCCAAGGGCAAGAAATACCTCAGAGATCAAAATTCACCCAACTCTGTTAATAATAGTATAATTTGTAAATTTTTACGGTTTCCTCACTGGCTTCTGGCCTTCAGTTCTCCCAATGATTACCTTTTTTGGGTATCCATTGTTCGTCCATATGATTCATGTGCCCAGTCCATTGCAGCTTCCGCACTCTCATAATCGTCGAAACCTCAGGCTCATCAACAATTTCATGCACCTCATGGTTCTATAGAATTTGCCATTGGTCTCCGTCTAAATTCGCTCGGATTATTCGCCTCAGGACCCGTTGCTCAAAGGCGTTCAATATATTTGCGAATGCTTGGGTAAGGGTCCATGTTTTACACCCATAGCATAACACAGGTCTTATCACAGATTTGAATACTTGGAGCTTTGTTTTCCTGTGTATGCAGCTCGTCTTCAAGATCGTCCAAACTGAATAAAATATTTTATTTGGGAGCTGTATTCTTCGGCGTATTTCGTCTCTTTCATTGACGGCTCTCGTCATTTTGGCGCCTAGATACACAAATTTGTTCACATTCTCGATACTGTTTTCGCCAAGTGTGATACTTTGTGTGCTTCAGGTATTTTCCTCGACTGCGTCATGAGCTTTTTTTTCATTGATTTGTAGTCCTACTAGTTTTGCTTCGCTATCGCGTTTCAGAAAGAGTTCTTTGGCAGTTGTGAATTACCGTAACAAAATGTTGATGTCATCCGCATAGGCTACTACTTGGCTCGACTTGTGTAGTAATTTACCTCGTGTATCGACAGGTATCTTACTTATGACGTACTCCAGAGCCAAACTGAATAGCAATTGGGCAAGCCCATCTCCCTGCTTTAGTCCGATATTTGTGTCAAAGGCATCGGAGCTTTATTTGGTACAGTACCTTACGTTCAATACTGTCGTATTCTTGCAACGAAAATTTGATGTACGTCAATGTTGCCTTCCCAGCAATTTTTCAAGTGCCTGCTTGACTGTGAACAATAAGTCTATCGTCGATCTGCCTGCTCTCAAACCACCTTGATACTCCCCAATAATACTTTTTATTTTCTAAGAGATTAGAAAATATTTTGTATGCCGTACAAAGTAGTGATATGCCTCTATAATTTTCACACTGTAGCTTGTCACCGTTATTGTGGATAGGGAATATAATTGCTGTGTGAAGGATTAACGAGGTTCTTGAAATATGATCCCCATCTTTCCTTAATCTTGGTTTCATCAGCGATGATATTACCGATGTCATCACGACAGAGCGTGGTTTTGGGCTGGTAACCACGTTTCAGGCTTTTCACTACTTTGTATGCTTGTCTTGTTTTGTTGCTCGCTAAACTTACATCTATACTTCTCAATTAGTCGTCATAGTATTTTATTTTTTTAATTCTAATTATCTTAATTGCTACTCTTCTGAGATTTTCATAGTGTTCTCTCTTCGTCCTGGTTTTCCTATCCACGTAATCTTTGTACGTCTGATTCTTTTTACCTTACGTATTTTGGCACTCATCATCGAACCAATCATTCCTTTTGCGCCGGACTTGATGTCTGATCATCTGTTTTGTGACGATCTTAATAACCGCTTTCATTTCCATCCAGAGCTCATTGATTGCCTTTAACGCTCCATCTGATAAGATGGGAGCCAACTGGTTGTCGGGGGTCTCCGTGAAACTTTTGGACACAGACGTCGTTTGGAGCCTTTCTATGTCAAGTTTTTGTAGCGGACTGGCCTTCCGCGAGTATGCTTTTGACATATGACATAGAAAGGTCAATTTGATCAAGTATTGACCTGAATTACGATTGGCTCCTCGGCATTTACGGACGTCAAGTATGCTTGACGCCGAACGTTGTTGGATTAGAACATGGTTGATCTGGTTTTGTGTGTTTCCATCCGGTGATACCCAGGTCATTTTATAAATGCATCGATGTGGGAAGCAAGTCAAACGTATTATTACGGATAAAATAGTAGGGCATCATCATTACCTCATCCCAAATACTATCATAGTATTTGCGTGACTCGGTAAATTCAGTAAGCTAAGCCGCACTCGACTAGGGTTTTGTTTGCCACTCCTAATTGTTCTCACAACAGTAGGTTAAGTACGAATGCTTGTAATTTTAAACAACCAAAAATGTCATCCGGCGAAGGGCAGACTATCGGTAATTCGAATCTGCAAAAGCAGGATCTATCACAATGGGATATCACCAAGTTGACGCCACTTTCGCCGAGGTGATTTCCCGCCAGGCAGCCATCAATATTGGCACTATCGGGCATGTAGCGCACGGCAAATCAACTGTGGCCAAAGCCACTTCGGGCATACAGACTGTTCGTTTCAAGAATGAGCTCGAAAGGAATAACACTATCGAATTAGAACGTTTAACGGAAAGTGAATTGACTGAATTGACAAATTCGCTGAGTAAACTTCGTAAATTCATACAAAAACAGAACGACATACGTCGCTACAACAAGAAAATCACAGCCCGAAACAGAATCAACAATTACTTGAACAATTGATCACACGCTGGGAAGGCGAAACAAGCGAAAATCTGCCAATTGCTCGACATGGCACCGGACGATGAGAATTTCGTGGGTTTATGCACCGCAACGCATCAAGCAACAAAATATGTCGTGTACAAGAATACTCTCAACTATTCAGACACGGTGAGCAATGTTTCCGTGTCAGGATCGAGCAAACAGTCGTCGGAGTTCAGCGTGCAATTGAATTTGATGTTCGATTTAAACGATTATGTTATGGACACAGCTGAGGATTACTCGGACTCTTCAGCTGCAAAGGAGCGCAAGGAAGAATACACAGAGGAAGCCATTCGCTCCGTCGAGGAAATCAATACGGAGCCGCATTCCCACATCAAATGGAAATATAACCCAAAAACACAAAACACAGGGGAACCACTGAGCAACGTTCGAGATTGCAACTTGCTTCCGGGCTTCATGAATAATATGGTGGAATTGTACAGCACTACAATTTGGAGAATTTTAGATTGAAGTGGGAAATGAAACGGTGGATGTGAAGAAAACTAACGAGTATGATAAGCGCGTTGCAAAAGAAAAACATTTCACAGCACCTTAAATAAATGTATACAATTCACCGTGAAATTTGCGGAAAACCGAGTAAACACCGTGACACTGAAAGTGCACTGCTTTAGGGTGAATTTTGGAAGAAATTATATATTACAACAGCGACACGACTTTCCCGAAATATTAATTCCTCCTAAAAACTAACGTATACAAACATCACTGACGTTTCAAAGTGTCAGTGAATCACGTTCAGCCAATTCAGCCGAACTTGGAGTGATCACCACCAGAGCGGAGCGGAAATCACGTTGCGATAGAGAGAAACTACTCCGCGAGAATAGAAAGAACCACGCCGAAGAGGTGGATGACCGGGGACAAAGGTATTCGGTCGAACAGTGGGACATTGGCCGTTAGGAGTAGATGATAAAAGCGTGCGAAGAATGACGCGCCTCCACTTTCTTTTTTCTGGGGTGTGGCGGAGCGGAAGTACTGGCGAGAGGGTGAGCGTAAAGAAGTGAACAAGCAGAAAATTTCGATACGAAACATCAAGTGCGTTGAGGCGATAAGCGATAAGCAGGTGAATAAGCGAAAGATTTCTGACGTTTAATCAAGACAAAAGCACGTCATCGTATTCGGACAGAGATGGGGCCCCTTTTAGGTACAAGTAGAAGTAAGTTTCCTTTAGAATTAAAGTAGATCGAGAGTTTGTTTGAATTTGGATTTGGATTGAAATTGAATAATTAAACCGTAATTGATCTATTGAATTTATACCTTTATGAAAGAGGAAAAGGAAAGAAGGTAAATTTTCTTTGTTTCAGATTGTGACGGGTGCGGCTTGAGTGGCAAGTCATGGTTTATTAAAGAAAAGAAAAGCGAAATCGGTAGTGCATAAAAATGTTCGGGGGTTGTGTGGTAATTCCGATAGCTGGTCGGACGGTTAGGATTAGTGTTCGAGGGGAGTGTAGAGGGGTCGCATAGGGAAGGTTATAGTGTCGAAGTTTGAAGTTAGTGTGGTAGCTAGTGTGTGCTCGGTAGATAGGGATCGGGTGAAGGGAGTGAAGAGTGACGTTGGTTGTTCCGGCAAGCCACATTCTCACTTGGCGGCTTATTGGGGCCTTGAGGGACAAGCGAGTGGCACCCCACGCCCGTCTCCGGACGAGCTAAACTGGGTCCGTAAGCTCCGCCGGAGCATCCTAATTCCCCTAGGGGCCATAGCGACTCCCGTGGAATATTTGGGGGTGTAACAGTATGACTAAATTTCTGCCACAAGCAAAGTTGATCAGGCGCTGACCGTTGTTATTTGTTTCATCGTGGAGGCTATATCCTCCAGTCGTTCCCCGGTAAGATAGCTCATTGTAAACCTTAGCGTTGTAATCATCGAGAATCGTTTGTAGATAATGAGTCGACTAGTCTTTTCAGGTGATTATAGAACGTATTTTCACTTCCTCGTCCTTTTCTTCGGTTGAGGTGTGAACATTAATCAGCCAGATTTTGAAGAATTTTGCTTTTGTCCGGGTCGCATGCAACGATTCGTTTATTGCCTTCTAATCAATAACGTGCGATTTGAACTTCCGAACTTTCCCGTAGGCTTCCCACTTTTAAATATTGTGTGCGATCTCATGTCTTGAATGTCGTTCG
Source organism: Odontomyia ornata (assembly GCA_963969285.1). NCBI lineage: Eukaryota > Metazoa > Arthropoda > Insecta > Diptera > Stratiomyidae > Odontomyia > Odontomyia ornata. The sequence goes on from OZ017739.1 coordinate 130,728,309, forward strand.
CAGTCCAGTTCGTTTCCTAGATTGCAAGTATTTTTAATTGATATTGACTGGCTTGTTGTAAAAGGAGCACTTACTACCATTTAATTGGGGGTATTAGGATGAGGAATCATGGAAGCTATGGGTTGGGGAAACAAGGGGTTCCCTCCTCCTCTCTCAAACGGGCTTGGGTCCATCTATGGCGGAGTTATTTGTAGCTTGCATCTGCCATTTGCGGAGTTTTCTTGATCATGTTTTCTTTTGTTGATAATTATCGCCAGTTTCATATCAGTGAAAAAAACTTATTTGCTTTTTCTGGCTTTTTGAAACTTTTAACACATGTTAAAATGCAGATATTTGATAAATTACTCGAATGATTCGACGATACAATATTTCCCATTGTAAAAAATTAATTTACAAGTTGCGCTTTAACAAAATTATTTGATTTTTAAAAATTTTTAAAAACACGTCTATATGCAACGGATCCTAGACGTAAAATTTCATCTATGCCAAACACAGGTCTGATCACAGATTTGTATCTTGAAGCTTTGTTTTCCTGTGTATGCAGCTAGATTTAAATTCTTCATCTTCAGCTTATTTCATCTCTTTCCTTGGCTAAGTTAAAGCTTGTAAAATAAAACTCCACCAATTGCTAAACTTTTATCTAGTTTTTCATTTTGTAGAGTTTTTTTAGAGGCGGAAAATTTAAAAAAGGCAGCACTGTTTACGGTGACAGCTGATTTCAAGGCTCTTCATGGGCGTAGCCAGGTAGGGGCAGGCAGGGGCAAATGCCCCAACCTAAGCTAAATGTTCTCGAAAAATTCTGCGTTTTTTAAGAAAAAATTAATCTTTGTCCTCGAGGACATTTGGAGAAAATGCTGAAACAACAAGGATTTTTCAAAGAGTATTCTCGTTAAAAAACGAGGACAATTTGGGAAAAAAGCGGAAAAAACAGGAGTATTAATGAAAATTTTTATAAAAAATGAGGACAATTCGCAAAATTGCAGAAAAACTAGGACTTTTCAATGAGATTTCTCTAACATCTAGAAATATTACACGAGCATATTTGGGCGTTTATATTTATAATTCTTCGAATCAAAAAATTCTCCAGTCAAACCTGAGATTGATTTTAACAAATGCTTGTATATACACAAGCGCAAAATAATGCGAGCAAGTTGTCACAAGGTTTGAATTTGATTTCTGTTGACGAACGTATTTTAATGTAAATACTGAATTTTATGTGCACTGTTGATTCTCCTATCGTTGATTCCTCGTATCGATAAACAAAAATGTAAACATAGCACCTAATTGAAATCAAACAAAAATTTGGACAGTATCGAAATTGTTTATACTGGTGTGTTTGTTATTGTTTCTGAGAAGCGATAATGTATATAAATCTCCAAACGTTTTCTCTGCGCCTTTCGGCTCGAAGGAGGACGGAGGGAGCCTATAGGAGAAATAGAAGAATTTGTTTTCGAGTCGGTTTAAATAACGTAACTAATGACCGAAAACACAAAGGGGCCAGGTAAGAAAACAGGAAAACCGACTCGAAAAAAAACTCTTCTATTTCTCCTATAGGCTCCCTCCGTCCTCCTTTGAGCTGAAAGGAGGGGGCAGCTTTTTTTCCCGAGCGTGCTGATAGTTCATTCTGGCAACTCTGCTTGTGACATCAAGTTTTTCTTCGCTTTGTGAACATCAATTTTTGGTTTTTTTGTAATGGATAAAGAAAAAAAGAAAACCTCATGGGGTAAATTGTGGACAAAAAAATATCCATGGGTTAAAAAGGCAAGTGAGCATTCGGCGTATTGCACATATTGCAATACTACTTTCCGAACCGACAACAAAGGAGACGGAGCTATTACAGAACATGCTAAAGGCAAATATCATAAACTACGTGCAGGAGGAGTGCAATCATTTTTTAGTAAGTTTCTGTTTGTTATATTTTGTTTTTCCAAAATTAGTTCAAAGTATAGTAATAAATCTCTTAATTGCTCCGTTCCATAAATTTCAAATTCATCAACAAAAAACTGATCCCTCGGAGCCAAGTATGAAAGAGTTGAAATCAATGATAAACCAAATTGCAATAGTCCAATATATATTTCTTGACAAAGGACATGATTTTGATTGGCGTAATGTTAAAGGTTTAGATAAAGAAGATAGATATTTTAAAAGAAGTATTTCTGAAATGATTTTTACTAAGAGGACCAATAATACGATTAATAAACAGGATGATACCAAGAATTTGAATTCAATTTACGATAAATATTTGGGAATGTTTTAGATCCATTTTCTTTTTATTTTGAGGCTGTTGATTTTTTGATTTCCTTACATGATAAGGTTTCGATAGTAATTGTGGGCAGTGATAAATGTTAGTTCCGTTACAAGGCTCTTTGAATGATGACGTATTTATCGTTTTTCTAAATTTTACGCCTTTTTTCAAAGAATTGTATATATTCATATTTTTCCTTTTTTGGAGAAAGTCAGGAAGATTCTGAAGGTGAATCATGGCCTTTGACGTGTTGTTTTTTGACGAATATATTTGACACGCGCTATACTGCGTTTTATCATGAACGACCTTCATGTGGAAAATATGAATTTCTTAATATCTGTGAGTTTTTCTTAATTGTGTATTTTTGTTTTTTCTTTTTATTATTTTCATATTTTTACTGAGAATGATAGTTTATGTAGATTCTGAAGAGGGCTTCATTTAAGCCGAAATATATATTGGACTATTGTAATTTGGTTTATCATTGATTTCAACTCTTGCATACTTGGCTCCGAGGGATCAGTTTTTTAGGGTTTTGTAAAATAATTTTACAAAACCCTTCTAAAATCGCGACCTGTCTGTCCGTCTGTCTGTCTGTCCGTCCGTCCGTCCGTGTGTCACAGCAGTTTTTCTCGGAAACTACTTAAGCTAGAAACATCAAATTTTGTATGTAGGTGTAAAGTGGTGCTCTCTTCAAAGGTCAACTACAAAAAAATTTTATAAGGTATTTTACGGGGGTCTCCCCATGTAGGGGAGTGACCCCCCGAAAAAAAAATTTAGTTTAAGGTAGCCGATACGGGTATCAAATTAAAGGTCTTGATGAGAACTTTTCAAAACAGGTCTTAGTTTGGCAAAATTTGCTTTGAGGGGCGCACAGGGAGGGGAAATACACGAACAATTTGTGTCCTCCCCCTCGCGATTGGACATCTGTGATCCGAAAAATCTGAAAAAAATCAAGAATGTAGGCCTTGATGAGTACAACAACAATAAATACGTGAGAAGTCGCAATTCACTCAACTTTGTTAGTAATAGTATGATTTATCGAATTTATGTTTTCTTGAATAAAATCTTAACGGTACCCTTAAATTCAAATAAATTCAGTACACAGATGACTATTCATAAGATTGATCAACCCTGCAAGTTTCATAAAGATTGAATCATATTTAGTGAAGTTATAGCGGTTTGAATTTTCCTGTATTACTATGGAACAATATGCGCTGCATGTATTACTATGGCAACATATGGCTATGGAACAACATGCGCTTTTTACCGACTCAGACACTACAGTTTTGCTAGGATTTGCATGAAAATTTCAAGAATGATAGGTGTCATGAATATCTTTGAGAATCGGTTCAGCTAGTGGTATCAGTAATCGTAAAACAAAATAGTGGCTGTTTTAAATGCGAAGATTGAATAATTTTGAGTTATTTTTTCCCAACTTCAACGTTTAAGGTGCATGCTTTGAACACTTGATTCAATTTAATGAATGACTGAAGATGAGTACCTACATTTAATACTCATAAGTGAAGCAAGTCAAGGAGGCGGGAGAGAGCTCCTAGCAAAAGGGCTTTGTAACCACTCTAGGATTCGAAAAAATTGGCCATTAATCGATGATAACAGTACAGGAGAGTGGCTCCTGAAAAAAAAATTCATCAAACGTAGCCGATATGAGTATGAAATGAAAGTTTTCATGGGAGCTTTTCAAAACAGTTGTTAAACTGTCAGTTTTTGCTTCAGTGGGCACAGGGGGGAAATACATGAAAAATGTGTTTTCTCCCTCGCGAATGGACATCTGAAATAATTATCAAGGGAGATATTTATGAGTATAACGATAACAAAAACCTCAAAAGTTGAAATTCGTTCAACATTGTTAATAATAGTATGATCTTCGAATTTCATAGTTTCTCCAATAAAATCGTCATTGACATGCTTCTTGACTTTATTCAATCTGGTGACTGCATTTTGTAAATTGAATACAAAACCCTTCTGACATGAGCTTGGTCTGTTCACCCAACTTGTTGTTGATGAATTAGTTCAAAGTGTTTTGCGATTTATACTTTTGAAATGTGCATATGTTTGTATAGAACCGGTTGCTCCTCCACTGTGGAGCCAAAGTGAAGCTGGCACGTCAAGACAAAGTGAAGCTGGCACGTCAAGGCAAAGTGAAGCTGGCACGTCAAGCCAAAGTGATGCTGTCACGTCAAGTCAAAGTGAAGCTGAAGTGTCAAATCTAAGTGCGAGTGTAATGCAGATAAATGAACCTACTGATGCAATGGAAACGGAAAATTACGATGAGCATACCGATTTCACTGAAATGCACGAAACAACTAGCAAAACAAGTGAAACCCACGAAGAAGATTCAATTCCAATGGATGATTCAACCATTGACACAACTGAAGTCATTTCCGAATTCGACTTGGGTCTATTTATGAACAAGCCATTATCATCAGAGCAAAGATCTCTGTTATTAAAAAGATGTTGGGTACCACCACCAGACTACGATTTTGCAGCAGACTCCGATGATTCAAAACGAAAATTTCTTCACAATTGGTTACAAGTTTCTAAACCTTGGCTTGTTTATTCAAAGAAAGAAAAGGGCGCTCTTTGCTTACATTGCGTTCTATTTCATAAAACTACAGTGCAAGGCTTTTTAGGCGCATTCGTTGCTAAGCCAATCACCAAATACAAAGATATGCACGAATTGAGCAGAAATCACGCAAGAAGCAAATGGCATCAAACTTCAATGAAAGCTGCTATTGAATTTACAACTGCCAAACCAGTGGACCTACAGATGGTAACAGGACATCAGAAGTTAATTGAAGAAAACAAGAAAATAATCCGTTCGATCATATCAAACATAATTTTCTGTGGAACAACCGATTCACCATTAAGAGGAAAAGATGCCGATTCCGGTAAAATATTTCAGATTGAAATTTATCATATTTTCGTCTTTTGATAAAATTCTTTAATATTTTTAGGAATGTTCATGGATCTTATTCGCTTGAGAATTGAGGCCGGAGACGAATCTCTTAAAAAACACTTTGAAGAAGGACCAAAAAATGCGAAATACACCTCACCAGAAATAACAAACGAGATAATTGCATTATGTGGCGAGGTAGTGAAAGATATGATAATTGCTGACGCTAAAAAGGCATCAGCATACAGCATTTTGGCTGATGAAACAGCAGATATATCAGGAAAAGAGCTACTGTCATTGGGTATTCGATTTTACGACAAAAGCCAAGCAAAAATACGAGAAGAGTTCATGGGTTTCTCTGAACTAAATGCGATGGACGCTCCAACAATTGCAGATGAAATTGATCGCGCAGTCGTGAGCTGTGAACTTGAACCGAACAAATACGTTGGGCAAGGGTACGATGGCTGCAGTGCTATGGCCGGAAAAGAAGGAGGCGTTCAAGCACATATCCGAAAAAAATACAAAAAAGCATTGTTTTTCCACTGTGCAAGCCACAGATTGAACCTTGTTGTTAATGATTCGAACACGGTCCCGGAAGTACGAAACACTATTGGCACCATCAAAGACATAATAAGATTTTTCCGCGAATCAGTGCTACGGCGAAAGTGTGCTCCAAACATACCCGCCCTTTGTGAAACTCGTTGGTCTCAAAAACACAAGAGCATTGCTGTTTTTAAAGCCAAATTCGTTGAGATCGTGAACGCATTACTGACTTTATCCACCGAAGGCAATGCAAAAACGCGATCAGCTGCATTTCAGCTACACTCTGCAGCAACGAAACCTGTATTTATCATATGCACTTCAATAATTGCCAAATATTCGGATATTCTTGAGCCTGTCGTGAATGATCTTCAATCTAAAAGTCTTGACCTGCTCAAATGTAAAGACCATCTTGATAGAATATCAACTGTTATCTCTAGCCATCGAACCGCTGTAGATACCGTGATTGATGAAATTCTAGACGAGGCAAAAGAAATAGCGAACTCGATTGATATTGAATTGGATATGCCCAGACTAACCCAACCCAAATATCGTTGCTAATTCCGTATTTGGATTCGTTGATATCATCGCTTGCAAATCGATTCGCGCCATTGAATTTGCCTGCATTTTCACTACTCACATTGCATCCATACATTATGTTGAAAAAAAGTATTGGCGATTTGAAAGAAGACATCAAACCATTTTCAGAATTTTATGAATTGGATCTAAGTGCAGAAATTGAATTATGGTATAACACTTGGAAAGACAAACAGCTTAGTGAAGAAGCGATGAAAAATTTGCAAGTGTGCGACGTAATCACGGAAGCGGACACCTTTTTTCTTACTGTATCACATGCATTGGAAATATTATTGGCACTACCTTGTACGACTTGCACCGTAGAAAGGTCGTTCAGCACTTTGCGGCGTGTTAAAACCTGGCTAAGATCAACCATGGGCGAAAATCGACTAAATGGTAAAGTTTTAGAAAATTAATTTGATTCATTTCATATGCTAACGATGTTTTTATTTTTTTCAGGACTATGCATGCGCAGTGTGCATCGGAAAATGGTAAAGGAAAAAAAATCCGAAATAGAAGATGAAGTCCTCAGGAAATTTGCTGAAAATCCCAGAAAATTGGTTTTATAAAACGCGAAATCAATGGTAAAAATTTATAAAATCAATTTGATTCATTTCATGTACTAACGATGTTTCTCTATTTTGAGAAACCAAAAAATGATACTTTTAAAGTACCTCTCAATATTCTTGTCAATAAATATGTCCTACTTTTTTTTCAAAAAAATGTCCTGGTTTTTCATTGATTTTAGAGAAATTGTCCTCGAAAAAAGACCTGAAAAAATTCCTGGCTGCGCCCATGAGGCTCTTGACTATTTTGAGGCAAGTTCTCTTTAGCGATTTGTCCTGAACAGACTCACACCACAGCAATGTTTGAAAATTGTTCAAATTTATTTTGAAAAACACAGTTCAATTCAAGGAACACATCGGGCATTACGTTCATTTTATGGTGCACACAATCGTCCACTTGATTCGAGAAACTATGGATCGTTTTTGCAATAAGCTCTTAACGATTATACGCATCTACTAAGACGTCACACAGTGTGCACGTAACAAGTGATTTCTGATGTGCAGTGTAGTGTTGTTGATGATTGGAATGTGTGAATTCGCCATCGTGCTCAACAATTAAACTATCGAAACACCATTACATCCAGACAAAGTCACAGGTTGTTGCGCTTTGTGGGTCGGTGGGATAATTGGTCCTTATGTCTTCAAAAATAATGACGGTGACAATGGTACAGAGAACGGTGAGTGGTACAGAGACACGATTACTAACTTTTTGTGCCTTAATTGGAAGGTATTAATGTTGCTGACACGTTGTTTCAGCAAGTCGGCGCCATATACCACACAGGGCACGATACAATTAATTTGCTGAAAGACACATTTGACAAACAACTAATTTCACAGAACGGCCCTGTTAACTGGCCACCGCCTTCGTGCGACTTGACACTGTTAGATTTTTTTCAAATGTTGAATGTGCACGACGATAAATCAAAAATAACTGAGCACTGAGAAGCCAACATTCAACGCAATATTGTCGAAATACGGCGTGATTTATTGCGAAGAGTATGTGAAAATTGGACCTTCAGATTACGCCATGTACGCGCCAGCCACTGCTTGAAAACATTTTTCAATATTATTAACAAGAAAATATCTTTCAAATAATGTCAGTTTAGTGGACATTAAAAACATTTATCTTTGTTTTATTTCAATTTAAAGCTGTCTACTTTTAAAAAACATCATATATTTAAATATATAAATAAAAAAAGAATTCATCCCTAAATATCCGTCGGATGCTAGTATACATTATGAAATACCTTAAATGGCAAATATTATGAGTTTCTCTTTGCATTTGAATAAGGTGCGGTTAAATATAAACAATGGTAGTTTATGCCTTTATCCAAACCCAAAAAAAAATTTAATCAAGATATGTTCATTGCGCTAGGAAAAACACCTCAAAAGTAATCCTGAATATAATTAATACCTATAATGAGCGAAATAAGTAACGCGCACGTACGAAATTGCATTGAATTAATAATTACCTACCAAGTTTGCTTTCAGTGCCACTTCAGAATAAAAGTTTGAATGAGGGAGTATCAACGAAAATAAACAACAAATTAAATTATGGCATACAGGTGGCGCTTTCTTATGCAAAGTATCTTGAAATTTCTATAAAAAGTGACAATGAAATATTTCAAAAATTTATTTTGTTTCCATTTACTCTTATCCATTGTGAATACGCTTTTGTAAACCTGTCTGGCCTATACCTTGCGAAAAACAATTGAGGTGAGTTAACCTGTTGCTTGAACACAACAGGTTATCTAATTCAATTTATAAGATAGACGCTGGAAAGATACATTGCTTCGGAGGAACGATTAAATTGTCAGGTGAAAGGGTGAAATTGAATTATGACTTTTTTCTAGCATCGATTTTTTTAAGAGAGAATGAGACTTGTTGTCGTCACAACGCTAAAATTACTCGGCAAACACGAGTATATTATCTTTGCATTACCTTGCCTATAACGCGGTGAGTTTGTGGGCTTATGATTTTAGAATTTATCTCATAGAAAGTGGAATGCATGTAAATAGAAATTTTCAAAGATCATCGCCTAATATGCTCATTTTATTATTCCAGGATTTCTCGTTGATAATCGTTTTAAATTGTCGGAACGATGCAATTCGCCAAAATATTTATTCGTACTTGACGCTTTGAGGCATGATTGTAGCAGAGTTGTCCCGTCTTTTTAAGTATGGCAATAACTACATGCATCACGGCTTATTTTTAGTCCGACATGCTTACAGGGGCTGATTAAACCCTTAAAAATGTTTTAAATACATTCGCTTACGCTGGCGGGTTTGAACATGCCAGTTGCGATAAACTTGCAACTTGGTCATTTAGCATATCTGTTGCGATCCGAATATTTCTAATTTAATCGACCATTACATATGTTTTTCCGTAGTGTACATATTGCGAAGAAAAAACATAAATTCTCAAAAGATTCCACTAAATTCAGCACTTTTGTACAACGCTAGCTTTTTAAATCAATCAATTCAAGGCTGAATAGGTGAAAACTAGGCAAGCTATAAAAAATGTCAGTTGCCCTCTTCTATGAATCCTTTTTAATACAGAAAATGAAAATTGTATCTTGAACAACTCTTTGGGAAAAACGCTTTATGCTTGAAGCTTCTCCACTTTTCTTATTTAACATATTCATATTTCGCGTCTAGAAAGCAACAAAGAAAAGCTTGTGACGGCGCAAAATGTCTCAACGCTAGCTGACGCTTCATAGCGCAAGCAAATCCTCGCCCCTCAAGAAATCATCGCCTGCTGCCGAGTTCACCGGCGCAAGCAACATCCCGCGAGAAAAAGAAAAATTTGCTTGAGTCGCTCTTCTAGGTTCTCATAAGTAAGGAACCTAGGCGAACTTTTTACAAGTTTCATCATCGGCGACTATGAGTTGCAATCTCCATCTACATCCAGTCGAGTCCGGACCTATACGAATGTACTCCGTAATATTATCAACATATGTTAAATGACATCAGCCATATTGAATTTCTATCAAGTATTGTTAGTTTACAATTGGTCAAATAAAGTTATTATTCATAAAACAATTAAAGGAGTAAAAATGCAAAGAGTAAAAGTTGACGACCAAAGTGGTGATTCCGAGAGAACAACCAGCATGGTGCTCGAACGACATGACGATGATACTGCGCGCAATGCCCCGCTACACAACCTAGAGCTCTTGCTCTCCCAGAAGCAACAGCCGCTAGCACCCGGCAAGCCAGGATCGGCAAGTCAAGCGCAACAATTCGACAAACAGCAGCCACCAGGTCAACGGTGTCAGCTAATGCAAACTGCCACCATTCTGGCACGCTACCTCGAAATTTTGGTCTTTCCAGGTTGAGTTCCAACTCCAAGTGCATCAGGTCACAAGGACTCAACCAGGTACCACCTCACGGTCTCATCATTGGACCACGACACGTTCGCCGAGGTGGTCAACATCATCTACGCACCGCCAGAGCTCGAAAAATACAGGAGGCTCAAGGCAGCCATCACATAATATGAACCCGGCAGTAATGGCCACGGCATTCCTTCACACTCATCTAGTTTCTCCTTAACACGCAGTTCCCCGCACCAGGTTACAGTCGAGCTAGCCGCCCTGCACTCACCAATTGCACAGTTGACAGGTTTGACCCAAGAGGCACTCCAGCAACCATTCGCCAGTGCCGACATGCGATGCGGGTGGTTCTCATCACGAGACGGCCACCAAGGAAGAGCACACCGCACCACGCCAGGCCCCGAACCACATACGGGATATTGCTGGTATCACAGTAAAAATGGAGCCCTAGCGATCCGATGCAAACAGCCCTGCACATTCCAGCTCAGGGCACCGCTACTGGACGTTAAGCAAACTACGAAGCGGTGGTGTGGATGACTGGGCATGGGAGTGCTTCAAGTACGCTGGCTTCTGATGGTCGGTGGTTTACTTTTATGACGTAAGGGCGGTTTGTGACCTTGTGGGGTCCGGAGTACGGCTGGTTGAGCGGCTTTGAATCGCTTTGAATAGGCGGCGTAAGTCTGCGACGAAATCTTGTAGGCAACTAGTTGGTGTTGTTTGAGGTGCGACGAATTCTCTGTTGGAGAGGCTTGCAAGTCTTCCTTGAAGGTGGCGCGCAAGTCCAACAGGATCGCAGGAAGTGGTTGCAGCCAAGGGTTCCGGGAGTGCACTTCAAAGCGCTCTCGAGCGTTCGATACATCCGTTCCATCAGGCCACTGGCTTGTGAATGATATGGTGTAGTACGGACGCGGTTGGCTCCCAGTAGGCGACCAAATTTATTGAGGGTGTATACCGGTCGATGATGGTAAGGCAGTTTTTGTAGCCGTCACTTTGCGGGAGTTTAATAATGTCGACGTGGATGTGGTCGAAACGCCTTTCCAGGGTCTTGAAGCTACCTAGCTTGGCATGGTTGTGGCGATGGACCTTTGAATGCTACACACTGCTTAGCCCAGTGATAGACATCCTTTTGTAGACTCGGCCAGAATAATTTTAGTGCTACGCGTTTTGCGGTGGCTCTCTCGGTGGGGTGTGAGAGCTGGTGGACGCTATCGAAGGCTTGGCAACCTACAGACCTAGACGAATGTACTCCGTAACATTAAACTACTTTACAAAAAAAAGTTAATCTTTTGTATTGGGTATGTTTTTGACCTGGCCTCTTATTACAAAAATACATATATGTCACACATTTTTATCAGGTCAAGTTTTTGATATACCCACATTCACCTAAGTAAGCTACCTTGTTAGCCTTGTCTGAAGTGTTGAGAAGTAAAGTTATCGTACGTCGATAGGCTCACCGCGCCCAGTATTAAGGCACCAGAGTGCACTGCTTGCGTCACCAGTATTTTTTCGTTGACTACGAGACGTGCGCAATAAGAAGTTCCTGTGTGTTAAACAAATAAAGCTTACTCATATATATTTAAAGTTATCTTTCTCTTCAAACCTATCGTCCCTCTGTCTCTTCGATAATCTCAACAGGTTATGGGCCCAGACAAGCAGCCTGCGTAGCAACCGATTATCGAAGTCAGAAAACGATAGAGAGAAAACGGTTAACTCGATTTTTTCTTCTTGCGTGGTCGCCATTGTAGTGTGCTGGTAAACGCGTACGGGAAAACAATCGAACGAAAATGGAGGAACCAGCTCTGATAAAGAACATCAAGAAGTTTGATGGCTCGAATTTTCAAGCGTGGAAATTTCGGATAAACTCGATGCTTATCGCGAACGCGTTACAAGACGTCGTTGGCAGACGCAAACTCGGCCGATAGCAAAAAGTGGGAGTAAGACAACGCGACGGCCATGTGTATAGTTTCCTCGTCGATAGAAGATTCTCAGCTCGAGTGTATGCTCAACTGCACTACAGCGAAGCAAATTTGGGACAAATTGGTGAGACTTCCCAAGCAAAAATCAGCGTCGAACAAGATGCTCTTGCTACAGAAGTTCCACGGACATCGCATGGATCCAAACGAGTCGGTTGTACAACACGTTTCCCGGCACAAAACATGGCGGCTCAACTGAAGGATTTGGGAGAAGCGGTTTCAGACATGGCCATAATGGCGAAGGTACTTGGCAGCCTACCGGTAAAGTATAATGCTCTCCAGACAGCATAGGACAGTGTACCCGAAGAAAGTCAAACCCTTGATAATCTACAAGAACGATTATTGAAGGAAGAAAGAAGACTTGAAGGTGACGATGACGTCACTCGAGCGTTAGCCGCTGTTTGTATTGGCGGGAACAAGAAGAAAAAGTTCGCCGCGAATCAAAACAGTAACAGTGAGAAAAACCGCGAAAGTAGAAATACGAGTATCGAGTGTTTCTATTGTAAAAGGAAGGGGCATCTAGCTCGCAATTCCGGAAAAAGAAAATGGACAAGGACAATGCCGGTTAAAACCCTCACGAGTGTGCGTTTGTCACTTCAACAAGTGAACATTAACAGCGACAAGTGAGAGTAGCGAGGTCGTAGAACGACTCATGGCAGTCGACACAAGCGATGTCGGATTACCGACAGCAGTGCGTCCAGGCATATCACTGACCGACGGGACTGGTACAGTGAGTTCGAACCAAGCAGTGGCGATTTGATATCGCTCGGGGACAATGGCGTGTGCGACGTTACCGTTAGTGGCACTGTACTCATCGATAGACTAGTGAACGGTAAATGGTGTGAAGCCCGAATCGAAAACGTGCTCTACGTTCCAATGATTCGAAAAAACTTGTCTCAGTCGGCATATGCACTGAAAAAGGTTTCGATGTTTTGTTTAGAGGAAAACTGGTAACAATTAACCGTGACGGTGAAGTTTTCGGTGTCGGTGTGCAACAAGACAACAAGATTTACCGAATGCTCTTTAAAGTGAGAAAACCAAGTGTTGCGAGAGAAGCAAATGTGCCAACTGTCAACTTGCGTGTCTGGCACAAACGAATGGAGCACATAAACAACAAAGTTTTGCGCGAAATGACACAAAAAGGGCTGATTTGAAGTGTGAAATTAGCGGACATTGACAATTTCTTATGTGAATCGTGTGCTTTCCGAAAAGCATACAGGCTACCGTTCAAAAAGAACGAAACAAAAAGGAACATAAAACCAGGAGAATACATACATTCGGACGTATGCGGACCATTCTCAATAGAGTCCATCGGTGGTGCAAGATTTTGCATAACCTTCAAGGGTGACGCATCAGGATGTCTGATGTTTTCGATATTTTCAAGAAATACGAAAGGTTGATCGACAACGAATTCGGCCAGCCGATGCAGGTTTTATGTACGGACAATGGACGAGAGTATTGCAACCGTGATATGAAGCAATATCTCGAGGCTTATGGTATCGAGCTGGTAAACACGGCACCTTACACTCCTAACGACAACAGGACGATCATCAAAAGTGCGCGCACGACGATAACGGCAAAGAAACTTCCTCTGTCGCTATGGGCGGGAGCAGTCGGTACAGCAGTGACCGTGCTCAACCAAGTTCTGGTTACCGGTAAAGAGAAAATGCCATACGAGATCTGGTTTGGTATAACACCAGATGTGTCCTATTTTCGAGTGTTCGGATCGGATGCATACATGCATATCGACAAACAATTTCGCAAGAAGTTAGATCCAAAGGCTACAAAGTTGATCTTAGTTGGGTATCAGAATGACTCGATGAATTACCGGTTGTGCAATCCACAGAACAAGAAAATATCTGTATCGAGAGAAGTCACATTTAACGAGAAGTCGCAACTTGGGGCTGAAAAAGGAAAAGAATTCGAATACATTCTTCCAGCGGACAAACACAAAGCTGTGGCAGAACCCGTCGAGCAGCAACAGGAGGTAGAATGCCAGGAAGCTCAGGAAGAACCTGAAAGAAACGAGCAACCAAAAGGTCCTCGAGAAGAAGATTAAAATCAACCGGATAGTGACAGACAACTGGGGGATCGTGCAAACATCCGACGACTGATAAGGTATGAGGTCGACTTCGTTGAATATAATCCGCCAAACACATTTCAGGGGGCGATGAACAGCGCCGAGGCAGAAAATTGGGCCGAGGCGATTCATAAAGAGTCCGACGCGCACGAGCAGAACGAGACTTGGTCAATCGCCCCAAGGAAAACGGATCGAAAGCCCATAGATTCGAAATGGGTATCCAAGGTTATACGAGACACGTCAGGTGACGTAAACCGGTACAAAGCGAGACTTTGTGCACGAGAATTTCAATAAAAAGAGGGACTCGACTACTCGGAGACCTTCTCGCCAGTCGTGAGATACGACTCGCTGAGAGTTCTATTGGCCATGGTGGCTAAACAGGACTTGGAGCTCACACAGTTTAACGTGAGAACAGCCTTTATTCACGGCGAGCTGAAGGAAGAGATCTACATGGAAATTCTGGAATGACTCAATGTCAAGAAAGAAGAAAAACGTGGTTTCGTGGGTGAACTGAACAAGTTCTTGCACGGCTTGAAACAATCGCCCAGGCGCTGCAATGAAAAGTTTCGTGAGTTCTTAGAGAAATATCAGTTTCGCGAAATGGAAGCCGACAAGTGTATCTTTCAAAGACGGGTAGATGGTGTAGATGTGTTTTAGCGCTTTTTGTAGGAGACGGACTCATTGCAGCAAAAACAAGTAAAGCCCTCGAGTCGGTAATCAAAACATTGGGTAACACGTTCGAAATTACGATCGGGGATGGAAAGTTATTTGTCGGGGTACAAATAGAACGAAATCGAGTAAAGAAAACCATGTTCTTGCATCAAGAAGCGTATGTGAAGAGAATTCTCAATAAATTTAAGATGATCGATGCAAAAGCGGCAAGTGTGCCTGCCGATCCACACGCGCGACTAGTTCCAAACGATCGCGACGATGAAAACTTAAGTACGGTACCGTTTCGAGAAGCAGTGGGCTCGTTAATGTTTCTTGCGGTTGTGAAGCGGCCGGATATCGCATATTCGGTGAATTCAGTTAGTAAATTTCTTAGCAATCACCACAAGAGCCACTGGCAAGCGGTGAAATGAATCTGCTGGTACTTGGTCGGAACAACGAAACTCGGGATAATGTACAAAAGCGCAGAAGTAACTCGGAGTTACAGAGGTTTTCAGTTTCGGATTTCGCAAGTGATGTGGATACGCGTAGATCTACCACGGCGTATGCGTTTTGTCTATTGAACGGAATTGTGAAATGATGACATGGTCCCAACGACAAAAGCTAGTCACACTCATCACAACGGAGGCTGAGTACGTCGCTGCAGAAGCGGCTGCGAAAGAGGCCATTTGGCCGAGAAAATTGTTAATCGATCTCGGGTATCTACCGGTAACTGCGACAGTTCTGCGAGTAGACAATCAAAGTGTAATTCGATTAATCAAAAATCCGGAGTTCTACAAGCGAATCAAGCATATAGACATTAAGCATCACTATGTTCGCAAAACTGTTGAGAATGGGGAAATATCGGTAGAATATGTTCCTACGGATCAGCAGCTAGCTGATATATTTACCAAAGCTCTTCCAAAGTGACAGTTTCAGCATCTATGCAACGGTTTAGGCATAGGGTCCTCGATGCACTCAAACGGCGGGAGTGTTGAGAAGTAAAGTTATCGTACGTCGATAGGCTCACCGCACATGCGTGAGCGAAACCCAGTATTAAAGCGCCGGAGCGCACTACTTGCGTCACCAGTAATTTTTCGTTATTTGGTCTGTGACTGTTGCCCAAGAGACGTGTGCAATAAGAAGTTCCTTTATGTAAAACAAATAAAGTGTACTCATATATATTCAAAGTTATCTTTCTCTTCAAACATATCGTCCCTCTGTCCCTTTGATAATCTCAACATGAAGGTATGGTTTGTTTTCATTGCGTTTAAGTATTATGTGAACATTTTCATTTGTTTTAAAATGTCATAAAGGCAGTGTTAATTAAACCCAAAATAACTTTTGGTATGCTTGTGGTCAAATTATTTTGTCAAAAAAGAAGAGGCCATAAAACGAGCCAATTTCTATTACTTTCAAATCTCGGCAACAAACCTTGATAAAAAATGGGTTCCTGGTAAAGGGTGTAAAAATTAAAGAAGTATATTATTGAACTAGGCTGCAGGAAAATGAAAACATTTACGATTCGCCATCCCAATGATATGGAGAGAACCAACAAATCATACTACTGACTGCTACTTCTGCCTCACTGAAACTACGGGTTTTAACAATAAAAATCGAACGCACATACAATATCCTGATGTTGCATCAGTCACAAAACCTGTGTTATATTCTGAAGGAGTTCCTTATCCAGCAGTTCCAGTAAGGAAAATGAACCACAGCTCATAGAGTTGGAAGTAAATGAGGCGGTTTCGAGTCAGGACATTGATTTCAAAGCTGTTCCCGGGTTAAAATCGAATTGTGAACCACATTTAATATCACAGGGTGAATTTAATGACTTAAATGTAAGAGACTTACAGCTTTCAAAAATCAAATTTGAATTGCTTGCGTCACGACTTCAGCAATCGGATTTGTGGGCCTCTGATACCAAAGTGACTTTTAACCCGCAGTAGGAGTGATCAATTCACGAAGTATTTTGCATCAACGGAGGGGTATGAACATTGTCAAGATATTTGTGGACCTTTCGCTTCGATGAACCAGTCATACAGCCCTGAAGGGTGGCTTTTATTTATAGATTCTTCAAAAATAAGTTTGAAAGCAGTATTGTTTCATAATGGCAGCGAAAAACCATCTATTCTCATAGGGCATGCGGTAAATTCCAAGGAATCATATGAGTTGATGACAACATGAATAAAGCTTACACAATTTGACAGTGTGTGGAGATCTCAAAGTTGTGGGGCTACTTCTTGGATTGCAAGGTGGTTATACCAAATATTGCTGGTTTTTATGCTTATGGGACAGTAGAGCTAAGAAAGACCACTACATTAAAAAATATTGGCCTATACATAATGAATATACACTTAACAAATGAGTGTTAAAAACAATCCTCTGATTGATCCAAAAAAACGTGATTTTACCGCCGCTTCACATCAAATTAGGATTAATGAAAAACTTTGTCAAATCACTTGACAAAGATGGACCAGCTTTTATGTATTCAACAACCATTTTTCCTAGTTTGTCTGATGCAAAACTCAAAGAAGGAATCTTTGTAGGACCTCAAATAAGAAAGATATTAAAGGATGAACATTTTGATGGTTACTTATAAAGTGTCGAAAAAATGCATGGTATTCCTTTAAAGTAGTAGTGAAAAATATCTTGGGAAACAGAAGAGAATTATGCAGAAATTGTTTCAAATTTATTGAGAAATTACCAAAAAATGGGGGTTGAAAATGTCGTTAAAAATTCATTTTTTACATTCTCACCTGGATTTTTTTCCTGAGAACCTGGGAAGCGTGAGTGATGAGTATGGCGAACGTTTTCATCGGTATTTGAAGGTTTTTGAGGAAAGATACCAAGGATTTCGGGATAAAAATATGTTAGCGGATTATTGTTGGTCCATAATAAGGGAAACTGATACTAATAAGTATGAAAAAAGGAGTAACACGACCCATTTTTGATTTGTTTTTGAGATAAATGTATAAAAATGATAAAAAATAAATATAATCAATATTTACAAAATTGGACGTCCTAGTTTTTTCCCAAGTTCAGTTTTAAATTAAGGGTTTACAATTTAACCGATACATATCAGTTTCATCTCTGGGGAAAAACCTTGTAAAGTAGTGTAATTTTCGTCACTTTTTTTGCTGCATAGAATTCCTTCAGTGCTTTATGGTCCGACGGGCCTTACTTGTGTAAAGTATGCATTCGTAGCGAGAAAGGGCTCAAAGATTTTCGAATTATTTATTACAGGGTGGGTAGATAAGACTACCTCATGCTAGAAGGGTTTTGTGCTCAACCTACGAGGCGTAGAAACCAATGATGAATAAATTGAAGAAAAAATTTAACCACATAATCGCTTTCAAAGGAAAACCATTGTTAGACCATTTTAACCTGCCACCATTTTGTTGCAATATCCCTAGCAACCATTCTCAAAATGAAATCTTAAAGATGTTTTTATCATTCATTTTATCTGGAAATTACAAGATCTAATTAAAAGTGTAGTGTCAGGTTCGATGGGAGGTCTAAATTGTAATAAAACCGTACATCATTTCAGTTGTATTCGGAGGAATGTTAAACGGCTATTACTTCCATAAATGCAATTTAACATTAGTTCTGGAAAGTAAAAATTCAATGAAAATGAGCACTTTGTTGATGTCTCTTACCAGAATGAATTTATTATGCTGGTATTTACATATTTATACACATTTATTTCCTTACATTTTAATTAAGTCTAAGTATTTTGCTGACTTGAAATTCATTGTCTCGATTGTTGACTCCAATAGAAAAATTTGTGGATGGTTGCAGCTCGTGCGAATTGATAAATTTGTCGCTAGTAAATCTGCTGACACGCGTACTCGTGGTAAGTTCAAAAATCCAATAAGAAAGGTTATTGATGGTTGGAGCTCGTGCAGAATTGATCATTGTTCGCTGATGGAATTGCTGACACGCGTACTCGTGTGAAGTTTTGGAATTTTCCAATATGCCGATGCAGGTGTTTTGAGCAGACAAATTGTTTTCAGTAGAATTGAAGATGATGAGAGCATTGTAATGGATCATCTTAGACAACATTATTGGATCTTCCAAATTATAAGGATAGTTGGCCCACTTAAAAAACCTGGGATAGTTGGACCATATTTCTTATTAGGACTTTACTTCTTACATGAATTGAATCGTACTTAAAAAAATTATTGTGAACACAAAGTTATGTGCTGATTCGTTGTTTTTTTATATTATATGTAAGGAAAAGGCACATTTGGGAGAGGAGAATGGTCTGAAAATAGTTTACAAAATGCAGTCAAAGCTGTTGAAAACATGGAAACGGGAGTAAATTCTGCAGCGAAATCGTTTGGCATACCGAAAACCACTCTAAAGAGATGCATCAAGTCAAAAAGTTTCAATAAAAGTGGGGAAAAACTCATTGCTAGGGATTTGTTGGACATATGACATATGAAAAAATTACAATCAAGGAGGCTCACCCCAACTTGAGACTCAGTACGTTCCGTTGGCTTATTATTTAGCTGAAAACATGGAATTGCAACATAATTTCAATCATGAAACTAAACAAGAAGGGAACGACTGGCTTTCTTCTTTGCTTGTACGCAATCCTGAACTTTCCATTTGGAAATCTAAAGAATTATGTAGTGTGAGAGCAAAGGGTCTAAATAAAATAGATGTTAACGCGTATCTTGACCTCTTAAAGAATGTTTTGGAAGAAAATGGCCTTATGGATAAACCTGGAAAACTTTTCAGGTTTGCAGCTGAAAAACAAACCTTCCAATGTAGTTGCCGTGAAAGGCTCCAAGAATGTGCTTCTGCTACTTTGGGAGAACATGGTGAAGCCATCTCCGTATTGGCATGCATTAATGGAGAGGGTACATTCTTGTCACTTTTTTGCATAATGAAAGGAAAGAATCTAAAACAGGAGTTTTGCGACGGGTTGCCTCCTGGTGTTGAAGTAAAAATATCTCCAAAGTCTGACTGGCTAAGTAGTGATTTATTTTTTGATTGGCTGAAAAACCATTCAACTCCAAGAATGACAAACATTACACACTAGTTTGGTTTGGAATGCTAGAGTTCTCAGAAAATAGTCAAATAATTTTGATGAGTGTTCTTTGCCACGCTAGTTATTTTTCAGCGATTAGATCGCGCTTCCTTCAAGTCATTAAAAATGAACTACTATTCTGTTTGCTCAAAGTGCGTGACCAATAGCCCTTCAAGGAAGATTACACGGTTGTAGTTTGGTGCGCTTCTTAGCTTCGCTTGGGGAAGTCAGCAAACGCAGATAATGGAATAAGTAGTTTTAGAACTTGTCGAATGACTCCTTTTGAATCTGATGCAATACCATGCTTTGTCAGAATTCATGAGATCTAGGCCTCTAGTCACGTCTCTCCTTTTCTCAAATGATATGACCGGATATAATGTCACTGTTGCTGGTCCTAATAGTTCAATGCAATATTGTGCAAGTAAACGTACAACGCAAAGTTATTATTATCAATACTCGTATTTTTTTGCATGTTTTAGTGAATAACTTCAAAGGCAATGATCTTAGATCAAAATTAGGATGGTTGAGCAATAAAAGCCTGTTAAAATTTATGTAGAATTGCAAAGGTCAACTCTTAACGAGCAGAAAATATATTCTGGTGCCATTGACGTGGGCTGCAGAAAGGAAGTTTGCGACACTACTGATATTTTATATGAAAACACTGGAATAAATTCAACTGCACGTAATATTGCTGGCAATAGTTTGCAAATTACAGATTCTGGTAGCTTATTTCTTATTATAGCTCTGTGAATGTGGTCCAGAAAAAAAATATTATCAAAAGTATTTTCCCCAATGGGGAGAAGACATATCGTGGTTAGAAGAAGAGAGGAAGGCTTTCTGCATACTGTGTAATAAATCTCTATCGAACAACAACAGGTATCTAGATCGACATACCAAGCCGAGTGAATACATCTATTCTTGCCGTTCGCTAAAAACTTTCGAATAACGCAATTTACATGCGTAACTCGAGGCTTTACACAAAAACATTTTTGCTTTGATATTGAGCGCATTTGCTTTTGGAAAAAATTTTAAGTCAACGGAAGCATTTTTTCCCAGCAAAATTAATGTCTTTAGGGATATGAAATGGTACTCCATTAACACTAATAAATTTATTCGCGAACAGAAAGTACAATTAATATTTCACAAGATACAAGTTAGGCTAGGATGATTGTAGAATGAAAGGCGTGTCTTGCTGCTCGTGCAATAAACCTCCACATGATGCGACGCATGCATTGCAACTCCCTTTTCACTCGATGCTCGCTTCAAAGAATCCAAGCGTCGTCAAGGAACGAATGAGATCAAAAGGAAAACGCGTCTATTATGCCTGAAACGATGTGTCCACACTTTGTGCGTGTGTTTGCATGTCAACCAAGGCACGCGAAAATCTCCCTTGGTATAATTCTTTGTTTACGCTGAGACTGTGGAAGTGGAAGCGCTAGATTATGATCTTCTGGCCAACAGGGCTATACACACCAAATTTACAAATGTTATAGGCAGCTGTGACTAGTTCCATGCGATATATGAAGTCCTGTTGGCTAAAAATTCTTTTCTCTGCTGTTAAAATTTGTACATAATTATTCAGTGGTGAGCTTAGTGCAACCATCGTTATTTTCGAGTATTATGAATTATATGTCAAAATAATATGTTTTTGCTCATGTTTTAATATTATCAACATAGTTGGAATAGCTTTATTTAAAATGTTAATAACAATGCCAATTTTATATACCACTTATAAATTTTACACCTCGAGCCCGTGGTTTGAAGAAATATACTTTATTGGTGTATATTGGAAGGTCCAGAAAGTGATTGCATTTTTTGTCTAAATTTACCTTAAACCTAGCAACGCCTTCCTGTATTCCCCAATACTATGAAGGATATGTGGTCATTTTTTGATTAAATATATATATTTTACGAGCTGCATTTTTGTCAGAAATACATTTGTAGAAATAAATACTGAAATATACTATTTGACATGAATCTACTGCATTTACTGCACTTTTTTCGCTTTTGCTGCAATTATCTTTTCTTGAAGTGACAACGCTGCTTGTACTTGCTTGTGAGATACATGCTACTGCCGTCTCTTTACTTATACCGCATATTTGCTATATGAAGTAACACGGCATGGTCCCAATTTAATAATTCTTATTATGCAAATTAATGCAAAGCGGAAAGCTGCTCATATCTTTTAGTATTGATGCCATTGGCTGGTGAAAGTATGAGGCGGTGCGTTTGTGCCTTTGCGCTCCTAGAATAGATGGGAAATCAAACAGTAGAGCTGTTCCAGAAGGAGGTCCATCTAAGTATCTTGTTCACCGATTAATATGCAGGGAAGCTTTTGAAGTGGATGGTCTACAATTTACCAAATATTTCCAGTAAAGGAGATGCTTGACAGTGCCGGGAGATAAAATCAACGTGCGCTAAATTTTTAAAGGCTTCAAACAAGCATACGACAGTGTCAACAGTAATGCTCTGTACAAACAAAAAAAATGCTTGACGTTGACGTCCCAACAAAACTAGTCCACTTGGTCAAAGTAACGATGCTAAATAAAGAGTCCCACGTCAAGATAAACGTCAAAGTATAACGGGTAGCTGAAAAATGGGATCAGACTTGAAATAAAGAGATGAAGTAGCTTCAGTGCTCTTTAATATCGCGCTGGGACACGTCATCTGGAAAACAACAGCTAGAACCTCATATTCAGCAGAGTATGCTGAGGCATCAACATTAAGACACAACCAATCCCAGATGCGAAAGGAGCATTTCTGAGCATAGAACCTGTGGCAAACTGGATTTGCTACCTAGTTTATTAAATGAAAACTAAATCCATGACTCGAATGAGAAAAAAATATTCCAGTTGGACAAAACTTGACCCAAGAAGATTATAACCTTGAAAGTGTTTATTTTGAAGCCAACCTGAATAGAAGAGAGATCGGATGCCGCATAGAGGCCGCAATTCTATTACTTCATTAAAACTAACAAGTCCTTTTATTAAAACTTTTAGAATACTACTTCGTTTTTCTAGCCTGACGTGCACTTTGTGCAAAGCCAAAATAAGTTTCGTATTTACATATCACTAATCAAATCTGTGCTGCTATATGGAAGTGAAACATGGACCATGATGAGCGAATCTGAAAAAACAGTGAATATATTTGAATACAGAGTGCTTCGGAAAACGTATGGCCCACTGAACCAAGGAGCAGAGTGGAGACTATGATACAACTATGTGTTGTGTAGGCTATTTGACGAACCAAACTGTATTTACATACGCAAACTTCACAGCTTGCAATGGGTGAGCCATGTAGAAAGAATGGAAAACCGGCAACTTAATAGAACTTAAGAGGGTAGAGAACAAGGTAGATGGAGGACTAGATTGGAAGATACGTTAGAAGCTGACAGTATACCTTTGCTGCACTGGGTCACAGGACCATGATGATTGAATGGTATTTATCCTGGAGCCCAAGGCCATGCTTGGGCTGGCGGGCCATTCATGATGATGATGTATTATATACTTTTATTTACCCGCCGTCAATAAGTACCACATAAGTAAAAATCACTCATTGTGTAAAAATACTTGTAACGACGCTTAAAACCTTATTAGAATTTCACAGCTTACCTAATCCCAAATGCATAAATGATAACTGCGCATCATCATTTCCCACAGTTCGTGTAGGAAAAATAATATGCATAATATGCATTTGCATGTATTTCATACAATTTGTCATTCCCATGGTCCAACGCGGTAAGAATACACCGCCAGACAAAACAATAAAGTCCTATGCGGTGCAATCCCACGATCTAGCATAGACCATGAAACCGCGAATATTCAAACATGCTTAGAAGCATATTCCATCGATGCGTTGAACGATGGGAAGATTGAATTTGTTTGTAATTAAAAATGTATTTAAAGTAAAGTGCAATAATAAAAAATATCTATTGTCTCTCACCGACTCGGGCTTATCATTTTGAGCTCATTCATTGGTGACCATGACAGGACGTTCGACAAACCAGGATGTCGGACCTTACTGTGAAGCAGCAATCATTGGAAGACGAGATAGAGTGACTGGTGTGGAACTTTACCAAGGATTCTTCATCCAGGAAGAGTCAGGATAGCTGCAGCAGCGACAACACCAGCTCAGTCAACTATGGCGGGAATTCAAACACAACCACAAACTCATCGAGGCAGCCATAGAAAGCTACAAGGATTCTCAGTATCTACGCAACAATTACTACGACGAAATCGAGAAGCTTGCGATTGGCCTGTTGGAGAAGTTAGAGGACCTGTTGGCGACATCATCAAAGGGGGAAGCTACTCAAAGGGAGCAACCAGAGGAATTCTTAGCGACATCGTCGAACGGAGAGTTCACTCATAAGCACCTGCCGGTGAAGATGTTATCTATGGTCAACACCTTAAAAATTTTGATGAAGGCATTTAGACAAGTAATGGGCCGTCTTAATAGTAGATTGACATTGCAACAACCAACGCAGTTTTTGGAAATGCAATGAGTTACTGTAAAGAAACATTGGGAAGCCATTCAAGACAAGCAGTTCAGGATTTTAAAATCAGCTGTCATTCCTAGTGATTACGATGCCGAGGCATACACGAAGATGGAAGAAGAGGTCGAAGTTCTTCAAATAAGGATGATGGAAGCTGGATCTTGAACCCTAACGTCTTCAAGTGCCACAACATCGTCAACTCCAACCGCAACGCTTCCACGGATCCAGTTGCACAAGTGTGACGAAAACTATTTGTGGTGGCGAGAGTTCCACGACTTGTTTTGCCAGCTGATTGACCAGAGCAACTTAGGACCAGCACAAAAACTGTTTTATTTAAAGGCAAACGTGGAAGGTGAAGCCAAAGCACTAATTAAGCATCTTACAGTGTGTGACAAAAATTACAGTCTAGCTTGGGAACTCGTAAAGGAGCACTATCAGAATAGACGCTTAGTAGTCACCTCCCTCATACAGAAGCTCATTTCGCAGCCAAATGTTAGCCAGGAAATGGCCAATAACTTGAAGGGGCTACATGACGTTACGCAGGAATGCATTCGGGGGCTCCACACGTTGGAAGTGAACATAGATCAACGGGATCCAATTTTGATATTCCTGTTGCTGAAAAAACTGGAGAGCACTACACATGTAGCAATCAAGGGTTCACTTTCTTCGCAAAGAGAGTTGCCATCCATCTACCAATTCTTGCAGTTCCTAGAGTTTTGGTTCTAAGCTACTAAGCGATAGGTGTGACACCGACCATACCAAAGGTCTTCAAAATGACCCTAACAGCAGCGGATAGTGGTTGCAAGATGCGTAGAGGAACACATCAACTACATCATTGCAGCAGTTTTGTAAACCTGAATCAAGCCGACAGAAAAAAACTCGCAAACAAGTGGCAGCTGTGCTTCAATTGTTCGAGAGCAGGTCATGCAGTAAAAGTGTGCGCCTCACGAGGCTGTACAAAATGTGGGAAGCGGCATCACACACTACTTCACAATGACGCAAGGGGCAACGACCAAAGAAATCTATCACGGAAAGCAAATCGCTGGCGATCAAAGGCGAAGTTGACAACTCATCCTACGTTTTGTTGGCCTCAGCAGAAGTTTTCATCATCACTCGCTATGGTGAACCTATTCATGCAAGAGTCTTATTAGACTCAGGTTCACAGCTTCACTTAATCACTGAAAGGTTTTGCGCCAAACTTGGTCTCAAAGGAAAAAGAGACAACAATGAGATTGTTGGGATCGGCAACACTTCACAGCAATCTAGACATCGTGTGTTTTTACGTCTGAAGTCTAAGCTATCCAGCTATGAGGCATCATTAGAAGCCCTGGTTATCAGCGAGATAACAACCAAACATCCAGCACAAAAGCTAGACACATCAAATTGGCCAATTCTTAAGAATATTTCGCTTGCTGATCCGCACTTCAATCGGCTCAAAAACGATGAACTGCGGTCAATGTACACAAATTTCATAAGCGAAAATTTGGCTTTGAGTCACTTGGAACCCGGTCTTGACTCTTCACATCTGGACGCAGCACACAATACACCCCAGTACTACCTACCTCATCATAGTGTGCTGCGCCCAGACAATACAACCACTAAATTGCGAGTAGTATTCGAAGGATCCTCAAAAACGTCGACCAATGTGTCTCTGAATGACATACTGCATACGGGACCTGCTCTGCAGAATGAACTATTTTGTATTTTGATCAGGGTCGCACATTTAAGTACGCAATGACAGCGGACATACAAAAAATGTTCCGACAGATACTTATTAACCGTGAAGATCAAGAATACCAAAAGATTCTTTGGCGACAGAGTCCGGATGGAGAGCTGAAAACATATCGCCTAAAGACGGTGACATACGGAATCAGATGTGTACCATACTTAGCAACAAAATGTCTCCTAAATTTAGCAGAGACTGAAGAAAAAGGATTTGCTTACCGGTACGGATGACCTCCAACAAGCCAGCAATTTTGAGCAGCAATTCATTGAAATGTTACAATGTGGTGGGTTTCACTTGCATAAATAGTGCTCTAATAACATAACACTGCTGAAACGCATTCCAGCCAATAATCGAGCTACAGAATATAATGTCACCAACTCCGATGAAACCGGTATTGTTAAGGCTCTAGGATTAATATGGCATCCTGCATCGGATCAATTCAACATCAATACTAACGTTTTGGGCTCAATGCAGCCAATTACAAAACGAGTTGTTCTTGCACCGATGTCACAACTCTTTGATCCTCTCAGACTAGTTAACCCAGTTGGCATACTTACAAAGATATTCATGCGACAACTCAGGGAATCAAAAATTGACTGGGATACACCTCTATCTGAAAAGCTCCAATAAAGCTGGAAGGATTGTAGAGCTCAACTTCAAAACATTGAGGCGATTAGCCATACCACGATATATAACGAATTCCACCAAACGAAAAAGTGCGCAACTTCACGGGTTTGCGGATGCTAGCAGGCTAGCTTACGGTGCTTGTATCTATATGCGCACTGAAGACATCGATGGAAATATCGAGGTTTCTCTAGTTTGTGCGAAGAGTAGTGTCACACCTATTAAGCAAACAAAAAAAGCGCGGTTAGAACTATGCGGTGCCAAGCTACTTGCTTAGCTTATGAGAAAGGTGCAAAACTCTATATCAACAGAGATTGAAAGAGTTTTTCATTGGAGTGATTCTCAGACTGTTCTCCAATGGATAGCCTCGCCGTGATCTAAATTTGCCACCTTTGTCGGGAATTGAGAGGCTTATATTCAAACTTTGACCAAACCAAACATCTGGCAGCACATTGATTCAGCCAGCAAACCAGCGGTTATTGTTCCCGAGGAATGTTTTCCAGCGAAGTATGTTCAAATAAACTCTGGTTTGATGGTCTCGAATTTTTAAAACAACAGCTGCCAGCATCTAACGCGATACAGACAATAACCATGGAAGAACTTCCGGAATTATAAAAGCAAAAGACGATTTTGATTAGCTCAAGTAGTTCGCAAACCCAAATCATACGACGCATAAGCCATCATAATAATTTCAAACGCTTACAAGAAAGAACCGCATTTATTTAACGTTTCATTCGGAATTATAAACTGCCCGAGGAGAAAAGAAAGCTGAGCAGAAAACCCAGCCCATTAGAAATGAAAGACTTTGGTTATCGATTTATCGATAGTGCCCTCAGACCGGGGAACCAAACGCGTCCCCAGGGTTGCGGATAGGGGAAGACCTTTCTCGAAAGGTTCGCTGCGAATAACCAATAAGCAGCCGCGGACAATGGTCGGCAGTGAAGGGAGAGTCTCAGGACAAATACCTGAGTGTCGATCTTCACTGTAACATGACGAAATATATGGCGTCATCAATTATCCATATATCCTGGCAGTAGGTAAAATGCTATGGGAACGGAAACCCAGACAGAAAACCAAACTATGCAGGTCCATAAGGGGAACCAAATTACGGTGCAGGGGGTCGGATCCCCAGTACCGGCGGCAGAGGGTAGTGAGCGAGCAGGCTCCCGGCCGTCGTCATCCAGCGACTGCAATGTTATAGAAGTGGTGAACTTGGCTTCTGTAACAGATATAACTACAAGCAAACAGGACGCTAGCACGGAGAACCCTTTCAGGCAAAAACCGCTGTTGGCAAGAACACCGATAAAACAAGTCACAGATTGCGGGGGGAGGCAGCAAACCCCAGAAACACTGTCAAAGTCAACATCACAGGTTAAATCATCGGAGACAGACCACAGACGGACTAACGAACGAAAGAAGGCAGAGTGCGTTGTGCAACCTGGCATCATTGCGGCCTTTGGGCGCAGTAGAAGGACTATGCGCACCCCGGAGCGTCCAGTGCAAGACGTACACAATCCGGATCAAGCTGCGACACCAACAGAGGCCAGTGTAAGATTGGGGGAGGGAGAAGTTTGCCGTTGGCCGATGTCACTTCAAACGCGACCCAAGCGATAGAAGCAAAAGGGCTAGGAAACGGGGGCCTCTCCCAAGAGGTGGCGCCAAATAACACAATCGCCCTTGACCGCGCCGAAGAGGAGCGGCTTACTCGGAAAGCGGGGACTATCGTCAAACAACTGAGGGCTGCCTGCGAAGTGCAGAAAAACATAGGCAAGAGTGTCAAGAATGGCATTCTTGAACTGGAGGAGCTTTTTGATCGCATAACGCACTACAGGCGGAGGTGGCTTGCAACCGAAAAGCACCAAAAAGACACGCTCTCCCTCGAGGCATCAGTGGGTCCTAGCAGCAGCAAAAGAATGGCCGGTAGCCCAATTGAAGGCGACCGTGAGAAAAGGAGGAAGGACGAGACCATAAACGAAGTTGACACTCCAGGCGAGGAGTTTCATGTGGTGCGAAACAAGGCAGCGAAAAAAGCAGCTAAGAAGCTACTCCTAGAAAAAACAGACAAAGAGCTCAACCACGAAGAGAACAAAGAACCCCCCGATATACCGCAGAAAACAAAAAGCGAGCCGCGGCGCAAACCCTTGCGAGAGGCACTGCTTATTAAACCCACCAAGGGCCGAACCTACGCAGATGTCCTCCATGAAATTAAAGGAGCGGTCAAGCCAGACGACACCAAAACTGTCATCAAAGCAGTTCGACCAACCCGGACTGGTGGCCTGCTGGTGGAATTCGGGCCAGAGGCCACAAACAAAGATGCATTCCGTGTCGCGGTTCAAAAGGTTCTTGGAGATGCGCCAACGGTTGCCTCGCTCGAACCAATGGCCACCCTGGAAATCAGGGACCTCGGCTGCGTCACGGACAAAGCTGAAGTAGAGGATGCCATCAGGAGGGAGTTCCCCAGCTTAAGTGAAGTCAAGGCAAGATTGACAAGTGAAAACACAAGGGGGCAACGCATGGCTATTGTCGAACTAGCTGATAAAGACGTCCAGCAAATCCTGGCGAAGGGCAAAATTAAGATAGGTTGGGTGATCTGCAGGATACGGAGAAGAGCGATCCCTATCCGCTGCTTCAGATGCTTCGAATACGGACACACCGCGTATGGCTGTAGGGGCCCCAACAGGAGATCTCTGTGCTACAAATGTGGTGAAACGGGGCACAAAAGGAAGGAGTGCACGAACGAGGCAAAATGCATTCTTTGCAAGGATGCTAAGCTAGCACCCGGCGACCTCAAACATGAGCCGGGGACAGGGAGATGCTGGGTTTTCAAGGAGGCCCTAACTAAAGCCAAATCGATACTCAAATGATCCGTATCCTGCAGGTCAATTTGCACCGAAGCACAAACGCCCAGGACCTACTTGAGCAGTTTGCGAGGGATAAGAAAGCTGACCTCCTGTTGCTGAGCGAGCAACATCATAACAAGGACTCGCAAGCGTGGTACCCTGACAAATCTAGTACCTCGGCCATCTGGGTTCGAGACAGCGCCCGCCTTCAGGTGCAGGGCCATGGACGCGGGGATGGTTTTGTGTGGGTGCGGTGTTCAGGGATAACATATTTCAGTGTTTATCTGACGCCTAACGAGGCAATGCGATCTTTGCGAACCAAACTCGATGCCCTGGAGGACGCTGTCTCGAACACAGAGGGCCACATGCTGGTCGGCGGAGACTTCAACGCTAGAGCCATTGAATGGGGTATGCCATAACCCGACCCAAGGGAAAGCAAATCTTGGACATGGCGGCCAGAACAGCGCTTTTTGTCCTAAATACTGGTAACACCCCTACTTTCCGCCGCTGGGGTTGCGTAGGAACCATACCCGATGTGACACTCGCTTCGGAGTCCCTGGTACCTCGAGTACACAACTGGCGAGTACTAGAGGACTACTCGGCTAGTGATCACCAGTGTATAGCGGTTGAGATTCACGACAGTGCCACTCTGCGGGCATATGCCCAAACTTCAATGGGAGGATGGACGTTGAGAGGTTCGCTGACGCGCTTACGGCAGGCGCACCGTTGCTGGGAGCTCCGCCAGGGAGTGGAGGGCCCACAGCCAAGGACTTGGTGAACTCAACTATGAGTACCATCATATCTGCTTGCGAGTCTTCCATGCCCCGTCGGAGACCCCGGCACGGTAAGCCTCCAGTATACTGGTGGTCAAATGAGATCGCCGAACAAAGAAGCGAGTGTCACAAACTTCGGCGAGAGGCCCAGCGGGCGCGAACACGGGAGGAGGCAGACACTAGGCTAGCAGCATACAGGTCCGGCAGGAAATATCTTCGCAGGCTTATTAACAAGAGCAAGGCCCGATGCTGGCAAGACTTCGTGGATGATGTAAATAGGGATCCGTGGGGCCTTGGCTAAAAGCTGGTCATGGGGAAACTTGGTGCCTAACAGAAGCCTTGTATACATGACGCGGATAAGATGGACGCGATAGTGCGGGGACTCTTCCCCGCCCACCCCGTCCGTGTTGACGCTGTCCGTCGTGAAACAGCGGTCGAGTGCCCACTCTTCACACAGCTGGAACTGGAGGAGGCAGTCCTCTCCCTGAAAGCGAAAAAGGCTCCAGGTCCAGATGGTGTTCCAGCTGAGGTTTTGCAGCTCGTCTATCACCATTGTCCTGACTTGCTGCTCAGCACATTCGACGCTTGCCTACGGGACGGGGTTTTCTCGGTACGATGGAAGGTGGCGAGGCTCGTGCTGATCAGCAAGGGGAAGGGAAATCCCGAATCGCCGTCTGCATACCGCCCGTTATGCATGCTAGACACGGCTGGGAAAGTGCTAGAGAAACTCATCAAGGGAAGACTCACTGACGCGATTCGTGCTGCTGGGGACCTATCTCTTCGGCAGTACGGCTTTAGAGCAGGACGTTCTACTATTGATGCGATTGCAGAGGTGGTGAACGCGGTCCAAAAGGCAGAGGCATGTAATCGCACCAAGCGACGGATCGTCCTGTTGGTGACACTCGACGTCAGGAATGCCTTCAACTCCGCTAGATGGGTGGATATTCTGGACACGCTGGAAAATTCTTTTCAAGTTCCAGAATACCTAATGCGGCTTTTGAGGAACTACCTAAAAGACCTAAGCCTGCTCTACGACACGACACAGGGCCAACGAAGGATGGAAATTACATCGGGTGTTGCCCAGGGATCTATCCTTGGTCCGGACCTGTGGAACGTGTCTTACGACGGGCTACTGAGACTTGAGATGCCAGATGAGTCGCGCTTGGTCGGCTATGCGGATGATGTTGCGGCTCTGGTCGCCGGACGCACCATTGAACAAGCGCAACTTAGGCTAGGTATGCTAATGCGCTGAGTGAGGGACTGGATGACTGCTCGCGGGCTCAGTTTAGCACTGGAGAAAACCGAAGTGGTCATCTTGACAAAAAAGAGAATCCCTAGAGTAAGGATGATCAGTATTGGAGATATACAGGTCGAATCGAAGCCAGCGGTGAAGTACATGGGGCTACTGATCGACTCGAAGATGAGTTCCTCTGAGCAAATCAGGGCAACGGCTGAGAAGGCTGCTTCGGGAATATCGGCCCTGAGTCGACTTATGGCCAACGTAGGGGGACCCAGCCCATCAAGAAGATGCCTCTTGATGAGTGCTGTAGGGTCAGTGCTACTGTACGGAGCAGAGGTATGGGGCGACGCTCTCAGCAAGGAGGTATACCGAAAACGATTGGCACAGGTACAGAGAAGAGGAGCACTGAGAATTGCATCTTCGTATCCAACAGTCTCCGACTCGGCGGTAAGAGTGATTGCAGGCGTGATACCTGTCGCCCTTCTTGCTAGAGAGCGCCACGCTATTTACCTGCGCCGAAACGAGGATGCGAGGGAGATGGTTGTCCGCGAGGAGAGACAACGCTCGCTCAACGATTGGCAGCAGTCTTGGAGGAATTGCACGAAGGGAAGGTGGACTGCGCGCCTCATCCCGGATGTGAGACCGTGGCTAAATTGAAGGCGTCGTGAGACTGACTTCTATCTGACCCAGTTTTTGAGCGGGCACGGGTGTTTTCAGTCTTACCTGCACAAGATCGGTAAGTCACGGTCTCCCGATTGTCGGTTTTGCCCAGGAGAGGAGGACAATGCCTGTCACACATTTTTTGCATGTACCAAATGGGCCAGGCTGCGAAGGGAACTCTACAGGGAGACGGGAGAGCTCACCCCGGATAATATAGTTGCGGTGATGCTCGAATCGGTTGACAAATGGAACCAGGTGGCACATTATGCTCGGGCAGTCCTAAAAGATAAAAGGGACTCGCAGCAGCCGGAGGTGCTGGGGCTGGGGGATCGCTCTTCTGGCATTTCCCCTTCCCCTCTCCCCTCCCGCTAGGAAAGGGACTCCCCAGCTTGAAGGCGCCCCACGGCGTAACAAAACGAGACCTGGCCCGAAGTAATGTGTCAAACGGTTCCAGGCTAGGTTCTCAGATTGACAGGGGAGGTGTTTAGTGGGTAGTCCAAGGGTATCCTCCATGGGAGTCCCACACTGCCAGACTCGGCGGGCGTAAATGCCTTCACCTCCCTACCACAAAAAAAAAAATAGAAATGAAAGACGCCCTCAAAATAATTGTTGCCATAATACAGGTCCAAAGCTTTGAAGAAGATCTTAAACATCTATCAAACAAAGGACCAGTTCATCAAAACAGCAAACTTCGGTTCTTACACCATTCATAGATTCGGACGGACTTATACGCATTGCCGGGCTAATCAAAAATAGTGATATTCCAATAAAACCCGAGCACCCGTTGCTGATATCACCAAATCACCAGTTTACTCCGTTTATTTTCTACCATCTCCATCAAAAATACTTGCACGCAGGAGCACTAGCGCACGACTTAAACCAAAAACTCTAACTTAATTGATGGGAGACTTACCAGCAGACAGAGTACGAAGATCGAGGTCATTTCTTCATGTTGGAGTCGGCTTTTGTGGTCCAATCCAGGTGCACCATAAGATTTGTGGGAAACGTCCAGACAAGGCTCATTGCAAGGCGGGGACGTCCTGTGAAAATCTTTAGCGATAACACTACAAATTTTGTTGGAGCAAATACGGAGTTCCAGGAACTCACTTTTCTGTTTAACCAGCAGTTTGCACAGATTGAGGATAGCTGTGCCAATGTAGGTATAGAACAGTTACGTATACTGCCACGCTCCCCCCATTTTGATGGGTTATTGGAAGCCAGAATTAAGTCCACTAAATATCATTTGAAGCGAAACTAATTTGAGAAACTAAGTACGGGAATCTGCTAAATGGATGCCATACTAAATTCTCGACCATTCAGCCAGATGTCATCGGATCCAACTGATGTACAGGCACTAACACCAGGCCATTTCTTGATCGGCGAACCTTTAACAACAATTCCAGATCCTCAACTTGACCCTGGATCCATGCCTCTTTTAATTCGACGGAAATTGGTGAGAGATCTTCACGAAGCCTTCTGGCGCCGATGGTCACAAGAATACCTTCAAGACTTGCAACCGAGGCAAAAATGGCAAGAAATCAAGCACAATGTTGAGCCAGGATTACTAATCATACTAAAGGAAGAGAACTTGCCAACTCTCAAATGGCGCTTGGGAAGAATAATCAATGTTGAAAAGGGATCTGATGGCAGAGTAAGAGTGGTTTAGATAAAAACCGCTACTAGAATGACCTCAAGAGCAATGAATATGATCAGTCCACTATCAAACATCGGAGAGCCTTCTACAACAGAGAACAACACTACCAACGACCTTCGCCGGAAATATATCTCCCCAGTCAACAATGATCTCATTGACGCAGTTAAAGGCCAATCCAGGAAAAGAGTAGAGAATGTATCCAATGACTGAGCACCGAAACGAGTACGCAAATTTTCTCTAAAAACCTTACTCTGCTTGCTACTAATCCTTCTAGTATTGGTATTTAGAGAAGCGAAAATGACTTCAGCCGAAGGGATAGCGGAGCTAATACCATTCAAGGAAACCCCTGGTATATATTTCGAGGAAGTCAATAGGATAAAATTAACGAATGGCAGCTGGAAAATAATCTCATTTTACGACTTACCAACCTACTGTTTGGCATACGATGGCATTAGAAGATATATTCCTAGACTGGTCAATATATGTTCTCAACAAGATCAGCTACTCCACATGGGCAAATATTGCAAGACCCTAATATCCCAGTTCGAATATTTGCTCCGCGAAATCGAGCACAAAAACGAGCTGTTGTATCCAAATCAACTACGCGCACGAAGATCACCTCTGAATATAGTAGGCTCAGCTGCTTACCTTTTGTTCAGAGTATTAGATGAAGAGTTCATCACTCGGTACGAAAACGACATCGGTCAAATAAAACAAAATAAAGGCTTTTTATTGGAACTTGTAAAAAATCAAACAATGATATTAGATTGTACTTGAAACATACTAGCCAAGGAAACAGAACAAATGAACCAACAATTTCGTTTCATGAAAACACAGTTTGAACACTTCGCAAACATAATATTCCAAATTGAGACTCTCAGCAATATTTTTAATTCTTTAGCGCTGGAAACAACAATTCTTCTATCTAACTTCAAAGGCGTGCAGGATGTCCTCTTGCAAGTTGGAATCAAGATATATCAGGGAAAAATAAATCCATTGCTAATAAAGCCTTCACAACTTCGCAGACAACTGCAAATTATCAGAGAAAATCTGCCCAAAAATCAAATGCTTCCGGTATCTTCAGAAATTATAAATAAAATCTACATTATTGCTATCGTGCTTACGAGAATAACTATGAAGCGAATCATATTTGACATGCGGATACCACTCATGTCTATGGAAGAGTTTCAGTTGCTCAAACTTTACGCTATTCCAGCAATTTAGAACAACATTTCAGCATGTATAAAACCTTCCACTGAATATCTAGCGACCAACTTGAAAAGAGACAAATTTTTTCCATTATCAACTCAAGAACGCAGTAAATGCCTCCAACTTTCGGACAAAGAACTGATATGCCCTCAGAACCAACCTAGTTACACCACACATTCACATATGTACAAATGCGAGACAGCTGTTCTTGCCCACAGGGTTAATTCTTCTGCATACTGCAATGTACAGATTGGTCCAATGGCCAATACATGGATACCATTAGCTGCTTCCAATAACTGGATATACGTTTTGAAAGAGCGAACAACATTCGATGCCACATGCCAAGGAAGCGTTCGTACTCTTCAGCCGAATGGTTAGCCCAGTCATATTAGGTAAAAAAAGGGGTCAACCTCGGAATGAAAGATAATAAGCTGCAAATTGGTATGAACCTTTGTTTTGTCATTCTAAATGTTGTCTCAAAAGTCACAATCGTTATCGTGTCCGCGTCTCAAGATATTCAAGGTCAAAGGTCACAAAAATCGGTTTTTCGCGAATATCTGGCTTCCTATCGGTTAAATGAGATTTGCATTTATTATAAAAGTTGTAGGCTATAAAATTCCCTACAACTTTTGTTTAAACTTTTTTTTCATACGACCAACCGTTTTGAAGGTAGAGCGCGAAGAGTGCACATCGTACAGTCATATACGGCCTAATGCAAGGTCAAGCGTGAGTTATGGTTATCAGTACGTTATAAAGTCAATTATTTACTTGGAAATTATAATTATTAAACAATGCCTATTATTTATGTACTAACTATTAATTATTTATATTTAATTAAAGTAAGTAACTTGATTTGCAACGGTACAATTTCAAACTAACGAATAATCTTGACTCATACAAAGTGGAGAGAGTGGCCTTGAATACTATAGAACATCTGTCCCGGCAATGAATAGAAAAGGGCATAGGGTAGGGACAAGTATTTCCAGGTATATAAGTATTGAGAAATTTACGCGTTTTAAAGAAAAGATATATAATGTCGTGTTAACTTAAAATAAAACTAAAATATATAATCCAGAATTAATAATATTTTATACTTAAATAGTTAAATATGAATAATTATATATATTATTTATGTACTAACTATTAATTATTTATATTTAATTAAAGTAAGTAACTTGATTATTTATATATAATTATTCATATTTAACTATTTAAGTATAAAATATTATTAATTCTGGATTATATATTTTAGTTTTATTTTAAGTTAACACGACATTATATATCTTTTCTTTAAAACGCGTAAATTTCTCAATACTTATATACCTGGAAATACTTGTCCCTACCCTATGCCCTTTTCTATTCATTGCCGGGACAGATGTTCTATAGTATTCAAGGCCACTCTTTCCACTTTGTATGACTCAAGATTATTCGTTAGTTTGAAATTGTACCGTTGCAAATCAAGTTACTTACTTTAATTAAATATAAATAATTAATAGTTAGTACATAAATAATAGGCATTGTTTAATAATTATAATTTCCAAGTAAATAATTGACTTTATAACGTACTGATAACCATAACTCACGCTTGACCTTGCATTAGGCCGTATATGACTGTACGATGTGCACTCTTCGCGCTCTACCTTCAAAACGGTTGGTCGTATGAAAAAAAAGTTTAAACAAAAGTTGTAGGGAATTTTATAGCCTACAACTTTTATAATAAATGCAAATCTCATTTAACCGATAGGAAGCCAGATATTCGCGAAAAACCGATTTTTGTGACCTTTGACCTTGAATATCTTGAGACGCGGACACGATAACGATTGTGACTTTTGAGACAACATTTAGAATGACAAAACAAAGGTTCATACCAATTTGCAGCTTATTATCTTTCATTCCGAGGTGAAAGCCCTAATATGACTGGGCTAGGTACCCAATTTGTAAACTAAACCGTCCAGCAATCATTATTACTGGCCACTCGCAGTACCTTGATGGCATGAATTTTTCATTTTACCCTATGAGCAATCTGTTCGACTACATCAGCCAAAATATGTTACACTTCGCTAACAAAATTGACTTCAATGATATAATCATTGAAAAAAAGGATATGGGGCCATATCAAGGAGGGTATTGACAAAATAAAACAGGTCAAACACCCAGAATCCATTTCTTCGCCCAACACGCATACATAAAATGTCAGCTACCTCTGCTTACTCTCAATAATAACAGTTTTAATATGGTTGATCTGGAAAAAATTATTGCCTTCACCGAAAACCATGTTCGCCAAATATTCCATATCAACCACCATCCCCGTCCTAGAACATCAATCCATAAACAGGAACAAGAAATTATCGAAGGCTATTCAAATGTTGAACCAGTTCCACGAGTGTTTCAAGTGGGGGAAGATGTTAGAATTTCATAACTTACCTAATTTCAAATGCATAAATGATTATTGCGCGTCATTATTTCCCACAGTTCGTATAGCAAATATAATATGCATAATATGCATTCGTATGTATTTCACACAATTTGTAATTCTCATGGTCCAACACGGTAAGACTACACCGCCAGGCAAAACAATAAAGTTCTATGCGGTGCGATCCCACGATCTAGCATAGAACATGAAACCACGAAAATTCAAACATGCTTAGAAGCAGATTCCATCGATGCGTTGAACGATGGGAAGATTGAATTCGTTTGTAATTAAAAATGTATTTAAAGTAAAGTGCAATAATAAAAAATATCTATTGTCTCTCACCGACTCGGGCTTATCATTTTGAGCTCATTCAACTCTTTTTGGAGTGCAGTATTTTATACTTTTTATAGCCAATACAACATGCGTTTTCTCCATTTCTATACCACTAGATTCTACGGAACTTTGGGAATGTTTTTTGATTCCCGTAAGTTTTTAAACCTACTAAATTTCAAATCATAATTTTACAGTCCACATATAGCTCAAAGGTCCATATAACGAGAACAGTGTCCTTTGTATAGTATATTTATTTGATGCATCTTGGCATTGAATGAATCAGATACTCGTTCATCATATCTTTGGCTTCCCTAGATATTTTCATGCAAAACATAGATGAAGTTATCATATATTTCTATTATTCAAATTATAAAAAGTGCAAAGTTCCTTTTTTACAACTGATGCATCCTTAAAGGAAGGCACAGCAGGAAACTATTAAATTATATTTCCAAGCAAGATAGGTAACGTGATATAAATTTTAGTTGCACGAAAAAGCCATAGTTTTACGTGTATGTTAACATTTAGTCCAAATAACATGAAAATTTACTACCAAACTTTTCTGTTTTGCCAGAACGAAGTTCTAGATCTTATTTAATCACAGCTATTTTGAAAGAAGACTAAAAAATCTAAGCTTCCGTGGTGAGCAAGACTATGTTGGCTTTTATGTGGTATTTTGATTCATCTCAGGGAATAAAAGGTGTTTTGTGTTATTTCCATTTAAATTTGAAGTGAAATCCAACACGTCATCGACGAATTGGAGTGGTGAGAAGAAAGGGTTGAATGGGAGTCGCATGTCACTTTTAAGATGTTGCTTGAATGAAAAAATAAATAAATAAGAAAGAGTAGGCGAAGGATACTGTACACAGGAGTACTGGGAATAAGAGCAAAGAACAAACAAACTATCTAGTGGATGTGGAAAGATCCATTTTCTATTTTCAAGCAAAGTTAAAATAGAATTTAAGACTTTCACCATAAATTTGTTAATTAGTTTAGGCGTCCGTTGGTGATTTTGTGTTAAATATGTTCATGGTGAATTGTTCATATTATTTAGCTTCAATTTTTTTCTTGAAATCGATGTGCATGGCAGTCATGGCTCTTGCTCCTATGATGAAACGTATTTTTATCAACTCGTTGTAGTTGCATTCCACCGAATTGCTCCCAAAGCGATTACAGTTGATGCAATTGATTCCTTTCTCATTTTCGGTATAGTTCTTTGATACATGATCGATTGTGCCGTAAATGTAACATTATTGGAGGGATCGATTTTCATTTGGTCCAGTTTGTGATGCAGGTTGAGCCTTTGCTGTATATTTGCATCTGTCTTGAATCATCTCATACACTCTTAATTTACCTCTTAATTCTTTTAATGTAAAGGCTGCATATAGTGACTCTTTGTGCTCGTTTCCGTCATCAGTTCCATCAATAATATACTGAATGATGTATTCTTCTTCTATTTTACCTCGACTGGTTATTTCTTTCACTACGAGAAAGTATTCATGCACCGTTTTATTTCGACGGTCTTATCATGCACCTATCATTCGATGGAGATATTTTTCCGCCAAATTGGTTCAACAGCGCTGTTTTCAATTCCGGGTATGTTTGTACATATTTTTCTTCCTGTACGTGCAATTTACCAATGCTTGTTAATGATCGTTTTGCAAATATACACTTCTGCGTTTTGCTCCATCGTAGAAGAATGGCTGTTTCTTCCACATCCTGTACCTATTTTTCTACTCGTATCAGGTAGTTGTCATAGCCACTAAAATTTCTTATCATGTCTTATCATGCCATCGTACCATCTGCGTTCCGTAAACAAGCATTGAGTATAATAGTGATACCCAAGTTGCAACACATCAGCTTGGAGCTGTAGTGATTTTGTGATGTTAACGATGTCCGTTCAGGACTGCAGCGGTGCTCTGCTGCCTCAGTGAGCGAAAGATCAGTGCTCAGCTGGATTGGCCTTGCTTGGGGACGCGTTCTTTACCCACAGCGCAAAGGCCCTGTTAGGAATAATGCTAAAACAAAAACATCAAAGATACCACCAACAAGCGCTAATACATAATTTGCTTGCGGAACCTCAAATGCGTCTCAATATAACATCGCCCAGCAGTAGCAGGTCAACAACCATACAACAGCAAACCAATCGATCATCGACCGCATTGATCAGCAAATTCCAACAGAGAACATTGCCCACCAGATATATGCAACATAAATGGAATTTGCTGAGCGTTTGCGTGAATGAATGAACTTGCATACCAGAATGAAATGCAAGCTAATGAAATTTTATGTATAAAAATTACTGTAAAAATAATATAAAGGGTTCCTTTCTTAGTACACATTTTAACATTAAAACCGCTTCAAGAAGCAATTTTTTTCATTTCCAGAACATTGGTCCGTAGAGCCGGATATCACAGGACTTAGAAAGGAGCCCCTCTCGAGGACCCTCAAGTTTCTTCAAATCAGGATACCGTACGAAGGAGCAAGTTGATATGCATCCCTGGAGCCATCACAGGACTTTTGCCGTTCAAGGAATCCCAGGGTACAATCAAGTAGTGGTGCCTGGTATTTAGAGCATTCACCGCAAGATATTCATCCCAGCTCAATTCGTCAACGACTTGTGTTGCAGGATATTTTGCTGTGTGTGTTGGTGCAGGAACTCACCAAGAGGTCTCAATGTCACGAGTATACGTGAAGACAATCGAAGATATGGCCAGCCCAGCAGCGTCGCAAAAATTGAGTTTGGATAGCATCGCCCGTGTTGTGACAAATATTAAAAAAGATGGTACTAGCCGACACTCTCTAGCCTATTTCGAAGCGAGACTAGCCAGCCTGGAAGAGAAATGGAAAGCTTTCGAAGAAATGCATGCGAAGGCCCACGCAGAGCTAAGAGACAAAGGCGACGATGTTCTCATAGCCAAACACAACTGGTTCAGAACAGTTGCAACTACGTAACACTGCCAGTGAAGTGTCGCGACTAGAGTGAGTCAAGATCCCTGTTTTGACGGGAACTACGGTAGCTGGATCTCTTTCCGGAACCTGTTTAAAAGCATAGTTCACGAGAATCAAGGTATCCCGAGCCGAGCGTGCAGAAAGTGCAGTATCTTCTAAGCAGCTTAAAAGGAGAAGCTGAGAAGTTGATAGGCCATTTAGCTATTGTGGATGACAATTACGAACCTGCTTGGTCACTTTTGTGTGACAGGTACAACAACACAAAGATTATAGCCCAAGAGCTTATGCAGCGCTGGTGGAATACATGTATCTGCTCCGGAAACCAAGCAGCAAAGTTAAGGGAGATGGTAAATACAACCAATCAGCTGACAGCAAGTCTCAAAACATTGAACATCGATTGCTTTGACCTTGCCATCGTATTCATACTCAACTGCAAACTGAATGGCAAAAGCTGATCAGCGAGAGTAAAGACGTACCAAGTTTGAAGAATTTCATAACCTTTCTCACCCAGAGGTCTACAATGCTGGAAACGTTAACCCTCGCAAAACTATTCTCGGAAGTGAAACCACAGAAGAAGGTGGTCACGCATACTATACAGGTTTCATCGCTCCGATGTGTTATGTGCTACGAACAACACCGTCTGTTTGAATGTGAACAGTTTAAAAAAGCGACAGTGGTTGCAAGACGAGAACTAGTGAAGAACACGCGTTCAGCTTTCAATTGTTTTTCCGAAAAGCATGCAGTGAAGAAGTACCAATCAAAGAAGACTTGCAAGCTTTAATTGAAGCGACGCAACACATTGCTACATGTAACAGATGCTACAATGCTAAAGTCAGCCTCATCAGAAGCGCCTATACCGAAGTCAACCACCATGCAGATGCAAGCACACAATGCGATGTTGTGCAATACACAGGCCTTGTTGCAATTGCGCTAATATCAGTTCAAAAGAGTGAAGGTCAAATAATGAAACTTCGAGCATTATTGGATATTGGTTCACAACGGTCATTCATAACAGAGTCCGCTGTGCAACTTTTAGGATTGCAGCGCAGCCATTTCAAACTATCTATTGGAGGCATTGGATATTCAGAGGCAGTAACGACACGAGGAGTTGTTAACGTCACAGCAACCACCGAAAGTCATAGAACAGACGCGTCTCTGCAATTTTCGGCTCTGATCATCCCGAAAATCACAGTTATCTTGCCTACAACCAGCATAAATGTCACCCTCCAAAATCACATCAGGAGGTTGAAGCTAGCAGAACCTGAGTTTAATCACCCTGCGCAGATCGATATCCTGCTAGGAGCAGACATCTATGGCAGCATCTTAGAACGCGGTTTCATTTCTGGCAACCCATGCGCACAAAACACGACTAGCAGCTCGCAGGCCAATGGTAATTCTATTAAGTTTGTAGCAATAGAAGACCTGGATATAGCTGTGAGACGATTCTGGGAAATTGAAAAACTTCATCAACTAGCAAAGTCATCCCTAGACGATGTGCAAACTGAAAACCACTTCTCTCAGAACACGCAAAAAGAGTTAGATGGAACATGTACCGTAATGTTACCGTTCAAAGACAACATCGATCGCCATGAAGAGCTGAAGGAATCCTTATGGATAGCATACATCAGGTTTCGGCAACTTGAGCAGCGCCTATCTAGCCATCCTGAATGGCAGAAGGAATATCATGCATTTATGAACGAGTACCTAGCGCTTGGTCATATGCAAAAGGTGCTCGACCATCTTTTGCATTGTGTGGACTGCTATTATCTTCCACACCATGAAGTTATGAAAGAAAAAAGCTCAACAACAAGGTTACCCGTCGTTTTCAATGCATTCCAGAAAACTAAAAGTGGCAAATCTCTAAACGATGTAATGCAAGTTGGACCGACTATTCAGAACAACCTGCTGCATTTACGTCTAAGATGTCGTACAAACAAATATGTGATTGCTGCTGACATGCAGAAAATGTACAGGCAGATTCATATGCATGAAAACCACCGCG
Source organism: Odontomyia ornata (assembly GCA_963969285.1). Classification (NCBI taxonomy): domain Eukaryota; kingdom Metazoa; phylum Arthropoda; class Insecta; order Diptera; family Stratiomyidae; genus Odontomyia; species Odontomyia ornata. Next base: position 130,771,135 of record OZ017739.1, read on the forward strand.
ATTACCAACCTATTCTGTGGAGAACCTCGACTCTTGAACAACTAGCGATCGACGAACGTGGTAATTATCCAGAAGCTTCTGAGACAATACTTCGGGATTTTTATGTTGAGGATCTGTTAATTGGCTCAGATGACTTAACGCACTTAAAGAAGCTACAATGTGAGCTCAGAACAACTCTGCAAAAGGGAGGTTTCCACTTAAGAAAGTGGTCAGCCAACCACGCGGACTTTTTAAAGTCAATTCCAGAATCCTACAAGACGACTTTTGCTTCAAAGTTCAAAAGAAGGACCTCGAGAAGCTTACAAAGTGCTATTTGATCCACTTGGCTGGCTGCGATCCTGCATAATAACGGGAAAAATCATCATCCAAAACCTATGGCAACAACAATTGGGTTGGGATGAAGAAATTCATCCATCGGCAGTGAATAACTGGCTAGAAACACGAAGCCAGCTCTCGTTACTCGAGCAGCTCAGGATCCCAAGGTGGATCAGTTTTACACGAAGCACAGCTGGTGAACTACATGGGCTCTGCGACGCACCAAAACTAGCATTTGCATGTGCTATCTACCCACGTGTCTTGGGATCAAATGGACACATTTCTGCCAACCTAATTATTGTAAAAACTCGAGTCGCTCCAACTCAAAAGGTCAACGTACCGGAACCCTCCATCGCACGACTTGAACTGTGTGGAGCCGTCTTGCTGGCAGAAACTATGAAGCAACAAAAACAGGCTTGTAATTGGACGGGCATAAAAACGTTCATCTGGTGTGACTCTAAGATAGTGTTGGCGTGGCTCCAAAAACCAGCAGCAATATGGAAAGTTTTTGTCGCAAACCGAATGAATCTCATTCATGACATCTCCAAAGCACACGAGTGGTGTCATGTCACTACAGACAAAAATTCTGCTGACAGCGTCAAAAGGAATACGTCCGGAACAATTGCTCCACTCATCCCTTTGGTGGAAGAGACCAGATTGGCTCACAAATACAGATATTTCAATATTGCCTTACCTAGTGCTATCAGCAATCGATCAGGAAGCAGTACAAATCAAAGCACGTTTAGTGAGTATAGTAGCATCTGAACTACGTCCGGAACCAGAAATATTCCCAAGGTACTCGTCATTACCTAAGCTAGTTAAAGTGATGGCATTTCAAAGAGGTGCAAAACGCTAAATTAAAATGCATACACTTATCACAGCAGCATGCTTTTACATCAGAACTAAATGCAATACGCAGCAAGGTTGAAGTATCGAAAGGTTCCTGTGTAAAATCTTTAGCTCCACAGATTGACTCGCAAGGAACACTCAGGGTAGGTGGAAGGCTTCACTATTCTCCAATCAGCGAAAACGCAAAACATCCAGCAATCTTAAGTTGAGACTCTTTTTTTCTTAGCTAGTTCTCAGACAGGCTCACTTAACAATATTACATGGAGGGACACAATAAGTACTGGCAACCATTCGCCAGCAATATTAGATTACTTACGCCCAGCTATTTGTGAAGATCATATTGCATGAATGCTTCACATGCTTCAGATGTACTGCTTATCCCGGAAGCCAATTAATGGGACAGCTACCATCTCCCAGATTCCAAATGGAAAAGCCGTTCGCTCAAACTGGATTAGACTACGCCGGTCCCATAACGATTGAATGGAACGGCGGACGTGGATTAAAAACCTCGAAAGCCTACATTGCTGTTTTTGTTTGTTTCCTTCCATCTTGAACCAGTGAGTGAACTCTCCACAGCAGCGTGTATTGCAGCCGTCCGTCGGCTCATCGCTCGAAGAGGGGAATGCCATACTATTTACAGTGACTGTGGAACCGACTTCCAAGGCAGTAAAAAGCAGCTGAAGCAAGCTTTCAAAAAAGCTACAAAGCATTGCAAAAAGTTTTTTCTGAGCGAGGGAATTCAATGGCAATTAATTCCTCCTGGTAGTCTATACTTCGGTGGAGTCTGGGGAAGCTGGAGTGAAATCGATGAAGCGGCATTTAGTGAAAGCAACTGGCTGAACACTATTAACCATTGAATAGCTGTACACAGTCTTGGCTCAAGTCGAAGCATGTCTTAATTCACGCCCTCTTTGTGAGGTCAGTAACGATCCAACTGATCTCGCCGCAATCACGCCAGGACACTTTTTAACAGGATGCAATCTGTTTGAAATGCCGTCCAAGCCATCTGACAAACACGTTGGTCACAAATGGCAAATCATCCAGCAAATCCGCAAACGCTTCTAGGACAGTACCTCTATACCTCAAGCGACTACAAGAAAGGCCAAAATGGATAACGATCAGACCCAATCTTCAAGCAGGATAACTCGTCCTCGTGAAAAATAACAATTTTCTATCAACACACTGGTCTCTTGAAAGATTGATAGAGGCAGACCCTGAACCAGATGGATTGGTACGCGTTGCTTCTGTCGAATTCCATGGCAGAATAACAAGGCGGTCCGTCACTAAGATTTGTCGCCACAAACCTAGAGGAACCAGTCAAAACATCGAAACGATCACCGCAAGCAATAGCGTGTCTAACAACTACAAGGAGAACAAAACGCAAAAGATCCAAAATAGCTCCAATCGGGGACGCATCGTCGGAATATTTAGTTACACACTCAAACCAACCCCAACCTGTACCACTAGCGATCACCCTAAGAAGCCTCGAACCTCAATATCAGCATCCAGCCTACTCGTTTCTCTACTAGTAGTTCTTTGTGCATTTCCATAAATAAGCTGCAAAGTGACCGTAACTCAATTGTCACCCGGTGTCTATATTAAACACCTTGGAACTGCTCAAATTCATAGAGGAGCCTTAAAAATGCAGCTTCAATTACCATGGGACAACTTACCAGGCTAATGTGGAAGCTATCGTCGCTAAATACCACGGTTTCTGTGAAGCCAGTTCAAGT